>WUAM01000256.1:836413-876395 GCA_024336885.1 Actenoides hombroni | reverse complement strand
GAATTAAAGGGCTGTGGTAAATCATAGGTGGATAGGTACTTGGCAAGGGGCTAGTTGGGGAGTTCAGTTTATGTCGGGGGGGGGGGGGGGGGGGGTGGGGGGGGAAAGAAAAAAATTAAAGCTCACCTAAGTAATTCAGAGGAAGGAGACAAGGTGCAAGACAGTGATAAGCACAGCCTCCAGCACGGTGGGGATGGTGTCCCAACCCTCACTTGGGACAACATGAACAGTGCTCATCTGCAGTGGAGTTATTGCAACTTTACTGAAATGGTTTTCACGTGTGAATGGTTGTCTGTCTTCCAGCAGCTGTCAAAATCCTGCTTTGGGTAACATCTCAGAGTGGTCTGATCCTGCTGCAGGAGGCCACCTGAGCCCAGTTGTTATGAGAGTTCGTTACATGTGGCTGATCACACAGAAAGATGTGCTGTGCCACATTCAAATGAAGCAATTAGAGGAAGGAGAAGAAAAAAAAATATATAAAAAAAATATTGGGTTTTAAGCCAACATTTTGAATAGTTGCTAACAACTTAAATTTTCTGGAGCTCACTGGTAGTTCCTAAAAAGGTGTTTAGAAACTGGGGCTAGCCCATGCTGTGGCATCTTTTGTGGTGGTTTGTGGCTAGTATTTGTGTTCTGAGGCCATATATGTGACTATTTGTGTCAGAAGCTCTTACGTGAGTAGTGAAAGAAAGGTCAGAATTTCCTTTTCCTCTTCTGTACCTCCACAGTAGGTAAGTATGCCCACAATCTGTCCACTAAATGTGATTTAGGATGTCTAAGAGAACAGGATATTTTCCTGTACATGTGAGTGAATTTTTTGTCTCCGAAGTAAAATTTGAAGAATTAAAAGGAAAAAATCCATTCATTATGTAATTTCCTCTCTCACTTACTGTATTTCCTTTGAAAAATGTAACCCATATGACACTTGGATGTTACAGTGAATTTGTTTTAAAAATTTTACAGGTGATTCCAAATACTTATTACTTCCTCAGTGGAAAATCAGTTTCTAGGAACTTCTTGGCAAATGTCTTTTGGGTTCCCCCTTCCCCCCCCTCCCCTTGCATTGTGGTCACACTTTCTCATCTAATTTATTGTTCACCTTTTTAGAAAAATACATTAATTTAGGGAAGCTGAGTTTATTTGCTCTGTGCCTGGTTTGAGTATCCTTCAGCCTTGCTCCTATTTGGATAGTTCCAGCTTTTTAACTTGTCTTCACATCATCCTTGTTTCTATGGTGTGGATTCTGTTTCTCTCGTCAGTATTTCTTCATGTGCTTCAGTATTCACTCAGCAGGGCTGGTCTGGATAGCACAGCCTAAAAGCACAGGCAGTTACTGGCCTTGCCCTGGGAGTGTCAATAGGAAGAATTAAGAAAAATGCTGGATGTTTTGCTCTAGAAAAGCAGCAGTCTGGTGTAGTAGAACAGTAATATCTATATTTGCATGGCCTGCAGGAGATGTGGAATATAAATCTTAATTACTTTAGGAAGTTTAGTTTTGCATTTCAAAATAAAATAAAATTCAGGCATACTTTTTTTTTTCCTGAGTTGTCCAGCACCGTAGAGGAACATTGAACTGGTTATGGCTTAAAGCATGAGAAAATATGTTCCATCCTTTAGGCTGGGACGATTCCTTTGGAATTGCTTAGAAAAGCTGGCAATAGTTATAGCCTCATGTACTCTGGACAAGACTTACATGAACATGTTGGAGTGCCTTGGCTTTAGCGCAGGGTCTGCATTTACCACATTGTCAGGGTGGCACGCTGTATTTCTACAAGCCGTCTTTTGTAACATTTAACTTTATTCTGTAGGACCTCTGCCAAATGTATTATGTTTTCCCCCCTTTGTCTTAGATATCTCTCTATATCCCAACAGAAAAGCTGCTCTATGTCTAGATCTTAAATAATAGTGCTTTTCTGGTACAGATACTCAACCCTCTGAAAAGGAGAACACTGTATTTTGGTCCAAGATAGATGTCCTAAAAAAGAAAAAATATAACCTTCATGATTTCTTTAAAAATCTTGACATTCACTGCCATTTTTAGTGAATGGCTTTCTTAGATGCCTTTGCCCATAGAGGAACCAGAAATTGAATATCTGAATATTTGCTTTTTATTGCTTGTATATTTTTGGTATTTCAGGAAGAAATTCTGATATTGGGGAAAAAAAAACTGAGATTTTTTTTTTTCCTCTTCACCTCTGAAGTTGTCAAACTCTGTTGTTTAAAACCTGACATTAAAATGTGTGGAACATCTTCTAGTGCCTTTGGTTGCGAATTGGAATCAATTCATTTTCTGCCTTGGGTAAGGCATTTTGGTTTTAGCTTTCTGAATGTTAATTTCTGCTTTACCTGGAGTATTCCCTCAGCTACTGCAGTGGTTTATGGCTATCTATCCTTTTTCCCCTAGACTAACATCTGAACACCTTTTAAAATATCAAACCTCATTGCTTCATTCACGAGGCTGCTGAAGTGTATGTATGCTGGCAAATCTGCTACATTGCTGTGTGCCTTTAGTAACTAATATACTGTGTATCACCAGTTGATTAAACAAAACTGCAAACAAAAGCCCCAAACCAGCTCTATTGAGTATCTAAATTAACCCAATTGTTATAAGCACTGAATACTACAATTTGTAAGCAACACATAAAGGTCTTTTCTTCTCCAGCATTGTGAAAATGACTTTTGATATCAGAGCCTTATGGATGCTTAGGTTAAAAGATTCAGATAGCAGTTCCTAGCACTGCACATATAAGTGCACATTGGACTTGCATGTGAGTTGAGACTGCATTTCGGAAAAGAGCAATAACACATCTTTCTCTGGCTTCTACAACTGAAGTCACTTCATCAAGAATGTGAAATAGATGTCCACTCTTAATTAGCCAAGATGTTGGCTCTAGCTTTCAGTGTACGAGGTAGAGAATAATTTATACTGGTGGTTACCTGGAGCATCCCTATGCCCACAGTGGGGGCAGGACTTGTGTGTGATGGTGTGCCAAATGCAGCACAAATGATAAGGCAGTTTGTCTGTTCTGAACATGCTGGGAGACAGAAATACTTCTGGTCTGATTCATTAATAATGGCATGGTTGAGCTTCCACACCCAATAAGGCTGCGGTAGCAACAAAAGGTCAGTTTTCTGTGGCTTTTGCTACCCACAGTTGCTGTTATTGCCTAGTTTCGTGATCAGGTGTTGTGAAAGAGCAGTTCATGTCTCAGACATGCAGCCTAGAGCCTAGTGCAGAGAAAATTTCAGAAGGAAAAATGTTTTTTCTCTAAACAGTACTATTAGGAGCTTAAAATGACACATGCAGCCATGGCAACTATTAAATGGTGTGTCTCGGACTCTTTTTCTGCCCCAGTTTGCTCTTCATGTGGTGAATCCATAACTGGTTTAAAGTGCCATTGTTGTAAGACCCTTTAAAGAAGCAAGGTTTTTGTAGATTGCTAAAATATTAGTTGGGAATCTGGGCTCCTGACACCTCTCATGTAGCTGTAATCCACCTCCCAGTGAAGTCAGTGAGAGCTTTGCCACTGCCTTCAGTAAGGTTAGATCATCCTGCAGCAGAGAGGAACAGAAAGAGCAGTGATTTACTGAGCTAGCCAGGCCTGCTCCAAACATTAAAAATTCCTTTTCCTGTACTTGCCTGGTCCTTTCTTTCATTGCTGTTCTAGCAGAGATTAAAAGCAGTAGCGTAGCAGCAATATTGGAGGTTTTCTCAAATTCACATCTGTCTGCTGGTGTATCAAAGCTCTGTGCCCTGGTAACTGCAAATTTTCCCCAAATTAGAAAGTGTGCACATACAGAGAGGCTTCTCTGTCTCTCCCCAGTGCCATCTGGGCTTTGTTTATCCCTGTGTGAAGTGCGGGATTTTATGTGGCCTCTTTGTGGATAGCCTGGTAAAAAAAGTGGCTTTTTGCATCCTGTGATGGAGGCACTAGGGAGCATTATATTGATTTTAATTATTTGTTTATTTACTTTAAATATTATTTTATTTTCCCCCGAGTTTCCATTGCCTGTGACTGAGGGAGCATTGCCTTCTGGAGAGGAAAGGAGCTCGTTTGCAGTGGTGCGGTGGGTCAGGGTGTAATCTGGGATGAAACCCAAATCTCCGGGCTCAGTGTCGCTTGTTGCTGTGCCATTCTAGTGCCTGTGGGCTCAAGTAACTCGAAGGCGAAATAAACTGGGTTCTGGGAGTCACAGCCCCTCAGCAGTGTGGCTTTCACCAGGAAAGTGAAGGCTCAGCACATGCCCACAGGGTTTGACTTTATCTAGGACCAGCACTAGCTGAGGCTGGTGCTGAGCTGCCCTCCAGACCTGGATCTTTCCAATCCTGAGGATGCAGTATGAACAGTCTGGGGGCTGTTGGGAAGACAGCTGAAATGTTTGACTTTTTATTTGATGTTTTTTTGCTCTGGTGAGCCTAGATCTACTTCGTATTTCCTCCAGCTCTGTCCATTGCAGTTTGTTCACAGTTGTCCCCTATCAATTAGCCTGTGACAGTTTATACAAGCTGAAAAATTGCTCCTGTCTGTAATTTTTGCCTTCTTACCAAGTCACACAGTGGTTTTTAAACTAATTGAAGACGGAAAAAGAGAACTGAATGTTACAAGAGGCTGTTCTCTGCACGAATCGAGGTGCTGCTCATCTGTCCCTCTCACTGTATCTGCAGTGTTGCCCATTCTCCTGAGTGCCAAGGCTGAAAAAGTCTGTTCTTGCTCTGCAGTGTTTTCTCTCTCTGACGCTCTGTGCTAGACTGGGAGGCTGCAGTAGAAAAGTTTAAATTTAAACTTTAAATCACATTCCTTCAAGGTGATGATCTAGAAATATGGAAAGTGAACTAATTCTATTTATTTGGTGGTTATTATTTCTTGGCTATGGCCTTCCTACATTTTATTGTTTGGGTTGGTTGTCATTTTTTACAATAAAATACAATTCTAGTTTTTCCAAATTCTTGGATGTTCAGTCATGCTTTCTGTGAAGCAGAGAATGACTCAAAGTGGGCTGCAAAGGCTATTCTTGCACAAGTTGGAAGGAAACTGCATGTGGTCACAAATGTGATCTTACTTGAGATCATTTGAGATCTCACTCTACCCCACACCATCCCCAGCTGTCAGATTTGCATTAAAGCTGATAAGAGAAATTTATTTCACTGGATTTTCTGCTTTGAAAGAAGCTGTATATTTTGCTGAGACAGTTTGATTTTTGCTGAAATTGTGATAGAAGTTGGACCTTTCCCAAGGTCCCCAGTGAGGTGCCAGCCAGCTGTGCGAGCTGCTGTGGGGCTGGTGATGCCCTCTTGGGGGAGGGTATTGATGCCAGGGCAGCCAGGCATGCAAACTGCCATGGGGCTGAGGATCCTGGCATCACAGACTCTGTGACTCAGGAGCAGGCTGCCAAGCCACTAGGGCCTCATTTTTTCTTTTGGAAGAAACCCAGGTTTTTAAATACTAAAATCCTTCATTAGGCAACAGCCTTTCTTTTCCCAGCTCTAGTTATTCCTGACCCAGAAGGAAGAGGACCATCCCAAATCCCCTTCTCTCAACAGATAACTATTCCTTGGATGTTTCCCATTTAAGTATTTGTTTAATGTGCTCCTTAAATCCCAATAGGAGATACAGCCCAGACAGTGTGAGAGAAGTTCATTTAGTCTGAAACAAACCGTATGAAAACTTCCTTGGTTATTCCATGAAAATGTTCTGCAAAAGCTCCTGTAACTGCTTTTTTTAATTTTTAGGATCTGGTATGGTTGTAAAACTGTTGTTGTCTCCCATTTAGGAAGCTGAGTGAAATATGTAATATAAACATGTATTTTTTGTGTGCAGGCTTATCTGGTACAACTGAAGGATGAAGGCTTTGGGCTAGCATCATCTCCCATTACAGACCTGTTTAACACCAGTCCAACAGGAAACATAAGCACAATCAGCAGTAGGTAGCAATACAGCAACACTCGTTAAAACAGGGTGAAAATTATATATTGATTAGAAGCGTTGTCATATCCAAGTATGCAACAGATGGTTGATTCATAGGCAGGGAAAGGTTATTTGCTCTCATTTATTTATTTCTTTCATCCATTAAAATACACTTGGTTGCAAGACCCGGAGAATATGTGCGGTAATTGATAAGCTGTCAAAGAAAAGAGGTGATGTTGTGTATGTCCTGTTAGCTCCTGTCACCAGTACCAAAACACCACTGGGCCCTGGTGAGTTAATTCATGGAACAGCTGTGAGACGTGGAGGATTATTAGCATCTCTGCTTTACAGATGGCACCGAAGCATGGAGAGGTGCATGAAATGCTAGGATTTGACGGTGGTGCGGGAACAGAAATGGATCCAGTTTTCTCATGCTTAACTGCAGGACCTCCTTTCTCCCACCACAGCCTCTTCTAATAAAAAAATTAGAGCCTGGCTCTGACATGGTCTAAGTTTTGCTTGAATATTTTATCTGATATTCTTTCAGTTAGTAATAGAGGACAGGGAAAGGCTTTCACATATCTGGAACCTCAGAGGAATTGCTGTCCTGTTAATGGGTTGGATTACAACCAAGAAATCAGTGAGGAGCTGGTTGACCTGACTCCCTTAAGCTTCCTCCTCCTGTTGCCTCAGGCAAGCAGAAAGCTGCTGGCTGTGTTAGGTGAAATAACCCCTCTGTCACCCATGTAGTAACCTTAGACAGGCTCTGGGAGAGTAATGGCTAGAAAAGCTGTCTGCATTTGATGGAAGTGAGAACTGAAGGGAACGTATCTGCCTGTTTTGGCAGCCTTACATGCATGTTTCCAACAGAAAGATAATCTCTCATATGTGCTATACTGGTGCAGGTCAAAAGAGCCTGAGCTGCCTTTGTTTGGTTTCAAAGAAAAGAGCAGAATCGCTACAATAATAACATCTACACTTAGGAGCATCTGCTGGGTAGTCCAGAAAAACAGGTCTTCAGCACCAAGCCTTCACACTGCCCTGCTAAAGTAAGAGACTCTGCCCTGAGCTTACTTGCCTTTTTCCTTTAAGAAAGGCAGAACTCATTGAGACCCTCACTGATGGTGAAGTCATTACCCTTGTAGTTTGATGGCAAGCAGATGTGTTTATTTTTTATGGCATATAATTTGGGGCATCAATCAGATCTGACTGTATTGGTCATTGAGGTGGTGTGTGACAGTCTGCACTGGCAAGTGATGAGTTCACTAAATGCGTGAGATGGAACCATTCAGAACCATTCAGATGAGCATGGAGCAAGGAAAAGTTTGGGATAACAATGATGGATCCATGAAATGGTTGTCTAAATGAATGACAACTGGTAAATAACAGCAATTTAAAAATCTCATCTCTGGGAATGCATGGTTTGCTCCATGAGCTTACATGACTGCCTGGCATCACTACAAGAAGCTATGCTCTGGGGTTGTATTTTTATTTATTTTTTCCTCTTTCTCTAGAAAACAAACTCTTTGGGTGGTGTCTGTGTTTCCTGAGTGCTGGCATTAGCAGCACAGAGATCTAAACAGTCATCATATAAATAGGAGGCAGTGATCTCCAGAGAGTTATGTGCCAGTCTTAAGAAACAATAACAGCTTTTAGGGAATAACATGTTTGTCCCTCTGAGCTTGTCCAACTGGAGAATTCGGCACGTATGAGTGAAGTTCTAAGATGCCACTTAAAGCTATTGTCTTCATCCCTCAACTATAGGACCACTGGGATTCTCCTCTCTTTGTTTTGTAGTGAGTTTCTCTGTATCCTGGGTGGGTGATTTTTAACACTTGAAGATCATCTTCATGTCTGGTAGATTATGAGTTTTTCAAAATCTTTTAGAAGGGATGAAATTCTCCTTCTAGTTTCATATTTCTCTCTTAGATGAATCGTGATTGATGAGATTTCTTGCTTACCATTGCATTGGTGCATAATTCTAAAAATAAGGTGGGGGAGGTACCACTTCGCTATTTTTCTATTTGTAAGATAAACTTAATGCTCCCAGCATTCAATATTGCATTTTGGAGTTAATTACAGTACAGTTTGTTCATCACCCTCATTAGGTATTTACATTTATAACTGCTGATTTAAATAGATTCAGCTTGCAGAGGGCCTCAGGAATCTTCAAAGAGTATTTACCAAAGGTTCAAGACAACAAAGTTCCTCTAATTGTATCCTAAATTCAGTAGGGACATTATGCTGCTGGTTTCATGCTAAAAATATTACTTGTATTCACCAAAAGAGACACTTCCAGTTTGCACATCTATTGCTACTTGAGAGAGCACAGTTGGCTTTTTTCAGGATTATTTCTTACCTGGACACAAATAAATAAACAGAAACCCCACAACTTGTAAAATGGGCTGAGAAAAAGAATTTCTCTAAAAGTACAGGGATATGCTTGTGTGGAGGCTAAGTGGCAATACAGGGTGGTGTCATAGCCTCTAAAATGACATAAAGCTACTCTTCTGATCATAATTTTGGAGAGATTGTGTTGCCCAGAATGTAAGTTTTATAGCACTTCTATAGGGGTTGGTTTTGTTTGACAGTTTTTAGGAAGCTGTAGCTAGAAGTAAGAGAAGTATAAAGACTGGAAGTCAAACTCTAACATTCTGGTCTAATTTTACATAAGGGGACACATCTTGATGAATTTAGAAGATGTAGATTTCTTGCTGAGTAAAGCCAGGCTCTCTAGCACCACATTTTATTCTGTTACAGCACTGCCTATCTACAGTGAATTGATTTTTATCAGTTAAGGTACTAAGTGATGTATTAGAACCAAATTTACAGCTCTGGGGATTAAAATGATGTAAGAGTTCAAAGCTGAAAAGAATATTTGCCTGGTGTACTTTCACTGAGTACATGTATCTAAGTAGGGAAAAACAGCTTTCTATCATCCTAGAATTCATATCAACCAGCCTGGACACATTGAGGCATCGCTACAAGAAGTACAAAACCAATTTTGAGTGCACTTCTTCATTCGCTGTGTTGGAAGGATAAAGGTCAAGTTAACCAAAGGATGTCATGAGATGATACGGAAAAGATACAGTAGGAGAAAATAATTGAAAGCAAGTATCCAATTACTTGTTCCCATCAGCTTTATAAGTGGTAAGAGAGGGATGGAGTAATGGCATTAGTGCACAGTCACTGTAGCTGTGACAGAGATCCTCCCATACACTGTCATGTTGAAACACATGTTAAATGACAACAGAATAACAAAAAAAAACAACAACAAATTTGCAGCTGATTAAAGTAAATTCACTTGCATTAAATGTTTGGGAATTACAGTTTTTAGGAACAGAATGTTTTTACTGTGCTGACTTTTCCTTATTTTGGTGTTACAAGTGAAAACAGAGATGTAGCCCGCAAGAAGTACATGACAGAATCCTCTGGCTCATTTGCAAATGTAGAGCTGCTTATCAGTTCTTGCATCTTCTGAGCCGAGTAGGAAGATCTTTGTCGTGTCCCAGTGAGCATCTCAGATGTGGTGTTCACCCAGTAATGATCTAAACTAGACAGTGGATACTATAAGGAATTATCTCTCCCCTTTTACTGAGAAAGCTCAGCAAGCTCTTACTGAGTCACTGGTGACACTTGATGGGAACCATTAGGGTGCTACCTGCCCTGGGAGAAAAATCAAGGGAAGTTTCAGGGAGTGGCACGCATCTTGGGGAAAGCAGAGCAGCATCCAAAGTGCATTGCTTGATAATGTCTTTGGCATGCTGCATACTTGACAGGTCCCGATAGGCATCTTCTGAAAATTGGTCCTTTCAGTAGTTAGTGTAAAGGTATAAACCAGGTTTGCTTGTCAGGATTTTGCATGTGTTTCTCATAAACTCCATGTCCAGGTATCTAAGGAACAGTTTACAACTTAGCAATATGTGAGAATGGAAAATATTGTTTTTGTTGTAAGTGTTATTGGCTGGATGACTGAAGTTTCTCATAAAACGTCCAGTGCTTCTGAGGTGCCTGTGTCCCCGAGGAACCTCTGTGCTCGGAAATGGATGTAACTCGTGGTTCAGGCCTGACTGCATCACACAGTTGATAGGAATTTGAAATTTCCGTAGGAACTGAAATGCTGTATGTTATTCAAGCTAGACTTTTTTTTTTGGCCTTTCCAAGGTTTTCAGCGTACACAGGCCAGGTCTGATGCTGCTCTCATTAAGGCCAATGGGAGCCTTGCCATCAACTTAATGGGAGCAGGAAAGAATCTGTCACAAGCTGTGCCTATCTAAGCCATGGATCATTTTGTACAACTCAAGGTCTTTGCTTTAGTTGCTCTTTTTTCTCATTTCTAGTTTTTTCATTAGTATTTGTATTCCAAATGTATCTAGAGACCCTGATTGAGCATTACTATGCTGTGCACTGTACAAACAGGTACTTGGAAGGGAAACCTACCCTAAAGATCTTGTAATGTAAATAGGAAGATAAGGGAAAGCTGGCAGGTGAAGGAAGAGGAGTGTACAGAAGGGACTCGGCTTGCTTGGAGTGACAGGCAAGGATGAGGAGTGCCGCCAAGTCTCTTTGGTTCAGGTTCAGTGCTCCCAAGCGCACTACTTTGTTCTGTGCTGGACTAATTTTGGATCTATTCTGATGGAATTGAGGGAGTTTTCAAACTGGTTTCAGCTGGAGCACTATCTGCCCTTTGCTGTCTGAAGGCAGCAGGAGAAGGGACAGACTCTTATCTAATGGGGAATTATAGTGCCTGCTACTACAGGGAATAGAAGTCACTTATGACATTTCTCTTTGGCTTATCTGGTCCTGTGAGTAACTACTGGCCTTCTCAGGAAAGTTGTCCTGATGCTGAATGGTTCAGCATGCTGTGTGGGAGAGTTCCAATAAGATAGACACAAGCAAATTGAAGTTTCTCATATTTGGCTTTTCAGAAATGATGTAGATTCTTGTCAAAGCAGGAGGGAAGTAAGGCTCCTGGAAACAAAATGCACCATTATAAATAGTCCTAGATGTTTTCAAGGTGACTGTTGTTTGGGTTTCTTTACTCATTAGCTTGTGTTGGAGAGGAAATGTATATTTTCATTTGGTTCATTATTAGCGAAAGTTCCTTAACTTCATTAAGTACTGTAGAGTTAATTAGTTTCATTCCTGTACTTGCATTTATTTTCTCTACAGCTCTGTGGCTTTACATATCCACAGCTCCTTCAGGAAATGGGACTTCTTATCTGTTGTTTTGCAGGGTCTGGTTTACTCCCTGGACCAATCCTCACTTGTTGGAGAAAAGAATTAACAAAGCTTAATAAGTTCTGGGTTTGCCTCAACTAATTCATCTGGTCTCTTCAGGGAAATATCCCAGGCCTTTTCTGGCTATAGGGCAAACACGGTATCTGTTTAACACAGGAGAACATGAATTTCAACTGTGAGCAAAGACTACATTGCCCATACAGGAATATTTATTTTAAATATGTGGGTACCAGACTTTGCGCCAGCATGAAAATCACTTTCTGCTTTCCAAGGTTTAGAAATGGCTGAAAACTCACTTCCCAAGCTGACATTGGGGAACCTTTTTGTGCTAAATTTTGAGTGAAATTAATTTGCTCTTGCATTAAGAAGGATTGCAAACCAATCTGTGTCCTCCTTGTAGCAAAAGCCACCAACATATGTAACATGACAAGTTGGTTATTGCTGTTAGGAACTTTCTTCTGTATGTGATGCTATTTGAGAAATGGAATGCTATGGTATATTTAAAGGCTGTGTTGTAAAATGCATATGCACGGGGGGTAAAATTAAGGTTGCCTGGGCAACCTTAATTCTGGCATTTCCTGATTTTTGAATGCTATTTTGTGCAACCTTCTCATTGCCTCAGAGTGGTGCTTGCACTGTGTTCTATTTATATGCACAGGGTATAAACTAAAATAAATGTTTTGTAACGGTAGTGTTGAATTTCAGATAGTTATTTGTTCTTCATTTCATCTGGAGTTGTTTTGTCTTTTGGGTTTGTTTTTGAGTATTTTTAACAGTTAGTATTCAAAGGAAAACATTACCAATTTTTTTGTCCTTCCCGTACTGAAGCTCTTTTCAATTGAACCTGGTTGTGCAGGGGTAAATCAGGAAAGAATTTGTCTCAAATGATTTCTATTTCCTTTGGTATTTTTCTGTTTTGCAGTAGTTCTATACACAGCTTTTCAATGAGCAATATGTTTCTCCTACAGTTTCATTTTACTAGAGAGATCAGGATGGAAAACATAACATCCAATCAAAGTGATGTAATCTCCAAGGGAAAAGTTTCTTCAGCCTTCTATAAGTAGAAATTACATTTCTTTTTAGCAGGTCCCCTGGATCAAACTGTTTAGGACTTCTAAAAGGGAGTGAGTGCATCCAAATGGATTTTCTCCAAAGTAAAATGTGTTTTGGTTTTTGGTTTGGTTTTTTTTTTTGGCTGGGCTTTTAATAGCAAAATTTATTTTAACCCTCTTCAATTTCTAATAAGTCAGAGCAATGAAGTGCTCTGAATGGTCTGAAAATATAGCTGATAAGTAATCTTAAAAATGGAACTGAAGAAACAAAGACTGCAGCATAACCTATGATGTATGGGGAACTCACGGAAGCTAAGATGAATGAAATGAGTTTTATTGGAGGTGGGAGTGGGAAGGAAGCAGATGGGTAGAGCTAGCTCTGTATCAGATAGTTGTAAGTACAGTCCAGGTTGTTTTAATATTATGCCACTCTTTCTTCTAATGTTGGGGAAAGTATTTTGATTTCCTGAGGCCCAGTGGTTGAACAGTGAAATAAAATGTTGTTTGCAGCTGAAATCAGATTTGGAAGATAGCTAAGGGAAGAACCAGGTTAAGTAATTAATTCATCTTTACTACCAAGCTCAGTAAATCTCACTGCCCTTTTGAATATGAGAGATGAGGGCAGGTAAACACTTCAAAGGTGTGGAGGGGTGCAGTGCTGGGGTAGCACCTCCATCCTTGAGTTCCTGGCTTTCAGCAGCCCTGTGTCCAACCCACTAGATGTGAACTTTTTCTAAAAATGTTTGCTTGTACTGTGATTTAAAATTAGCATTCCACCCCAGCACATCATATGATTTTCCAGCAGGAGTAGGCTGAATAAGAGTGTTCAGGACACTCCCAGTATCAGCTGATTTAATTTAAGTACGACTAAGGAGGGGTTCGATGTCCTTCAGACCTGCTTTCTAGGCTGGAACATGCTGTTCCTCTCTCCCATCCTGAGCTTTACAACATAGTTTGGGCCAAATTGTCTGCTGAAGTAAACAGCCACAGTACCATTTAAGTTTGTACAATCCCAGACAGGTCTTCCTCATTATGGGGACTGGAGGGGGTGGGTGGGGAGTACTGTATCATAACTTCCCCAAATCTAAGCACTGCAAGCACAGGTAGCTTGAAGTTAAGGAGACATTTAAAATAAACAATATTATAAGGAATGCACAATTAAGTCAATCAAATAATCTACTTTATACTAATGCCCTGCAATAATGCTAAATACGTGATTAAGGCATTTTAGTGGTTGTGGTCCTAGAATAGATACAACTGATTATGAGGCACATTTGAGTTATTTCTTTTTCTCCTTGTGGTATCTTGTAATACAGAGACACTTCCTGCAAGACAGAGAAATTGAATCCTTGATTTAATTTGCAAAATGAAATTCAACCTAACTATTGATTTGTTCAGATATCTGTCTTAGTAGTATCATGCAATGACTTGCAGCATTTGATGCCAGCTTCTGTTTCCATCAAGATCACTGAAAACTTTGTCACTGGCTTCATTGGGAGCTGCTCTAGGCTGTTCATGTGTACTTGCACTGCTAGTGCTCCCACTTACCAGGGCCTGAGGATGAACTTGTCTTGGAGGTGACGGTTCATTGCTCAGAAGGCCAGTGGGGAGAGATGTGGATTTTTTGATGTGAGGTTTTCAATCACTTCCTGGACCAGCTGTAGCCTCGACACCATGTAGTTGTCACCAATGAACTCCTGTATCCATCACAGACAGCTCTTCTGGCCAAAGGGCCTTGCACAGATGCACCTCTACCAGCACAGCTGTGCTCATCCTGCCCTGGAAAAGACTCGAATAAATCTGACAAGTAGTTTTACTTTTTTTTTACTTATTAATGCTGCATCCACAGCCCCATCAGCACAGTTGTCCTGGTTTAATTGCATTGATGTGAAACTCTTGCAATGGCACAGTTCTGTGAGCTGGAGCAGAGACTTTGGTGTGTGTCCTTGACGGACACAGTGTGCAGGCCAAAATATGTGGACATTTTAACATTTCTGTTGTGCTGCTCTTAACGTTCACTTTCCCTTTTTGTTTTCTCCACACCATGACATCCCCAATAATTAAAATACATTTCTTTGTAAAAAAAAAAAATAAAAAAATTTACATGAGCTAGTCTTGCTCCAGAGATCTGCTGACTGCATACAGTGGAAGTCAGGTCTTGGAGTTTGTTACTCTGCTCTGCAGACCCACCACAACTCTGACCAAAAAAAACCTGAAACTTTTCCTAGTTTATATACTATCACTTTATACACTAACTACTGTTACCTACGTTTATCTTGCAAAGCCACCTGTATAAACTCATTGTCTTCAGATTTACAAACTCATTGTCTTCAAATTATGCTCCCAGTGACATATGTACAACCCCAAAGAAGGAAATAAGGTTGGCCGGGTGACACGAGTAATGGATTTACACAGCACTGGGCCTGAAAGGATTTTTATTATTACTGATGATGCATGAGCCAGGAAAATATTGAACTTGACTTCCAACTCAAGGTGAAGCTTGCAGCAGTGTTGTTTTAATCTCAGTGTTGAGCTGTAGTGTTTCTTAATAGCTGTACAAGCTGTGTCATCCCACCGTACAGAGTCCTGGCTTGGGGCTGAGTGACACCATGCAGGAAGACAGCAATCCCGAACAAAGGGAAAGGTCTTCCTAAAGACACAACAGTTCTCTGATGAGGAAAACCAAACTTGGTTTGTTGGTTTGTTGTTTTTTTTTCACCATGAAAGTATGTGATAGAATCTGAAAGTCAGGAATTCTTTCCATCTCCTAATTCACAACTTTCAGATCAACATCAGGGTATGTCATTGTCTGGAAAATTAATAGCTTCAAGCTGAGTTTTGTCACAACATCCACAAGTTCTCTTTTATAGCTCAGCAAAAGCACAGACAGTGCTGGTTATGTTGCTCTCTGAGTCAAGTCTTCTCGTTTATCTACTTCAGAATTGTTTAGTTACTAAATGTAATTTTAGGGCCTAAATTTTCACTGTTAATGCTTCAGTTTACTCTGTTAAAATTCATCTGAAGCCAGTGATGGTACATTATCATAAGAACGAAGTAAAAGAGAAATCTCTCGCTTCAATCTAAAGAGTTATCGGGTGCTAACAGTTATGAGGAGAAAGGGCCAATATTTTCAATGTGTTATCCTAAAAAACTTGGACATGTAAATCCATATATGGACATGTCATTAACACAAGCCTACTTTCAGACATACTGAATCTCTGTAGCCCTTGTTGACATAAATGGAAATCAAGATGTTTGTTGCTTGTGCTCATGTAAGGCTTTGTCTCTGCTTTACATATGTGCATGCTCAGTACTGGAGCATCCACGACTTTGAAGCCAGATACCGAGGTCCCAGCTCTTGGGGCTAGGTGTGCTTACCACTTTCTTCCTTTTTGATGGACTTCCTACACCAGCCCTCAAAATTTGTGAGCAAGTGAACCAGATGTAAAGCACAGGAGACCATGACAAGGCTTTCTTCAGATTTCGTCAGTGCTTTTCCTTATCATTTAGTTTCCAGCTTCCAGACCATAAGATTGGGGCCAAAGCTGACTATTGCTGAACAAGATGAGATGTGTCCTTTTCTGAAATAAGCTGTTTCTGTTGCCTCTTGTGTGCTCTCAGCCTCGGGAGCAGCAGACAAGGACCATTATTCAGACGTGGCTTGGCACAGATGCAGTCACTAAGCTTCCAGGCTGGCTACAAGTTGGTTCAGTTGAGCAATTTTGTACAAGGCTAATGCAATTCTTCTTTTTTTCCTTTTATTTTTAAAATTATTTTGCCTTTTTTTTTTTCTTGTAAAAGGAGGAAAAATTTGAATTCTTTGAGTTTGATTGGAAGGAATATGATCCTCTACTACTGGATTTCCCAAGCTGCCATGTAATCCAAATAAGTCTGGATTTGACTGAATTCCCATAAGAGGCTTAGTGATATCTGAGCCATTGTTTTAACTTAATGCTGTCTGATGGGTTGATTATACCTAGTGCTGCAATGCTTAGAGGTTTGTTTTGTTTGCTAAATTGTGGATAGAGAAGTTCATTTGAAGATAAGGTCCCTTTCATCTCTTTTAGAAATGAACAAGTCCAGTAATTGCTCATTTAATGAGTAACAGTTCAAGGCATGCCTTACTGCATGGACTTTCCATGTTGCTTTCCAAATTTGCATTTCTGATCAAGGATCTGTGTGATTTTGGTGGAGCTGTGTGCATAAGGCACGACGATCTTTGGGTGTTTCGGTTCTTCGGCCTCTCTTAATGGTAGTCAAATTCCTCACTTCCAGTGCTGCAAATTTACTGTAAAATCTATCCAGTATAAGACATCCTTGCTTCCCTCTTGTAATGGATGAGATTCACTGGCATAATGTTCCTTATTTGTTCTTGGGTAGTGGTATGATTTGCTGAATGATTACCTCTAGCTTCCAGATCTGAATTACGTGTCTTCTTACATCTTGTAAGGATAAAAACATGACGAAGTATCAATCAAAATGTCGACTCTGGAGCTATTAGTAAACTGAAACTGCCAAAGGGCTTATTACTAAAGGCAGAAGGATAACTCTGTGCAGATCTTACATTGTACAGTAAAGAATTTTTTTCCAAGAACTTTACCATCAACTTTTGGTGTCAGGAGAATATTATAAATTGGCATCATTATAGCTGCAGCACCCAAATCATGCTCCCGCTCATGTTAGATGTAAACGACCAGAGCAAATTTACAGCATAATGATGGAGTTATTAAACACTGAACCAGATTGTGTCCTAGTTATTACCACTGCAAATGTGTTCTGATAAAGTGAATATTTCGGGAAGAGACATATACCAGTTTGGTCACGTGGCAGGAAAGGCATGTGCCTTGTGCCTGTGCCGGGCTCCCAACATCAACTCTGCGTCCTGTTCTAGTGCCAGGCCTGTCCTTGAGATGCTTGATAGGAGGGAGAGAGACTTTTGCATCATGAGGGTTCTGGGAAATCACAAAGTGTTTCATTATAACATCACTTGTCTGGGAAAGAGTTGGTACCAGTACAACATGTGAGACTGAAAATCAGTGAAAATCTGGAGGAAGAGGTGAAGTTGATTCTCCCTTCTTGTGCAGGTGTCTTGTCTGATATTTCAGTAATATTTACAGTGATTAAACAGAGAGGACTTGTAAACTTGTGATTTAAGGTTTGGGGGTTTTAAAAATATTTATTTAAAAAATAGGTCATTGCATATTTTGAAGAAAGCCTGTATGATCTCTTTAGTTATCAGTAGAGGAAGACTTGGTACTACACCAGCTCTGAGAGACTAACCTCATGGCATCTCTTTTCCTAAAGAACTAACTGTTGGCTATCTCAGCTGTTGTTTGAACTAACAAAAAAAGTATTGCACACTGGGGAACTACTCTTTCCAGCCTCACTTCTTTCTGTCATTTGTATGAATAATGCCGTGTCATATGTTAGCATAATATACTCCCCATGTTCTTGCCATATTTTGAAACATTGGCTTGATCTTTCTTTCCTCCCTCTTTGATGGTTTCAGTGCTGTTGCATTCCTGGTGTTTCAGATCGATCCCATATGAGCTAATAACAGCAGGCAGAGTTATAATTCTGATAATTTTATCTGTTTATCCTCTGATGACATCAAGAGCCTCAAGGAGGGTCTGAGGTCTTTCCCAGGTCTTGTACAGGTGACTGCTGCCTGGCATCCAGATTTGAAGATGTATTTAAGCACCTAACTTTTATTTTAGGCTCCTAGGTCCCTGCTTTCCTTTTACATTGATTTCGGTAGCTAGAGTATATATAAAGACTTACTAAGTCAGGCAATGAACATGAAGTAGGTTGTATGGATACAGGTTGCAGCGTGAGTACTGTAGCTTCACAGGTATTTCGCTAAATTTGTAACAACTAAATTCTTAAATTAGTGAGTCACATTGCAAAATTTCTTTTGAAAATTGTGCTTTGCTGCATTAACTGCTGCAGCTGAGGCACACGGTGCTCTCAATGTGGCCTGGCAGCAGGGGGGACAGCACACCAAGTTACCCTCATGTTGATTGGGTATCTCCAGAAGCGATCGGTCTTTCATTGCCGAGATTACAACCTCTACACCTGGACGCTCCAACAGACACATATGGAGCTAGTTTTCCAATTGGCAACAGCAGCTTATTTTTATTTGATGGCACTTGAGTTCTGAGTGCAGAACATGCTGTTATTAATAACTTACTGAAAATCTTTTGTAATAAATTTATCATTAGTGCAGAATGTATTTTTCTTTTTATGGAATAGCTTTTCTGATTGCTTGTTGCGTGCTGATGGATATGGGACCAATGGCCTGTGTAGGAACTTGGATTCGTGGTAACAATTTCTTCTCTGCTTACTTTTGAAGTGATTACATTGGGAACTTATTTGTTTCATTTTGTCATTATTATTCATGTGAATCTGAACTGTAATTTCTAGTTATTCACCAAAAGTTTCTCATAGGTATGATAACCAATAGCAAAATTTGGCAGGGAGGGGATCCTTTCCAAAACCCACAGGCAGCATTGAGGTAGAGGTTACATTGTCACACACAGTTGTGCTGTTGGTATTATGGTATGTATGAACAGCCACATTCACGGCTGGGATAAGAAATGTAGCCCTCGCTGACCAGGAGCAACTTCACTTTCTAATATGTAAGACATACAAGTTGTGGGAAAGAGATTGTATTATAAAGCCCTAAAAGGTGGCAGGTGACAGTCCTGCTGTCTGTACGACTCTGAAGCATTTTATTTAAGACTAAGGGTGGTTTCAGGGAAGGATCAGGAGATTTTGGTCACTAGCTAACCTTTGAGGGGAGAAAATAACCCTTAAAGGATAAAGTGATTATCTACTCACACTGTGCTGTACATTTGCATGCTGCTTCGCAGCAGGTTTTTATTGAAGAGGGGAACATATGGTATCCCTCTGCCTGAGTCTATTCTTTTAAATTTGTCTTGCCACCGTCTTGGAGTCTCTGCTTTGATTTTTGTGACAGCAGTCAGGGCAGTGTAGCACATCGTGGGGATGGGTAACCATGCTCCATCAGCAGTGGTTGCCCTCAGTTGGGCCTCATGAAGGCCTCATGATCCATGTAACATGGCACAGATCCTTGCTGGGATTTGCAAGGTACTGGTTATCCACCTCCTTTTATTTTCAGTAAGATTTCCATGATGTTTTACCTTTCCCTGGCTCTCTTGGAAATTTCAGCCCGACTTTTTCCTGAGCTGAGTAGCAGAGATGTGCCCCGAGTGCAAAACTGATGTTTCGTATGAACAAGGAGGGCTGAGGTGCAAACTGACTTGAGAAACCTTAGCAAACCTCCATTGATGTTTTTCAGTTCTAACAAACACTTTTAATATAATCTTTCAAGCTGCTGTAGGAAGGCACTGAGATAGAGCCAGCATATACCTTTGTCTTATGAAGTCTTAAACCTTTGAAAGGAAATAATAAGTAACTGTGCTCAGTGAAGTAGATACCCAAATGCAGTCGGTTCAGTGGTTAAGAAGTACTGTTTGGTTACATACAGAATCTCTTCTGTGCTCTTGAGGGGGTATATTCATGTGCGTTAGTTCTCAGATTCCTGTGCCATCAGGTGCCTCTCAGAATTTTGATGCCATCACAGCAGGGCACTGGTACCCACATCAGTGGTGGGCATCTAGGGCAACCTCTTCAAACACAGCCTCAAAATGTGCAGCCCATTTGTGCAGGCAAGAGAAAAAGGCTTCTAAGGTCTTGCTTCACTCCTGCAGGCACTAAATTTAGAGGGTCCCTGTGTTGTTACAGATAGGTTTGTTTTCTGTAGGCAAAAGAGGTCACTTTGGAGACCTCCCCTTTCCACGGATGTTAGTCTTTCATTAATATCTAAGAGACTATTTGTGCTTCTCAACCTGAACATGGAGCCAAAGTGATAACTGCTCTCACTCTTACAAAATATTTCAACCAGAAAGAGGGAAATGTATGAATTTGTATAGTCCACCTTTGAAAAAACGTTGGCTTTCCCTTTATGAGAAGAAAGATTTTGTGTTGAAGGAGAAATGAAAAACATTCCCAGACCTGGGTAAGGCTCTTACATAAGCCATCCTTTCTTTTCAGATGCCCAGCAGTAAATGATGCAAATGAAAAAGATAGAGTGTGGGGAGTACTATTTCAGTGTAATCTTCCACCTCACGACTGATGCCTGAATGATTTTATTATAAGAACAACATGGTTTGGGGCACAGTGTCAGAAAGTCAGCTCTTGCCTGGAGCACGTATTTGAATGTCAGTAACCCGTCTGTTGCCAATTGTCCAGAGAAATCCAGTTTCCTTATCTTTTAAAACTTTTTCTCTCTTTCTGTGCTTAATTCTACCACTGAATTTCAAATAACAACCCACTGAAAAGGGAAATGCCCTCACGTGGACTGACTTTTCAGTGGCATTACTTAATGAGGTTGTAACATAGGTGGATTGATTGTTTCTTGTTCGTGTAAATTAAAATGAGGCGTCAGTGTTTGTAGTGTGACTAGGTCTCACCAGGTTGTGACTGAAAGGCTTCACCAGTGTCACTTGCTTCAGGAGAAGCCCGCAGGTGCTCTGTGGGAGAGTGCTATGGTAGGGGGAAAGATGCAATGTGGGCTATAATGGGTTTGTGGTGCTGCAGGCGTGGGGAGGTGAAAAGATACCGCATGAGTGACTTTGGGTTTCAGCTTTCAGACAAATGTGTGCTGTATTGGTACTGCAGGAACAGTTTGCTCTGACCAGAGAGAAAATAAAATCCCAGAGACCACGTGGAGGGGTAAAGGAGCATCAGTGAGATTTACCTTATGTAAACATGTACGAGGCAAACTGCCATTGCTCTGTAGTTCATGCTGTCTTCAGGGACAGCGCCAAAGCCTGTTTATTTTAAGAGGACTTCCCATGTTGACCGACACGTGCCAGCTATGTTGAGAGATATAATTAATTTTTAGCATGTGGCCATTCCATAATGTATCTTGCCTTCAGGCCAGCACAGAAGTGCCGTGCTGAATTCCAGCCTCCCACAGGGAGTGCCAAATGGGTGTAACTCATAGAAATAATAACCTTCCCAGGACAACGTGGGGCCTGTCCACCTGCAGCAGCTTGGGTTGCCCGATGCTGCTCCCTGCTTGGGACATGAAGATGCTGACCTGAATTTTCTCAGTCATTGCTTGTTGTCTTATTTCAGATGTTAAGCTTTCTGGAGTAGATGTTGTCTTTACTGTGTGTATGGTGGCCAGCTCAATTTTGGTTGAAAATTTAGCTGCTGCTATAATACAAACAACAGTGAAAAGGCAAGTAGCTGCTGCTGCGAGGAACACAAGCTGTGCCACTGACCCAGAGCAGCAGGGATGGGGGAGCTGCTTTTCTACCTTCTGTAGGGATTGTGTGGACCCTCTGAGGAGAGCAGCCTTCCTCACCCACCACTGTAGCACTGGCCTTTGTTTTCTGGGAATCAAATAAACCCCTGGGTGGCTGAGATGAGAGAAGTGGCAGCAGGAGCATGATGAGCAGGAATCTTCTGGCTGGTGTATGAGGAGGAGAGGGAGAGTTCACATTGCCTTCTATGGCACATGAGGAAGGTTGCAATGGCGCAGCTGGTGTGAAGTGGAGGGCTTTGGGTGCTAGCAAGCTGATGGGTTCAATGATGGTTCAGTGGCTGGTTTCTGATATTCAGACCTGCTGCCCTTAGCCGCTCTAGCTAATAAAAAAATATGATGCTTTCTCGGGTGTTATTTTTAACTAAAGCATGTTTCCTCCAAAAACATTCTTCCTTTCCTTTTCAACCATTCACCTCTGTTTAGTGCTCAGCCCCAGACAGCAATCAATTCACAGAGCTGTAGATATGAAGCTCTTGGAACCTGTCAGCTTTTACACTTTTGGATCTCACATTAAAACCTTTACTTTTGTCTGGCTGTGTAGGGCACAGCACATTTTCCAAGTCTGAGGGCATCTTGCAGGAAAGGGAAGTACTAGACTGAAGGAAATAGTTTTTCTGCCCAGCATAAAATTAAAATAGAAAATTCATTGTCACAGGAGGTTGTAGGGATCAAAATTATAAATGGACTTAGAAAGGGATTAAATGAATTCATGAAAGAGAAATTCAGCAAAATAGCTTACAAAAGAGTTTAATTAGTATTTGTTTCAGAGAAAACTCTTTGCTGGAGGAGAGTTGCCCTTCAGGTGTCTGGGTCTTATAACCCCCTCTATGAGGTTCCTCTAGTCATATCAGTCCTTCCTTGGGTCAGGCTTAGGGCTGAACAGTTACAGCTCTTCAGCCCTGATATTCTCCAGTATCATGCCTGTTTCTTGGTGATTTTTTTCTTTTCACTTCTGTGCAAACAATGAGGATAAAAAGAAAAAGGTTAGTAGGATAAATAAAGGTGAGACATGCACACGTATATTCTTTCTGATCTCAAGAGACCAGCACAGGGAGGGTTCTCCTGAAAAGCAGAGATAGCTTCTTGGGACCCATGGACGTGAGTCTTAGGGATGCTCTGTTCCTGCTCACGCTCTTTGTGCGTTCTGTGCAAACTGAGCTTTAAAGACAGCATAGAAGCATTTTTTTTTTTTCTGCCTTAACTCACTGTATGGGTATTATTTGGCAAATTATTTTAAGCAGCAACACGCCTGAGAAAATATGCGAGGTTTTGTTTGAGTAATCTGTAAAGAAAATTAGAGGGTTAATTTGGCAAGCAGATTAGTTACTCTGAAGCTTTTGCTGGTTTGATTTTAGGCCAAGTAATATTATTTTTGTAGTTGATACTGTTTATGTATCTATTTAAATGTCATTATGCCTTACTGAACTCTAAATTTACCTGTAGTAACGTGTAAGGAGTCAATGTGGTTTGTTTTTTTATTAAGCATGGGAAAATACTGATGTATAAACATTGTGCAATCTTGATTTCCTTTACAACTTCTTTAAGTGCTTAACAACTGCAAAAATCCAACTTCAAACACTTCCTGCAACTACTTCGGGATTAATTTGAATTAAGATAATTCAAGTGTTGGCATATAGCTATGAGTCGGGCTTTCAAAAAAACCCCAAAACTTTGTAAAATGAAATGATTCAATTTTTTTTCCTAATAAAAACAAACAGCTGTGTCTCCCATATGGTATTCTCTTGTAAAATATTTACATTTGAAAGGCGCCCAGACTCCTTGTAGTAGAATAGAATTTAAACAATGAGCGTAAGTGAACAAAAATCCATTGTTTTCAGCTCTGATCACAAAGGTTTTTAGCATGCACCTTCCCCCCTCTGACCCCTCTGCACTCAGCATTGGGCTATTGTCTCAGTGTTGGAACATTTTCCTTGTCGAGTAACTTCTTGAAAAAACTTCCCTTTTTGAAGAAATAATAATTGTCATCAAGGTTCAGCCTAGTGCAAGTCAAAGGTGCATGTGAGAAGAAGGATTTCATGAAGGACTTGGGGTGGGGGGAACAATGAAAGGAGGGAATGAACTATTAGTACATGAAGTTTTGTAATGGTTCACTACTCTGAACTGCAGAAGAGTTGGCTGTGGGAGAGTCTCCCTGGAAGCACCACTTGGTTAGTGGAAGCAGTTTCCTTGGCCGTGTGGCTGCCAGAGCCTGTCTTTTTTAGCCTACTGCAAGGATAAATGTTAACTTTCCAGCTGGAATTGCTCTGTTTGCTTTCACAGTGAAAACAGAACTAACAATTCTGGTAATGTTATTAAAAAATATTTGTCATGTCAAAAAGTCTTACTGCCTGTAATTACATTTAAACATCCCAAACTGAATAGCAACATTCAAACTCAGCTAGAGTATTTGATTAGGCTCAGCTAATAGTTACTAATGGGTGTGCAGCTTTTATGTATGACTCGAGGGAGAGAATGGAGGAATTAATGGCAGGCTTATTTGGCAAGCTGTGAATGACTGAAGAGCTACAAGGTCTTGAACCTCATCCTGTCCTATGTGTGGGAGATGGGGGGGAAAGGCTAGTGCCAGGCCTGTTTCATAAAGCAAAGGGTCTGATTTTACCAGATTAAGGCAAGATTTTAATACAAAACAAAACAGGTTTTATGTCTGATGCATGTGAGGGTGATTGGAGTTCCATTTTTCTTGCTTTTTTTTTTTTTTAATTTAAAAAAAGTTTCTGTTTTGTCTCAAGTCCACAGCAATCTCTTTGCTGGCTGTGTTTGCTGTTGACGTTATGCTCTGCAGAGCAACAGGGACCTCAGTCTGTAGTGTTTCAGCAACAGAACTATGATTACAAACTGTTTCATGGTGCAGGACACACCATCTCCTGAGTCTGCCAGATACCCACAGTAGTTCACAAAGGCCTTGTCTCTTGGGGAGTTGTATTATTAGTAACACCACCAGTGCTACTAAAGCAATACATCACAGTTTGGATAGTTAAAGGTTCTTTTCACAAAACTGGCTCTTCTCCGGGGCAAGGGCTCCCTGCATGGACAGAGGTGAGCACTGCAAACATCCAGTGATGCCCACAGCGTGGCTTATTACACTGGGACAGTGTAGTTGGAATAAAATTGCATCCCTGGCCAGTAGTCACATGTGGAAGAGAACTGTGTACAGACCTACCTTTGGTGATTAATCGGTGCAGTTTTACTTTATGTCACTCCTGTTTACCAAGGCCCCTTGGTATAAGCCTTGCTAAGCTCCTCTGCAGACCATGGAGGTGTAGAAGTCTGCTATGAAGGAAGCTATTTTACCCTGTGCGGTGCCATTGTGACATCCTAAAGAAGTAGTTTCCAGCACAACTTCATCCCCTCCCCTGGTTTTCCTGTTGTTTCCAAGTGAGCGCTTTCCTAGTTGTAGAGAAAGAGTATTTCCCTTTTGAATTACTTACCAGCTCCATCCAGTGCATGGTGCTCCTCAGGAATAAATATGAACTCCTGATAGAAAGACAGTTTTATGCTTTTTGGCAATAATCCATAAGGTGGTCCAAAAAGGATACAATTTTTTATTATTTGCAATGTTTGGAGTTTGGGAATAGTTTATAATTGGAAATAATATATTGCCAGTGCCTTGAGAAAAGCCATGAGACTTAAGGATATTTGGTTTTGTTCCTTAAAAAAAGATTGTAAGAATGAAGTTTGTGACACATCTTATGTTAGAGATAAATTTGTCATTAGGGTGTGAAGCAGCATGCTGGTCTGCTTGCTGTTTTGAATGGAGGAATTCAAAGTTCTGAGTTTACAAATGCATTTTTTCTTAATTAAAAAAGAGAATCTCAGGAGGTCAGAATACACAAGCAGATAATCTGCACACTGAACTGATGGTGTCTTTGAGTCAAAGTCGAGATGATGGATTTCTTGGTACAAGTGCTTGAAACTAGTGACCGTTTTAAGGGAAACACAGGAAAGCCACAGATATTTTATGTTGGAAAGGAAAGCACCTGGCACATTTACATTTATTTCAGAGACCTGCATCACCTGTCTGCATTTTTGGACAAGTCTGGAAGAGATGGCAGGAAGATAATTGCCAGTTCAAGGGGGGCTGATTACAGGAAAAAAAGCAAACAACAAAACAATAAAACCCAAAGAACCCAAAGTAACATTTTTAACACCTTGCTGGCTGCTGCTTTTCTCTTTTACCATGTGTTGCCCTGGAACAGCTGTTGGCAGCTCTGAGTGCTCCAGGTTCAATGCTCACAAAGGCTCAGTGACACGGAGGTTATGACCTAATGTTAATAGCGCTGCCATTTATTGTGCGGCTGCCATGGGACTTCCCCTGCTTTGTCTGGGGTCCTGCCTAACCTAATATTCTCTTGAAAAGGCTTCCTTGCAGGAGGAAGAGTTATGAAATCAAACTTTCTCTTTTATTGTCACAGCTTGTGTTTACTCCTGATGTGCTTGCTCAGAAAAGTTATTTTTGTCACCGCCGGGGAAAAGAGAGTACGTTCCTGTGCATCCTGTTTAATCGGATTTTCAAATGGTTGTTTTATAGGGGACCAAAAA
This sequence comes from Actenoides hombroni, assembly GCA_024336885.1. Classification (NCBI taxonomy): domain Eukaryota; kingdom Metazoa; phylum Chordata; class Aves; order Coraciiformes; family Alcedinidae; genus Actenoides; species Actenoides hombroni. The sequence continues at coordinate 850,278 of WUAM01000256.1, read as the reverse complement.
AAAAAAAAAATAATCAGGTCAGTGGTCAAGGGATCTTTGTATGTTGATGGTGACATTTTTTTTTTATTCTGCAGGAGTTATAATCTAGATGAGAGAGGCAAAAATACTTGGGGACAGATAGCTGGCTCTGTAGAGTAGAAACATTAAGTGCTGCTGCAAGGCTGAATGTAAGTCTTTTTTTACTTGAGTGCTTTACTATATTCAGTCATATAGTGGTGTCATTTTTCACCATAGATTTTTGCCCTCAGATTTGCCTGTTAGGGTCAGTATGTAAAGTCTATGCACATCTATTTTAAAACTAGCTGTAGTTTTTTGCATCCTACCAATCAGATGGTGGGAGACATGTATGTATTGCATGCTTGGGGGTGTCTGTTATATTCCTGCAACAATAATGTGAATAAATACAGCAGATCAGCTATGATTAATGATTATAATAATTTTTTAAAAATCAGTCCTTAGATATCAAGAAGATATCTATCTTCTATCTAGATAGGCAGATAGATCTATCTTATCTGCAGTAGAAGATAAGTTTAATTCTAAAAAGCAGCAAGGACTGAGCATTGTCCTCCAGTTCCGAACACAGAGGCTCTTTGCTACCAACATCTGTTCAAATTTGTCTGTGGTTATTAACTGACCTGTAGTATGTATTTGGGCAGTTCTTTTCAATATGGTGAAGGGCAGTAGTGTGTGTACATGCTGACCAATTCATTATAATTAGTTTTGCAAACTGGGAAATCTAGAAAAGCAAAGGTTGATTAAGCATGGGATAATAGGAGCTGCAAAATTTGGTAAAATAATATTAGGCTTTTACTGTGCCCAAGGGACACCTATGGGAAAAGCAACTTATAGATACATCATGGTAGAGACAAGGGGATACAGTCCTGTTCAGAATTATTCCCGAGGTTTTTATTCAAGTATGTGTTAAATTTGCCCTTCAGTTAGATTTTATTTGAGATTCAAGTGCTAAAATATTTCAGGTTCTTGTGTCAGTGGGCTCTAGCTGGTGCCTAAAACTGAGGTGCTGGAAGTAACTACGTGCTTGCTAAAATCTTTGTGAGACTTTCATTCAGAAAATGATAAATGGATGGGCAGGAACAGGAAACATTTAAATTGTATGAACATAAAAGCCTCATGTGGCAGTACAAAGAGAATAGCGTCTCTTTGCCAAATGCCTGGGACAGACGCGGGGCCCTGAGCACCCCCACATACTTGTGATGCCGGCACACAGCACGTGGTGAAGTGCTAGCTCACCAACTTTGTTTCTTTACTTGGAGAATCTGGTTCAAATTTACTTATATATATAAAAAAAACCCAACAACCCCAACCTATTAAATGTGGCTCATTACCAAGTTTAAAGGATAGCCATAATGGATATTTCTCAAACTTGCAGGTAATAGAGGCTGCCCTTTGGAGAGTTACCTAACATGACCCTTTCCATGTTTAAACCATCTGCTGCCACCACTGCAAAATGAATTGTAAGGATATTTTAAAGGAAATATGTATTGATAAAAATCCTGGGATCTCTTAGCTGTGGTTCAGATTTGTCACAATGATGATGCTGTCAGGTGGATGATGTCTCACAACTGCATGTTGCATAGTTTGTCACCAGAAGTATATGAAAGCCCAGAGTCTCAGACAGGGGACACCAGTATGGCCCATTGCTCAGCATCAACATACTAACTTTTGAAAAGCTGCTTACCAAAGTCGGTCTCAGGTTGTTTGCAAAGCAAATCATAGGAAATTTAGCCTCAAGAGATTTTCTAGTCTATCCCTTACTTCATGGTGGGGATAGTGGCTCTTGTGTTATATCTGGCAGCTCCAGCAAGGAGATGCCCACAGCTTTTGCAGGGGGATCTATTCTAGCACTTCACTATGCCCTGTTTTCAAATGTTTTTCCTAAACTTTATCTCATTTGGAGAATTAAAACAGGAATCTGCAAGTTTGATACTGTCCTTTCATGAATTTATTTGAAAACCTTAGTGTGTCTCTTTGTAGTCCTTTATGATAAAATATCCCCATCTCTAGTCCTTCCTAGGAGCTTGTGTGCTCTGGACCTCTGCATGTTTGCACTCTTCTCTATTGGCCTCTCTCCCATACATCCATATATCTCTTTTTTTTTTTTTTTTTTTTTTTTTTTTGTGAGTGGGGAAGTTACAGAGTGTTTTGGAAATAGTTGATTGGGTAGAATAGAAGGCAAAACTTAAGAATGAACATTTCATTATTCGGCTAATTCAGCTTGTTGCAGGTGACCCAGTGCCAATTTAATGAATTTCTTGTAATTCTGATGCAAGTGATTGGGATGCCTTCATTTCCTGGATGTTGTAATTCACTTGTCTCTTTATTCTCTCCTGCTACATTGTGTAGTATTTACTTGCTGCTAGTTTTCAAATGGGATTCTTGAGTAACTGAGAATGGAACAAAGCGAACCAGCACAAGAAAGTGGAAATTTGCTGTCTGCTCTGTTCCATCTCATCCACACAGTGATTTATCTCAATCTTCATCTGCAAACCAGCTGCCCTCTCTACTGTCTAACTCCAATTCACTCCTCCTTGCTATTGTTGCAGTAGTCTGGGACATAAGAAAACTTCTCTTGTGCTTGCTATCCTAAGACTGTTGGCGGTTGTATCATAGATTTTCCTTTGTGTCCAAAACCAAAAGTTTCAGCCACAGAACTAACCTGAAGTTACTTTTTTGTGTTTTGTGAATGTAAATCTTGGATGGCTGTTTGCTGAGACCAGTGATCCTTATGGCTATAAATGAGAACAGAATATGGTCTTGTTTATTTATAGAAAAAAAAAAACCCACCAAACCCGCATGGTTTGGGCTTTGAGTGATGTTATCTTTTGGTTGCTGATCTGCCCAATAGTTTTCGAATTATGATTTCTAAAATGTTACTCATAAGGCTTCTACTGAAGGATATTTGGCTGAAGCAGTTTGGCAAAGTGCTGGTTTTATGGGGTCTGTATCTGGGTTCTTGACTGTTATTGCTTCTGCTGGCTTATTGTTTCTGTGCTGATTTGCAGCTCTGAGTTGTGGTTACCTGCAGTAATAACTTTGGCCCTTTCCACTGAACAAATGGATGAGATTCAGAAGTGGAGTTGCAGAGAGGTTGCAAATCAAGGCCACATGTATAGATGTAATATTTGGAGGAGTATGGATTGAAGGCGCATTTCGGTCAGGGGAAACACGCCAGATGGGATGGAGTCTCGTGGAAGCCAAAAGTTTGGGTTTTTCAGTGAAAATTCTCCAGTTGCAGTGATGCTTAGATGACTTGGAAGAATGACTTACCTAAGTTGGCAACAAGACCATGGAAAAAAAAATCACAAAGAGCACAGCTCTATGTGAGAGGTGGCAATCCTTAGAGTTATGCAAGCTTCTGAATGTGAAGGCTGCATGTCTTCAAGTATTGGTTTTGTAACAAAATGTGAGAGAAATTCTCATTAATATTGTAGAATAAATTTTTGTCATATCTGTGTGCAGAAAAAAAAAAAAGGCAAGAAAAACGCACTGAACTTTCCCAAACCTCAGAGATGTGTTTTGGGATGATGAAATAGATGATGGAGACCTGGGCATGGATGTTCCCTTTTCTGCATGTTTAGTAGCCACAGGGTGCAGTGTGGTGACAACAAGCATTTCCTGGCTGGGCCTGTAATTCTTAGAGTAGAATATTTTCCATGCCTAGAGTATGATAAGATCTGAATGTCCTCTTTTTATAGCTGAAGAAAACCATCTATCTGACCAATGTTTTTTTCCAGTTACTAGCTGTGCTCAGCACTTTCCAATCCACAGTTGACTAGAATGATGGAAATTAGTTAGGTTGGACTTTCAGTCATTTAAAATGCATCTTGTGGAAGGAAAGTACCACATGCTGCTTCTGCTTTTGGAGCTCAGTGCACTCAGAAATCCCCAGCTGGTACATGCTGCTACATGTACGGTAGCAAAGAGTGTGCAAGAGGGAGCGAATCTGCACCAAGAGGTGGTTGGTGTGGAGGAGCTGATGCTTGCATTGTGCAATTCAGCTGTTGCACTTTGGCCTGGCCCCAAGGATGCCTAGACCACCCATTTGTGGTGTGTGTGCATCAGCCATTTCAGTATCATATTTTGGCTGCCTGTAAGACCCCTTGGCAACTCAAATCAAAGCACAGTAAGTGGGAGCAGTTGGGAGATTTCTTCAAAAGTGCATTCTGGACTTGCACTGTGATGCTAAAGTAGCTGCACCTACTTTCACCCTTGTGATGGGCTACCACCTGCATGGCCAATTGATCACTTCCTAAATCAGTGATAATTATTATTGTGGCTCTGAGGGATGAATGCACCTCCAAATTTCTCCTTCTCTATGTTCTCCCCTTCTTCAGTGTATCACATTTGCCTCTGGCATCACCTGTAAAGCTCTGCTTTACAGTGCAGCCCCTACTATCTGCTGCATGGGCTGTGCTCTGACCCCCTCAGACAAGCAAAGAGCAGGGACCCAGCTTTCCCGGCCCCTCCAGCTCTCCCCGAGACATCCATGCGCACATCAGCACTGCTCCCACTCAAGTGGTTTCTATTTTGGAAAAGAGCAGAGAGGATATCAGCCCCTGTGTAGAGCACTTACTGGAAGTGCCTCACTGACTCATAGCAATTACTGGGGTATCTGAGGTTAAGGGAGTGATGAGTAATTGAGGTCTTTATCACTTCAGGGATGCCAGATCCTGTCTCCTTGTTACCCTACGGAGACAAGTAATTTGTAGTCCTTAAGTTTATAATAGGTGGATTTTTAATTTTTTATTTTCCCCCTCAACAAGACTAACAGCATCTCTAAAATGTGCTTTTCAATTGACTGGAGGTGTTGGCAAGGGTGCAGAGAGGGTTGGACACTGCATCCTCCATGAGGGGGGTGCAGGGCTGTGCTCCCAACCAGACCTGCAAAAATTGCTCTGAGATCCGCCCTTTTCCTGCATAGCCCCAGGGAAAGGTGGTTTTTGTATCACATACACCAAAGGGTCATACCTAAAATTTACCTCTGGGTTGGCATCTATGCAGCAAGAGCTCTGTGAAACCAAGGAGGATCAGATTCTTGCTGATAGTCTTCCAAGAGTGCTGTGTGCCTCTCAACTGGTGCACCATGTCCTCGGCAGACTAATGATTGATACCTGATAGGAGACGTCCCTGGGAATACAAATCCCCCTGCTGCCATGTTATGCATTCATAAGGCAATTATCAAAATGGAGGTGATCTTGCTGAGTGTATAATTTGGATGCTGAATAATCGCACTCCAGTGTTGTACCAGTGCAGAGTGAAGGAGGTATTTTTCATGCCTGAATATGTATATCTTAAAGCAGAGAATATGGCCTGGCAGATCTGGTAGCTAAAGCTTGTTAGTAATGTGTACCCACAGCCACTGCAACTCGCTCACCCATTCTTCTGAAGCAGGTTCTGTTGCAGAAATGCTTAGTAATTTTTCTGGCACTATATATTCCTATGGATTATTAACTCCTGTATGCAGTTCCATCAGACGTATGAGATGGCTTCTCCCCCTTTTCAGACTCAGCATGGTTTTACTTGGGGCTTTTCCACGTGTCTGTAAAATTCAGAGTGAGTCTGGCCGTTGTTGGTTTCTTGCCTGCCTTCTGTCACCAGCTTTTCTTACCTTTCCTTTGTCGTGATGCCTGCTGTGCCATCTCCTCCTGGAGGATGCCTGCCACCAGGGACTTGAGCTGCAGCCCCTACACATTTAATTCTTGAACTAAAAATGCAGAGATGTCATTTCAGTCACTTCTAGCCTGGGGCCAGGCAGGCTTGTGGGGATTTTTATGATGTAATGAAATGCTTCCAGTGACACAGTCTAAATGGAGAATAATATTTTATGCATCTTGTGGAAATAAATTCAAAACTGAAATGTAATGAAAATTGGTTTTAAAGGAGGACAAATCGTGCTGAATTTAAAATGTGGAAAATTTCTTTCCAAACACTCAATTTTCTGAAGAATGTTGGATTTGGGTCTGATTCATTGAAGTAATGAGAGGCTTTCAGAGATCAATGTTTATCTAAAAAATATTGGCTTCAAGTTATGTAGACCGCATGCAACTCGAGTACATAAGATCTTTCACTGGAGAACAAATATTGGTATCACTATTTAAAAGCCACTCATGCAAAGAAGGCTTTGCTTGAATATAAAACTTCATCCTAAGCTCTGTGACTGAAGAGTGGCTTGTAGGGTTACCACTTTATCCTTTCTTCTTGTTCAGATCCAGACAAAGTGAGCTGTGGCGGCTCCTGGTTTTTGTTGCTGCATGTAGCGTGAGTTTACAAGGCAAGTTTACAAACCTCCTCCTCTTCCCAAAACTTTGAGCTTGGAGAGTGTCTTATATTGTACTTATAAAGCTTGAGATCTAACCTGAGAAAAGACCATTTTTACTTTGGTGGTACTAAGCCTTGGTTATGCAGGGTGGTTTTCTGGCTCTATTTTTTTTGGTCTTAAACCTAGTAGGGCCCGTAGTGACCCTTGGGCTTTGCCCATCCTGAGCAGGGTGCAGGGGCACTGACCCTGAGCAGACCCAGCTTTCTGCACCAGTGCCCATTCAGCTGCATCCTGGTAACTGTGCAGCCAATTAGTCTTTGTTGTGAGCAATACACTTTGTTTTAATAACAATAATTATTTGAAAAGCCACTAAAAATTAAGCCAGATGCAGCCATTATGTAGCTGCTTACATTTGCATGGCTCTACCTGCTTTCTTCAGTCATGAGTGCAATTGTAACTTGTTCAGGGAATATGAAAGCCCCCTAAATATGGTGATCAGGCAAAATATTTTCACCCGGCTGCCTTCACACAGAAGAACTAGCACACGCCTGTGCTCCCAGTGGCTCAGGGGAGACAGTGAGCTGACAGATTTCTGAATTCAAAATAAATTCAAGTCAGCCTCACAGGCAACGATGGGAGGGAAGCCTGACTTTCTCTCTCCCCCTCTTGCCTCCTGTGAGTGTTAGGTCTCAGTAAAGCTCCAAATTAAAATATAATATGCAGGTTATAGTTGTGTGAGTATTTTTGTGCTTTGAAAAGTATTCTCCCAGCAACTCAATAAAAAAAACCCCCAAAAACCCCTACTTTACTCCACCTGTAATGATGGGAAAGTGTTTTCTGATAATAACAGCACCAGAAGTTATCAATCCTACACTGTTCAGAGACCATCCATTATTTTCAAGGGAAGAATGTGTAAGAAGAAATAAAACCCATGAGCTGAAATCTCATACAACAGCATGAGAAATACTGTTTGAAAATGTCTAGGTCATGATTAAGAAGAGAGCAATGTCTTGTCTCAAAGCCGGTGATTATGCTTCTTCATTTTCTTAACATACTCATTATCAGATAATGCTGCAGTGGATCGTATAAAGAACCCTTATATCTGCTGTGAGAAGTAATAGGAACTTGTCGAATGTTTTCAGTGTATTGTTGTCTGGAGAATATGAGAGACCAAGAAATTACTTAAGAGCCCATTTAGTACAAGCCACACTTGCTTTTCCCACACTAGCTCTTATTTGCCCAAAGTTTCCTTCCTTTCGGTGCACAGTTCATGCCATGAGCTCATATTAACAGCAAGGTCTCTATTCTTCACTTGCTAAGGAGAAAAGAAAGGTATTCTTTTCTTTTACTAACCATCATCCTTCACACTAGATCCTTCTTCAGACACCTCTCGTCCTCATCTGTTCGTATTGCCTCCCTTTTCTGACTCTTCCCTGAAGTTACAGTTCTTAGTAACGACCCCTAGTTACAGACACAATGAATCATAGGGAGCACCAGGAGATGCAAAAAGAGAGAAAGCCATGTTATGATCTTCAGTGATTCCCCTTCATTCTACTTCTCTTGATATTTCCCACTGTGCCCTGTGTCCAGTAGTATCCAGTTAAGTCAGTACCTGAGCATTTCCATTAAGATCAGTGGGATGAGTATTGTCATCAAGAGCTACTCGCCTGAGGAAGATCTAAAGCATTACACTGGAGCTGGATGTTAGGTGGTCTTAGGGACCTATTGGCTTTTCTTTCTGTTTTCTTAGTTGTCAGACATAGTAAATGTTGGTGATATCAGGAGATGAAGTAAGGAAATAACACTCCTGAGCAAAGGCAAGTGCTGAATTTGTGATGTCCGGCAGCAGAACAGGGAGGTGATGTGATAGAGTTGGTACTAGATGTGTGCCAAGGGCCATCAGCTGTGAGCCTGTCTCCTGGCACTGCTGCCCCAGTTTGAGGCCTCATCAATCTTTTGTGCAGGATCTTTGCCGTGGGAAAAAAAGCTTCTCCACTGTTGTTTCTCTGTATGTCAGTACTAAAAAGATTCTTAAATTACATTTATTAATTAAAAAGCCAAAATTCCAATAGAAGAAGAGATGCACTCTGTGTATGCATAACTTTGGAAAGTTGGTTAGGCAAGTAGAAAATTTGTTGGAATTATATTCATAGAATCATCTAGGTTGAAAGAGATGTTTAAGATCATCTAGTCTAACCATTAACCCTGCTCTACCAAGTCCACCACTAAGCCATATCCCCAGGCACCACATCTATACAGCTTTTAAACACATCCAGGGATGGTGACTCTACCACCTCCCTGAGCAGCCTGTTCCAATGCCTGACAACCCTTTCAGTGAAAAAATTTTTTCTAATGTCCAGTTTAAATCTCCCCTGGTGCAGCTTGAGGCCATTCCCTCTTGTTCTATCACTAGTTACTTGTGAGAAGAGACCAGCACCTATCTCTCTACAATGTCCTTTCAGGTAGTTGTGGAGAGTGATAAGATCTTCCTTCAGCCTCCTTTTCTTCTGACTAAATAGCTCCAGTTCCCTCAGCCTCTCCTCATAGGTCTTGTTCTCCCGGCCCTTCACCATGTTAGTTGCTCTTCTCTGGACCTGTTTCAGCATCTCAATGTCTTTCTTGTACAGAGTGTCCCAAAACTGAACACAGTACTTGAGATGCAGCCTGACCAAGGCCAAGCACAGAGGGACAATCACCTCCCTGGTCCTGCTGGCCCCACTATTCTAACACAGGCCAGGATGCTGTTGGCCACCTGGGCACACCGCTGGCTCACGTTCCGTCACCCTAGGTCCCTAGGACAGCCTTCCAGCAACTTTTCCCCAAGCCTCTAGTGTTGAATGGAGTTGTTGTGGCTTAAGTGCAGGACCTTACACTTGGCCTTGTTGAAGCCCATATAATTGGCCTCAGCCCCTAGATCCAGCCTGTCCAGGTCGCTCTGAAGAGCCTTCCTACCCTCAAGCAGATTGACTCTCCCACCCAATTTGGTGACCTTAAAGTGAATCACCCAGACCCTTAGAAAAGTAATTGATCCTAACCATAGTTTTGTAGAAGAAGTTGCTGAGTAGAATTTTTTTCACGTTTTTCAAGTGATAATCTGGGATGCAGTCCTGTTAGCAGACTTGTCCAAAACACAGCTTCAGAAATAGATAAAGAGAGCAGGAATTCCTGGCTCCTGGCCCTGTGTTCAGGCCGTTTTCCCTAGCAGAGAAGAGGAAACCACAACACACCAGGCACTTGAAGTACACTCCATTAAAAAGAATACGAGACTTTTAAATTAGACCCTATTTCAGCAAGGTGCTTTCAGTGTGCACTTAATGTTGTGTGATTTATGCAACGACTTCACATGTTTTCCACAGAGTTACTCACGCTTGAAGTTATTTGTTTGCAGAATCAGGGCCTAAATCAGATCTTTTTTTAAAGCTTCCTGTTTAATTAGCAATCTCATATTATCTTGTGCCCAGAGCATTTTCCAAACTGGCATTTTAGAGCCTGTGGGTACAGTTAGCTTAAAGTCATCAAGATAAATGGTAGATTTGGAATGCTAGTCCTATCCAAATTGCATGTTAACTAAAAATACTGTTTGGATAAGCACTATTGAATGCAAGTAATACTAAAGAACTGAACTCGCCTGTGCATACAATTTAGGAGATGTTAAAGATCATGAAGAAGAGGGAATAAAGATGAAAGCTATTGACATATGAAAGAATAAACCACTTATTCCTGTTGGATTTGTGACACGAGGTTTTGTAGTAACTAGAGACCAGTACTTTTCTCCAGCTGTTGTAACTTGGCTTAAACTTAAGGATAATTTGTCAGTTAAAGTAGAGGCGTAAGATGATGGAGGAAGAGTGGTAATGTGTTTATACTACGTGACAGAAAGCCTGTGTTCAGTTCTTGTCCTTGTATAAATGTCCTGTTGGACCATGGGCAAATCTCTGAAGCTTTGCGTGCGTCAGCTCTGTCTTCTGCTTCATGTTTCATTTAGCCTTTTGTTGCATATTCAGAGTTTGGGCATTCCAGAGCAGAGCCCAGCGTGTGTATACAATTTTAGCACAATAGGGACTATATCTGATTAATCTATGTAGGAGTTTCTGAAATAGGAATAATAACATGCAATTTACAATAATCAGACCATAAAATGATATAAACTACATGGCTCTGTCTTTATTTGTTTAGGAAAAATAAAGCTTACTCTCCTGTCTTCATTTCTTTTGTGGTAGTGTCATCCTACAAGAAGCAATGTTGTTTCCCTAAGAGATACAGTGAAGCTCCCAGCTCCTCCCTGTTACCACTAAGATGACCCACGCTCTCAGGACTGCCATCTCAGACACAGTGCTCTGTTGGTTTGCCAGCCATGAGCTTAATCCAGATCACAGCCCAAACTGTGTACTTGGCTTTACAGTATTTGGTGTGATCAATATGCCATTTTGTCTTGTTTCAAATGCTTTTAAACATTAAATGCTGCTATTATTTAAGGTGAATATTACATGGTAGAAGTAATTACTATCACGTGTGGAGCTGTGAAACAGATGATTTTTCTTTTGCATATGGATTGGACAACATCTTTACATTTCTAAAAGTTCTGCCTTTAGGAAAAAATTGTTCTTAGGACTCATGGTTGTCCATTTATATCTAAAATAAGCTTGTTTAGATGGAAAATACGTGTTTAGATCTTGGGATATGGAAATACCAGAAGCAGTGTTGAAATTTTTTCAGCTTCAACAAAAACCTACATCTGGAAGAATCAATGGCACTGGGCTTCTGTAGAACATTTGACTTGTGAGTCTTCTTCTTGGTCCCTGTGTAGCAGGATTGAACCAATGTACTGTTGTTTGGTTTCATCTTGAAATGGAAAGAAAAATGGCCCCTTGTCCTTTGTAACATTTCCCATCTCCATTTCCTTTCAAATTGGTTGCTTGAAGGAGACCTAGCCTATGAAACTAAATAATCCTAATTACACTTTAGAAGCACCACAGACTAAGTTCAGATGAAATTGTTAAAGAATGAATATCATCTTGTTGTCATTTTAATATTTTTAATATAATAGTAAAATTGAATTTGTTTACTTTGCATTGGTGCTGACATAATACTGTTGTGCATTAATTCTGAAAGCATGAGGATGTATTTAAAGTTCATCTTTATCACACAGGGTTTCAATTTCAATGTGATGTAGCTTCCAAATCAGTTAGGAAGTGTGGAAAATTTTACTCACTGTGTAGAATTTGAAATGCAATAGAAGTCTGTGTAGATGATTTTAATCTCTATGTTAGCAGTAGTTCTCTATGGTGGAGTAAGATGACAATTTATGACCTGCCAAAGTTGTTTGCATTTTTGACACAGATACATGGCATTACTAAGGTTAAGTGAAAGGAACCTGAGCAAATTCAATATGAAAAATTGTTTTAAGGCAGAGAGAAAAAAATGTTCTTAGCATGTATGTGGCATGTCAGCCACTCATCATTGATAGTCAGAAACTGCAATAGATGGGCATTTGTTTCTTTACCTAGAGTCCTTGCAAAATAGTCCTGGAGCTGTTCCAGACTATTCAGGAAATCTCTTTATGGCAAGAAGTATCAGGACGTATTGCAAATCTTGCACCACTTTTCAAGCTGTCACATTAAGCATTACTAAGATACAGAGAAGGAATTTCCAAATATCCTCATTGTCAGCCTGCCTCAGCCTCTCCGATTAAGTTTAGCCGATGATATCTGCAGGAAAGCCTGGCCAACGGAGAGCTCTGAATGCTTTCAATGCTTCCTTTACATCTTATACAGCTAACCTATATATGATCCTAGTGCTATTGGGTCATGAATATATATATATATTCAGTCCCAGAAATACACACACAAAAAAGCATTGCATAATGCATAAGGCTCCACATCACTAGAACCCTTGAATGCCAGTTTAAACACAAGATTTTTTTTTCACTAGTGCATGAGTAGACATTTACAGGGGTTGAAATATTGGAGCTGTAGTGATTTGGCCAGCAGTAATGCATCTGCACTAATGCAGAACCTACAGCATGATTTACAGATGGAACTGGAAAAATTGGTGCCTGCCTTTTATACCTCTATGTTAATCTGAGACATGTAAGTACCTCATTTGTAAGTTCATTCAGATACAAAGACAACTAAATAATCTCTCCAGAAAAAAAAATGCAGGTGTAAAAAGGTACTTGGCAATATTCCATGAAAATATAGGAATAAAACAAACGCCAAGCTAATACAGCTTGAAATTGTAGATCTTCAGGGTTTGCCTTAAAGTTCATTGAACTTGTTGGAAGGATTCTCACTGCATTACCTAGGAGCTGTGTTTGAGTGCAAGTGTACAGCAACATTTTAGAAGAGTATAATACGAATAAAGGTCAAAGCAGCACACAAAAATAGAACAAACAGTGTAAAAAGCTGATGAACAAATGAAGGGGATCCTCTACAGATTCTCTATTTTGTGTTAATGTGCTGGGAATTTGGAGATGATAGTAGGTGAGGTGTAATTAAAGGCTTTTCAAGTTAATGCTCTATAGTTTGAGGTTTGCATGGTAGATTACCAGTCACTTAGTCTGGATTTTATTATGTGCCCTATGCATCTCAACAGCCTCTGAAGAATACTAATTTAAATGCTCTGGAATGTAACAATGCAATAATTGTTTTGATATATATCCTATGTGATTTGAAGATGGAAAGCAATGTTAGCCTCTGGTTTTTTTTCTGGATTCCCGTGGCCAGCACATGGTATGTCCCTGCCATGAAGCAGTCATTGAAATCAACACATTTTTATGAGCAGAACAAGTGCAGAGTCCATAGTGCTGCTCCCCAAGGGTCCTTCTGGCTTTCAGCAGACCAGCACTCCATTCTGCCATTTGAGTAGTGGGGGAAAAATTCGATTCTCAGTTTAACTTGTGTAAACTAATTGACATCACTTCTGGGATTTAAGTGCATGGGGGATTTCATTGCAGGCAGAACTTGGCAAAAATGGGAAAACTATATGGGAAATAATAAATTTTGAACTTGGGAATAACTGATAAGGCCTTGTGAACATTTGATGGATAATTTGCATTCATCAGCCCCCTTTTTCTCCCTTCTAAAGATTGGTTATGATGACTTTTGAATTTATTCTTTGTTTGGCTCAGAAGATTTCTTGGTTTTGCTGTTTGTTGGGGTTTTTTTTATTGTTTTTTATTGTTTTTGCCTTTGTTTTGTTTTATGTTTTATTTGTTTTTAATCAAAACATGTTGCAAAGGTTCCCTTCAGGGGGAGTGGTTCTGTCCAAATGCACTCAATGCTCAGAGTAGGTTTTGGGGAGTACTTTAGTGAACTGTATGTAGTGGGGATGCTCCATCACACAGATAACATTCATATGGCGATGTAATTCTACAGGTGTGAAAAATGTATCTGTGGTGTAGAAGTAGCTCAAACCAGCTGTTCCTTGATAAGGTATTTATAGATCCTTCTTTTGCATTTAATGCTGTATAGCATTATTATATATATAGTGAAATGTAGGACATTCGGTAAGGTGAGACACCGTCCAACTGAAGTTCATAGAACCATAGAATGGTTTGGATTAGAAGGGACCTTTAAAGATGCAG
>WUAM01000256.1:768352-836313 GCA_024336885.1 Actenoides hombroni | reverse complement strand
GTCAGCAGGAACTTAGTAATACATTTAAACAAAGATACCCCGTCTTACATTCAAGGACACATGCAAAGACTACATTCCCACAGATCATGATCCCAAGGCCTCATTAATCATGAGGCCCCCTTTCAGGTACAATAATAATTTGCATTTTATTTTTACTTTTTGGGAAACCTCCAGTTCCTGAGGAGGTATTGTTACTGGTATGGGTCTTCTCATGTTGCTTCATGAGCTATTTCTATCAATACAGTGGAATTTTCAGCATTTCCATTAATGAGGAAGGGGCTTGAAAACCTGTAGATCTTTGCAAGCAGGGTTTCATGCTGCTTGCAGTTTGCATACAAGTGCTTAAAGTTGACTATAGCAAGTCAACAGGCTCAGTGTGAAATTTGGTGTAATTTACGTGAAATACAATATAGGAGGTCTTGAGCAGAGTCAGTGTTGAGTAACAGAAAGGTCTGTGGGAAACATCGCCAAACAGCCCTAAGGTGCTATAGAGGAACAAAGGTGGTTGTCAGCAACTGAAGGAGTTGGGAGGTTTTATTCTTTGAGAAATGTGGGTGGGACTGTCATCACCAGCCACCACTGACCATAAAAGCCTATTCCTGCAGCCCTTAGGCAAGGCTTTCCTTGTCTGAAATAGTTTTATAATCACACCTAAACCATCCGTCAGTGTTAATGTCTGACAGATCATTTCACAAAGCAGCCTTTGATTCTAACTATATAAGCATCTTTGAGCTCTCAGTACCTAAACATTATTATTAGCTGGTGGTTAGGAGCTTATATCTTGTGTTGCCTGTCCACAGACAAGACCAAATGTATTTACGTTTCAGCAGAGGCAAATTACATTGAGATGCTTTGGTAAGCATTTATAGATAGGCTAACAGCTCCTATGACAGAAAGAACCATGTAAAAATGTGTTTCTTGACATGGCCCACACAGTGATGTTTGATGAACCTGAGAATGTTTTGTATGGAGAGACCTTGCGATGTTTTGTCTAATGGTCACAAAATACTAATGATATATCCAAGTTGCTGTTATTTTCCAAAATGTAGCAGAATAATGAACAAGGAATCAAATCTTCCCAGAGTCTTGCAGAATGATGTAATATGTTTAAATATGTAAACTGTGTAAGTGGCTCTCCGAATGATTTGAAGGAAGCCTGTAAAAATAAATCAAATGTTACCCTTGCTTGACATGTGGTGAGGATCCTGCTCAGCATTTCAGTGTGCTCAGGGTGGTGGCCAATGCATGTGGGATATCCCTGGCTGGTGCATAGTGCTCCTCTCTCCATTTCTCAACACCTTACACTGAGGCAGAGACCATGCCAGCTGATGACTCTTGTGTGTCCGTCATCCACAGGCTGATTCAATGGGTGATTTAAGTTGTTAAACAGCAGTTCAGTGCTGCTGAGAGCCCTGGAGGCTGAAGGCATGTATTTATGCATGGAGCCACCCTGCATACAGCAGTGCAGTGTCTCACCCCGCATGGAGAAACAGCCAAGGCTGCCTGCATGGGACCCAGCAGTACTAGACTTTGATATGGACATGTACTCAGAGGAATTGGCCAAAGGCCACTAACACTTCTCCTGTCCACCTGCAATTCCCAGGCCAAGTTGGGAGAACGCTTGCTGGGGGTCCCTCAGGATGTGTGACTCGCACAGCCCCAAATGACGGCCATGCTTCCAGCTGCCAAAGCACCTTGTAGGGTCACTGCAGAAATGCTGGAGTTTTCCATGTAAGCAGTGGCTGGATTGGGCATGTACGTGAATGACATGGGAGGTATCTCCCAAATGAGGGCAAAAAAGTAAGGGAATTTCCATTCCTGGAAAACATGGATGTCATAGTACAACCTTAAGGTGGCACAGGGATTTTGCTCCTGGAAGACCTGAGATAGACTTGAACTTGGGGCATGGAAGTGACTGTGCACTGCTCCCAGTGCCCTGCATTGACCCAATCCACCTGAGGAATTGCTATAATATATACTGGTGTTTGTTGTAGCTGCTGATAAACAGTTTTTTAAGGCAGGGATGGACTGGCAGAACAGGTAATTTATGGGCTACTTTTTTTCTTTGTCCCATCCATATTCCACTTCTCACTTAAATCAAAGATGTTTACAGTTGGTCTGGTTTACCAAACTGCCACTGATGTTATCAGGAGTGATGACCTAGCATTTATTTATACCCACCTCTTAGGAAGTGGTGGACAGTGATGCTTCTGGCAATCTGCATCCACTATTATTTAAAGGAGCCAGTCACAATTTCATGCAATCGTGGCTTCTTGTTGTTGTCTCAGAAAGCAATTAAAAGTTTAATTATAATCAGCATTGTCTTTATTGGCTACAACTGTAAATATCCTAAAATGATCAGACATGTGTCTGCAGCCTTTGGAATTGTGAATAGCGAACAGTTGCCAAATGCTGAAATGAAGGAAAGTGTTGGCATGCATTTAAAACCCATATAAATGCTAAATTCAATCTTTTAGATTGGATAATAATCTCCATATTTAAAAACCCCCTATTTTAAGTATATCTGTCGCAAAATAAAGCAAGGAGGCAAAGGGAACAACATATACTTTAGACAGAACAACATTACTCATCAGACTTTTAACTTCAATGATCACAAGGCTTTTAAAAGACTCTCTGTGCAATACTGTAATGTAGACCATATTTCCAGCTGAATATTTAGGACAAATAAAGTCAGTTGCTACAAGACAGAATTAAGACTCCAAGAATAAGCTTTTGAGAGGCACTGAGACAGCACCACAGTGGGGAGGAGCCGCTCACTTCTCATGTAGTTCTCTTTTCTTCCCCATTACACTGGAGTCCTGACTTACAGCTCAGTAGATTACAAAGATTATGTTTACTTTTTAAAACTGTAATAGATTCTTGTTGAATTCATATTACTTCTATTTTAATTTATGTCTTTAATTTGTTAAAGTTTTGGCATAGATTATAGGCAAAGAGTATTGTTCAGGAGGAACATTGGTTTGAGGAGGAAATTCTACCAGCATGGCCTGGATCTAAGTGAGTGCAGATGTACAGATCTAAACTAAAGTGAATATATGTCAGAAAACTTCCCCTATTTTGCTCATTAAAGGGTAAATCACAGGCTCAGTAGCTAACCTCTCCTTGATTAAAGGAAGGTCTGCATTCATGAGGTGCCAGGCTGTCATCAAAATGGAGGAAGGAATTAAAGACAATGTAAAAAAAAAAATAAATTTTTTTCTTAATGTTCTTTCTGTTTTACAATATCCTTGAGTCTGCTGGTCTCACCAGGCCTGCAGGAGATAAGCGTCCTTCACTTTCAAACAGCATCTCAGTGTTACAAAACAGATCTCACCCAGGGTGTCATAAAAGCCCTTATGGTCCATGTTACGGGATTTAAAGCTGTGGGATGCTTGAGTGTTTGCGTTGTTTGTTGTGGGTTTTCTGTATGTGAATAGGAAACCTCAGAAATGTGCGTAATTACTAATATTAAACAGCCAGTGTGTGGTAAAAATAACATTAGATCTTGTTGGAGTTAGAGCCACAGAGCTTTTCTTGCTGGTAACAGCCACATGCTCAGCCACTCCACCAGATTATGTCTGCCAAGAGCCTGACTCTTCTGCAGTCTATATGTACACAGAGACTGTTGCTGTGGACAGAGCTGTTACTAAAAAGGCACAGAAAGCATGCTTTCTGGTTTTTCCATCCCACCCTGAACTTGCCCTCTCAGTGTCTACTGCAGGAGTTGGTTGGTTGAGAAGTCAGAGGTGCAGAGAGGAAAGAGTTTGCATTTTTTTTCTGTACGTGGGTGCTCTGCTCAGGGCTAGAGGTCGATTGCAGCATGATAGTGCTGTTTTTTCTATGTTAGAAGGTAATTTTTTGCATGAAATAAATGGCTTGATAACACAGATAAGTTCAGATTTCCTTCTGTCACTGAGGAAGGCATTATTCAAGTGTAACTGCATTCTTCTGGACTGCTTTTTAATCATTATCATAAAAATCCCTAAGCAGGCCAAAAACCTGGTCTCTTGGAAACGAGAAAGTAGCAACAGTTCGTTTTGTCAGTGATGTGTAGGAGGAAACATAAACAAAAATCATTGACCAGAAATTTGGGAAATGTAGAGGTGCATGTTTTGAAACATGTATAATATATGTGTCAGACAGCAAAAGAAAACCTGAATTTTAAAGGAACTCAAAATCTAAATCTTAGTTTTGCAGTCTTATTCCCAGAGAAGTGTTGCAAGTGGGCTTCAGGCAATAAGTTTGGTTAGGCATAAATTTGCTAAGCATCACTAGTGCCTTGGTACCAGGATAAAAGCAATAATAGCAGCAGAATAAAATGTTCAATAATGGAAAACTGAGAAAACATCTTAAATGTTCTGTGCTTATAGTTATAAACATATCTAAATTGAACCTCTGTTGCTTATCTTCCTATCAGAAAAAAAAGATATCACCAGACAGAAGATTATTAAGGTGTAAAAGGTTTCGCCTTCCTTTTGGCCATATGATAGGGATCATTTAATAAATGTAGTTAGCAGGAAACCTTAAGCAATGTTGTGAACCGCTGCTTTCAGAAATTGTGGGTTGGGTTCTCCAATGACTTAAAAAGGAGATTTACAAACATTATATCTTTGTTTGCTTTTTGTCCATGTATTCTGGACTTTAAACCTCTAGTATCTGTCCTTTTGAAGTTGACGTTGATAACCAAGCTTTGAGGAAAGTTTCAAGAGGCTTGTGATAAAATCAGGAGCAATCCAATCTCTATTTTATAGTATGTTAAGTCCAGTATGAATAGTAATACAGAATTGAAGTTTTACATCATTTTCTCATGTCTAATATATGTGCTTCCAGATGAGACACAAATGGGACTTGTTGATATGCATCCAACACAATGCACTGATCATAATTTAAACATATGCAGTAATATTTCACAGGTTTTATTGAGATAAAATTTTGGAGTTTGGAAACAAATCAGCCTGGCTTATTTGAAGACATTAAAATAGACACGCTGGGAACCTGCAGAGCTCTGGGTGTTTGCCATTTCTTGTAGGATCTCCAAGGCCAAATGAGAGCAAAACGCATCATTAAAAGGCCATGCAACTGCCAGAATTGTCTCTCACCAACCTGTAATTACAGATAGTTCCCACCAATTTGCCCCACTGACCTCCAGTGAAGGCAAATAAGCGTTTATTTGGCACTGTGCTGCAAATCATTCTGCATGTTTCTTGTTCTATGTTGAATTTTTTATTTGTTCTGCTTTGTTTCTTTGTTTTTTGGGGAATTGTAAGTTCTTAGTGTTTGCCTAAAAGTTACAAAAACAGGAGAGAAAAATTTAAAACTGAAAAGGGAATGTGGTGGGAACTGGGGAATTCCTACTGTCACTTGAAATGGCTGTTGTGGAGGGGGATAACACAAAGGCCTGGGTTTTTAAATGTGATTAAGATAAACAAGTAGCATTTCTTATCCTTGAGCTGGTTACAATCTAATCCAAGGAGCTCAGTGTAAAAGTGCATTTTTGGCCTTAATTGATATTTTTAATAATGTCAGTGCACAGTCTGGAACGATCACATTTTGCTTTGACAGCGTAAAGCGTTGTGTAAGTTTTCATCCATACCACTGAACTATAAACACTGCTTTATCCAGCCCACCAGAGCTTGAACGTTTGAACTGGGAGCCGTCTTGCCACAAGAACGGGAAGGGAGCTATTTTTCTTGCTGACAGCAGAGTTGTCAATGGTGGGGGGGGACATCAGCAGGGGCTGACTGCAAGAGTCTTAGATTATATGGGTCTAATCCCATAAACTGCCTGGCCCTGAGCTCTCAGGGTAGCAGAAGTTCTGTGTGTGAAAACAAGGTAGGACTAGACCTTGAGATAGTTTAAGGTTAACTGCCTCTTTGTGCTACAATTTCAGTATTAACTGTGAAGAGAGAAATTCTTTAAGTACCAATGGATGATAAAGCTCCTGGACAATGCCTATTGCAATATGTCCTCCCTGGTTACCTGCTTTAACAGTGTTAAGTCCATCTTACTTTTTTTTAAGTCTGAGGCTAAATTTTTTGGTGGAATTCCCACGCATGAGCAATGACTCCGCTAGCGGTGGGTTATTTCTTCTGGCCCTGGAGCACACTCACCTCCGATCAAACAGGTCTTTTGCCCAAGGGTGCTTCCCTCTTACTCAGAGCTACACTGCCCTGTGCTTAGAGGGGCAATGAGGTAAAGAAGGATCTCAAAATAAAAAGAGAATGCTTGTTTTTCTTACCCATAGTGCATATCAAGGCTTTGTCCACTTGTTGCTGTCTTCAGGGTGTGGGGAACAGGTGGTGTTGGGGGAGTTGGTGTGGGTGCTGGGAGCTATCCAAGCTGCTTCTCTGAGTTTAGATGCTCTTGAAAAACTTTTGAGTAGCAGAGCATTACCCCCAGACTGCTATTCCAGTGCAGTGGACCTCTGTGCTCTGAACCTGGCTAAAATGATGCTGACATAGGAAAAAAATAGAATGTGTTAGAGAAAGATTTGTAGGCTTTCTGTGGCAATTTCCATCACTTGAGTTCAATTCTTGCATTTCAATACTTTGGCACCTCAGCTTCTGCCCAGCCCGTAAACCCAGGAGCACAGAGGGTGAAATCTACCACGGGGAAAAGCTACAGCTTTTCCAAGCAGCAGTTGTGGTTTGATTTAAAGTTTAGAAGAAAAAACCTCACCAACAACAAAACCAAAAGAAACAAAAGCAGAATGCAGTAACATAAACAAACAAACCAAAACAGGAAGGGAAGACAAAGTAATTTTCTGTTTGCTTTTGAATTAAAAAAAACCCAAACCACAACGATTTCATAATGCTATAAAATGGTATCAGTTTTATCTTACTCAACCCATTTTGTTTATTTGTAGTAGGATAAGTTTTCTGTTCACTTTACCTTATTTTTTATTTTGGTGTGCTTAGTGTTTATGAGGGTGCAGGATAACATTGGTGAGAGAGCCAAGCACCGTATGCAAACACTGCAGACTCCCCACAGCAGGACTCAATGAGGGCCAGGCTGTGAGACGTTTAGGACATTTATAACTCCCATGGAAGTAATTTAAAGTTCTGTCATCCAGTACCTTCCACCTATATTGTTTTTCCTTTAAATCTATTTGCAGTGTATCTGTCTATGTCCTTTTAAAATAAATTTCTCTATACTTCTCTTTGTTTTCAGAAGCATGAGATCATTGCTTTTAACAGTTAAGAGTTTCAAAAGAAAAAAGAAAGCACGCTAATTTGCTTTGTGTAGCTTGTTTAAAGAAATTAGCAATGACATTCTTTTGATTATTACTGCTTTATCCAAAATACATATATCTCTTTTACAGTCTTTGGTGGCCTAAAATTATAAATAACATTTTGAAGTTAGTTTGCCTGTGGGGAAACTTGGGACAAGCTGGCTGTACAATCATTGGACCAAACCTAGAGTGTCAGATGAAAGAGCTGAGAGCAAGTGCTGGTGAGCAGAAGGCAGCTTTGGCATGGGAAGGCACGAAGTGGGTTAAGTTTCAAAGCTGCTGCTCATGAAAGTAAATGGGAAATAAGATGTGGAAATGCCATACCTCTGTGTCTGTATGAATGCAAATGAAATTTGTCTTGACCCTAAGAGCTGACGTTGACATGGCAGAGCATGGCTTGCACAGGAGAGAGCACTGGGCTGTTACCAGCTTGTCCCCTGGCATCCTTTTCTGATCCTGTGAGAGGAGAGGAGCCATGATCATGGTTGTCCCATCATGAGAAAACTTGGAGCTCTGAATGCTGAGCTACCTGGGAGTTTAAGAAAAGGAATAGCTTAGGTACTTAAGTTTGCATCCAGGGGCTGCTACTATGCATGTTCTCCTTTTGTCTCCTTCCAATGTTGTAAAGCACAGGGTTCCTTTGAGTTTCCGCTCAGTTTATTGCTTCCAGTGTCCAAGTCTTCCAGTTTATTCAAAATATAAAGTCAGGAATCCCTCTGGACTACTTTCTCCTTGCTCAGTTAGGTATATAGTGAAACAAAGAAAAATTGGTACTATCCTGTGAAATACCGTGCTCACTGTATCTGTGGTGACTGTGTATCACCAGCCAGCTGGCCTCTCAAGAAGAATTTTAGTCCCCTCTGAAACCTGAGAAACGCTTCACAACTTCACACAGCCTCAGTAGCCAGATTTTTGCCAAGGCTGGCTGGAATCCACGCCACCTTTCATGCATGCAGTTCATCACACCAGACCCCTGAACGATGTATTTGGAGCTAGTTGGTGACTATGTATTTACCAAACAAACCTTATCTGATTATATTAATTCACATCCTCTTTGTGTATCACAATCGAATGACAAATTAATATCTCCTCAGTTGCTATGGCAAACATCTGCTCTGGGCTGGGGAGCACAGACAACTATACATAAACTCAAGATCTGTTGTCCAGCTAAAAAACGTCTCTTCACACAATCTTCCTATGTCTGTCTTCCCCTCTTCCATGCCAATGAAGGACTCTTTCTACTATCTGTTGAAGTCTACATTGATCCAGAGATCAGTGGCAGCATGACCAGAAGTTCAACTGCACAAGACATAACCCATTGCACCAGATCCTGGTTTATTTCTTTGCAATTTTCAGATCATGAATGAGGATTTGTTACCTGAAGATACCGTTTAAGACATGGCTTTCCAGAGGGCAAGACAAACTGGCCAGCCATCTGACCATGAAGTTTATTGGCAAATATAAGTCAATTCTAAATAATAAAGGCAACAGTCAAACAGGAATGTTCCTATTTGTAGTGGGTTGACCTTGGATAGATGCCAGATGCCCACCAAACCATGCTATCAGTGCTTCTCCTCAACTGGACAGGAGGGGAAAAAATGCAGTGAAATGTTTGTGGGTTGACATAAGGACAGGGAGATCCCTCAGTATTGCTGTCAGAGGCAAACCAGACCTAACTTGGAGAAATTAGTTTAATTTATTGCCAATCAAAATCAGAATTAGGGTAATAGGAAACAAACCCAAATCTTAAAACATCTACTCCCCATTTCTCCCTTCTTCCAGGTTCAACTTCAGTCCCAATTTCTTTACCTCCTCCACACCCCAAGTGGCAGAAGGTGACAGAGGAATGTGGGTTGCAGTCAGTTCATCACATGTTTTCTGCCGTTCCTTCCTCCTTGCAGGCAGGACTCTTTACATTCTTCTTCAGCATCATCATGGGGTTCTTTCCGCAGGAGACAGACCTCCATGAACTTCTCCAGCATAGATCCTTTCTATGTGTCCTTTCCACAGGGTACAGTCCTTGAGGAACAGACTGCTCCAGTGTGGATCTCCCACAGTGTCACCAGTCCTACCAGCAGACCTGCTCCAGCATAGGCTTCCCGCAGGGCCACACTCTCCTTTAGTCATCCACTTGCTCCAGTCTGGGGTCCTGCATGGACCAAGGGCTGCAGGGGAATCTCTGCTCTGGTACCTGGAGCACCTTCTCCTTCCTTCACTGACCTTGGTGTCTGCACAGTTGTTTCTCTCACCTATTCTCACTCCTCTCCCCAGCTGCTGTTGCACAGATGGTTTTCCTCAATTCTTAAATATGTTATCACAGAGGTACCACCATCATCACTGATGGGCTTGGCCTTGGCCAGTGCTGGGTCTTGGAGATGGCTGTCATTGGCTCTATTAGATATGGGGGAAGCTTCTAGTAGCTTCTCACAGAATTCATCCCTGTAGCCTTGATGCTACCAAAACCTTGCCATGCAAACCCAATAAACTACTTTAGACCTTTCTACTAGCAAGGAAACAAAAAATATTATTATTTCTGTTCTGGGATTTCCAGGGCCAATTTGGGAACTCCTGTATGCACACCATCCCTGTCCAGGGATCTTCAGGAAAATCAGAAAGCTCTGACTAAGATGTATTTCACAGCCCTAACACAGTTAAAAGATTATGGTTCTCCAACCTTTGATACTTGCGTTCTACAGTTTTTTATAATCGTGCTGTTAATCCTGGATTTGATCTCTCAGTGCCAGGGCCAGGCTCTGTACCCTCCATCTCACCAATGCATTTTGAATGGCTTTTTGCGGAAGAAGGATCTCACATAAATATTCAAGACATCCTCACCGGCAGCAGAAAAGGCTCAATTATAAACATTTACCTGGCAAGGTAGGAAAGGATTTCAGTTTGACTCAGTGACATTCTCTGTCTCTATCCAAAGCACAGAGCCAAAGTATTTTGAGCCTGCCAGTGCTGAAGAAGTCAGGCCCCCCAACAAGATCACCAAAAGTTCTATTTAAAAATGGTCTGGTTTTGCCTTCTGCAAAGATAAGAGTTTAAAATATATAAGAAAGAAACATGCGTCTTCCAGGGCCCATAAGTCAATCTTGATGGGACTTCTGAGACAAACTTTGCAACCAGCATCCTCATTCTTTCCATTCCACTTAAAGGTTAATGGGAGAGCTACAAGTTGTAACAGCAAGGCTCCTTTCCAGTGCTTTATACACATGTATCACACAGAGGCTTCCCAGGTATCTATCAGAAGTGATCTTAGAATTCCATCCAAACTGGTCAATATGTCCATCAGTATTCTTTCCAGAACTTGAAGAAGCATGGAAAAGCTGAGTTTACAGGATATTTGGGTACAGTGGACATTATACAGACGTGTATTTTAGACCTACTCCTTGGCTTTTTGCACCTTCTGCAAAAATAATAATAATGAAAAAAAGCGTATCTATATCAGCATAACATAAACTAAGGCCAGCTCAGCTTGCATTTTGAAGACATCCTTGTTACCAGACAGCTTGTGTCACATGTAGAGCTCTGCATGGGCTGCTCAGAGGACCAACACTTCCCAGGATGCACATCTTCTACTCCAAGAGTTCTCATACTGCATGGTGTGTCTGCAGTGGGGTGTTAGAAATACCTGAGCTAACGGGCTACCAAAGCAGCCTCACTGAAGCAGGGTGGACTTCCCAGCAGGCTCCTTTCTCAGAAGAGCGTAGGTGAATTCTGAGTAGTCGCAGCTTTAGTGGTTCTGGTGCTCATGCTCTCTCCTTTGTACTGTATAAATATTCTGTGACTTCTTCAGGCTGGATATGAATTTGTGATAATAAGGTACAGAAGCAAATGCAATCCTGATGAGCCCTAGCAAGTGTGCAGGAAAATATCCATTTAGATTTACTTGGGTAAATTATCAGTTTTGTCACTTTCTGTTTATGGAGCGTATGAGTCATGATTGAACTTATCTAAACTATGTACTACTACGTTGAAATGTCCTTCGTGTGATCTACAGATTATAATATTGCAATTGTCCCACAGACCAATTTATTTCAAGTTGTTCATTCCTCAGTGCCCTCTTTTGCTGGAAACAATAAAGAAATGAAGACGAGGATTGTTAAAAGTTAAAATACGCTTTTGTGATGGTTCAGATTAACAGTTTGAGTTTGTAGGGGGGTTGGGGTGTTTTGTTGGTTTGTTTGTTTAGTTGTCTTTATTTTACTCAAGCAATCTATCAGAGGAGCATGCTTGCTTAGTGCATTTCAACTATAGTCTGTAATAAGAATGAAGATTGTTCTACTGACTCAGGATTAGCTATGGCAGACTTCAATAGTGTGTGTATGTGTGTGAGAAAGTGGAAGAAAAGTGTTAAGAGAAGGATTTAATGAGTGGAGATCTAGGAGCTATGCTGTTTACTGAACAGTAACCCTTGTGCCTCAGATAGAAGTGGTGGTAGCTGGTAAAGGGTAGTTGGTTGAAGAAAAAGATACTGAAGTTACTGAAAACATCCAGTAAGTGGGTAATTTCTTTGTTCATGGTGATGCTTTTCCCTAAACCAGTTTGCTTAGAGTGAGTTGTCTGATAACAACTTTGCTTGTTTGAATAAGAAGTGGGGATATTTAATTTGTGTCATCAGAGGTTAGATAATGGTAAATGAAGGGGACTGTGCTGACAGATGGGAATGCTTAGTCACAAGCAGGCACTCCTGGAGGCTGTAAGTCTATGATCTGTCAGTACAAGAACATTTGTTTTCTTACAAATGATAAGGGAACAAGAGACTCTCTACAGAAGAATTGATTAGGTATTATTTTCTCTCCTAATGCCTTAAAGTTCATCTGATCCAGTGTAAGAACTTGTGTCTGTTTCTCCTATTTATTTAATGAAATGCTTTAAGACATTCAAGTTATTCACAGGTAGTACAGAAGAACTAATAAAAAGCTGATATAAGTGTCTCATTCAGCAGCAAAATTTTCTTACTTTACTGAAGTGTGGAAGAGAAATAGATGCTGATACTGAGAGAAAATCCCGCTGGTATGCTGGATTCATTCATGGCAATTAGTCAAGGAGCTATCAGCTGGAGTTCTTACATTTCTTTTGTCTGTGGCATCTTGAGAATATCCTTTCCCAAAGTAAGATAAACTTCAGGAAGGAAAGAGCACTGCAGGGAAAATCCAGATATGAAATACAGTGCTTTTTCAGTGTTATGGTGAGGAGAATATTGGGACTTGTAAGACCATGAAGACTGCAATACAAGATAGATCAATAATCCCTTTAGTGCAAATTTCTTTGTGTTTTTTTTCTGTGATTTTAATATTCTTTTGCTTTTTAGGGGTCTTTTTTTATTTATTTCATTCCTCCTTATTGAGAAGGAAGTGCATTTAAAACATGTTACATATGGTGCTGTTCCGGATGTTACATTTGTCCTATAATTATCAATCTATGCAGTGGAACAGTTTCATAGCATGCTTTGTTTGCAGCAGCTATTAAGAAATGGTGGTTTCTTTTAGTTTGTACGTTCTCCTTTTCCTTAATGATTGCAATCTTCTGCCATTGAAATTCAGTGTGAAACTAACAATCTTAGTGGAAATGAGATTTCACCTAACGTGCCTGTGTATGCAGAAAGATCTAATCATCTAGCCTGATAATGAATACATTGACACAAGGTTAGGATTCATAAGGAAGGTCTCAAGGGCATTGTTGATTTGGGTCAGAATTAGAACAATTTGAATTTTTTCCAACTGACATCCTCCCTCCCAAAAGCCACAAGAAAGTTTTTAAGGCCAAATGCTTTATCATGAAAAACTGCATCTGGCTCAGGGACTGCATTTTGGGCTCCCCTGAGCCAGGGTTGCTTAGGGGGCCACAACAGCAAAAAGAAAATATCCTCCATCATTGGACACTTTCAGAGGAGCAGGAGTGGAAGGTAATTTGTCCCTGGGGAGGGGGAATTTGCTGGAGAAGAGAGGAGGAGAGCAAATGAAGGATTTACAGGAGGAAAAAAGGGTTAATTTGTGATCTCCTTTGATGATGCATTTAGGTGTTCCCCACTGTAAAAGCTGTACAGGCTTGATGGGTACCTGAGCCTCCCTTGGGGTATATAACGGTTGTGATGTAGCACTGCATCCAGACACTTCCAGGGTAAAGAACTTGTCCTTCATTACTGTCCTCAGAAGACTTTGATGGTGACTGAAAGGGTATTTGGGTTCATTCCTCAGCATACTCTTTTGCAACCTCAATTAAGAAAAAGTTCAAGCAAAAACTGTGTATGCAACCTCATGAAAAAGCCACTGTGGCCTTGAATTTTTCCGCCCTCTTCAGATGTTGCTGGGGACGCATTCTTTCAAACTCTGATACTGTGTTGGTTCCAGACTGAGCTGTTTTAGAATTGTGGTTAAATATCATATTGCTGAAATTACTGCTGTTGATATTAAATTGGCTGGATGGTGACTCTTGCTTGGGGTTAGCACAAGAATAAATTCTTTCTCTAACGATTGCTTTCAGGTTCAGTGCCACTAACATTGTGCAGCAAATCTGTTCTGAATGTGCTTAACTAAACCTTTTGGCATTAACAGATGTGTTGCTTCCACTGGTGTACACAAAACAGATCTTGCAGAATTTCTTTGTTCTGGGAAATCTGGACTCTTGAAATCGAAGGGTGAACTGAATGTTTAGGATAGGTTTATATATGTTTTACTTCTTGCCCTGTAGAAATGCCACACTGTCTCTTAGATCAGACACCTTTAGATTTATGTTCAGTACCGTTAACAAGATGTCTCTTAAACTTTGACGTTGCAGTACAGTGCCACATACTATTTGAATGTGGAATATTTTTCACTCATTTTGTATTAATTTAAACCTGCTAGTGCCAGCAAAGAACCCCTAAAAAGTAGTACTTCTCTGCCAAAGTAAGCTTGGGGATTACACAGGGGACAGAGGATGAGAAATGTGATGTTCTGCTCTACTATTTCTTGTTTGCTTGTTAGAAGCAACATTTCCATCTTGTTTCTTCTGTTTAGGTTGTCTGATGTATGTGGATGTTACTGTGTGTTAAGCATGTGTCATTTTCACAACACTGTGTTGAGATACAGATATCACAAGAATCCCTTCATCGGGGATTTCACAGACTAGAAAACACAACAAAGCACCTGCGTCAGTGCCTACATAAGTTGCCCAACCTAATTCAAGGGGACAGAGCAGCTGTATAGAAGATTTACAGGTATACGTGAAATATGTGCTCTGATCTTGAAAAGAAATGAGCCTTTCAGAGATGTCACTATACTGTCTGTATCAGTGTTTGGGCAAGGTGGGAACTGTTGGAATTTTTTTGGTAGTAGCTGCAGCTCATGAAGCAGAGAGGCAGACTGTGACAGGAGAGGTGGGACCTGTAGGTGGGTACTGGGGTTTCTCAATCACATTACGTGAAAAGCGAAGGTGGTAGGTGTGCATCCCACAGTAAGTGGACTGGTGGAGTACTCTCTTGTAATGCTGAAGGATGAGCTGTCCTTGAGGTGGTGGGTGGTGGTCAGGCCATGGCTCAGCTCGAGGACAGGGTGGCCGCGGTCAGCATTGGGCGTCTGCTTTAGGCAGTGTCTTGGCCATTGTGTTTGGCTCAGCGCTCCTCTGAGGGGATTCGCAGGCTTGCACCTTCTAGCAGGGGGCCCTGTCTTCTGAATGGAGAAAGGCTGGATCGGAGAGGATTGTAAAGCAGAAAGCAGTTTATTTTGATGATGACTTTCTGACTGTTGTTTATGCTATTGATAGATAAACTGTCTTCTCTCCTCTTTAGTACCATCTTCTGCAATCTGTAGCATCCAAGTGACACTAGTTATGTTTATTTAAACAAAATTTTACATTCTGCTCCTCTTACACTTGCTTCAAGTCTCTCTTTTCTTATTTGAACAATTATTAGTCTGACTCCAAAGGAGAATAATCTTTAGATTTATTCCTGGTGCCTACAGGGACAATGTGGGAGTCCCTGTCTCAACAGATTCTTCCTGAGACTAACACAAAGCAGTTGCTTAACCATGGGGGAGTCAACATATACGCTATGCACATAGAGTGATTTCGGAGTGTTTTCTTAGTAGGGAAGAGAGCTTGATGAAAAAGGCTCTGCTAGGGGAGTTCACTGTGCATTAAAAAGTGTCAGATTTTTATTTATAATGTGAAACTGAGTAGTTTGCTCCTTTCATTAACCTGTGAAAGTGCAATTGCCAGAGGTCTAACAAAATCAGCAGAGCTGAGGCCTCCCTAATAATTACAATCAGTTTCCAGCTTTAACTTATGAAAAAGAAACGTGGTAGTATTGTGTGCAAAGCTATTATTAACTGCATAAGTCTTTGTAATTAATTTTCTATGTTCTCCTAACAGTCTTTTTGCCTTGGTCATTTGCATTATAAATCTCTCCTACAATACTCTGAGTTTAAATTTTTAAAATTGAATGTAATTAATGTATACATAATTCCCTTTGTGTTGTAAACAATGCTAAGAATCCTGACTGAATAACTAAACAGATCTTTTAATTCTTCTGTTTTTACTAGACTACCAAACACTGTCAAAAATTTTATCACCATCATCCCTGGTGATGGATCTGATGTAAATGGCTAGATGAAAATCTTTTTAAAGCCTAAGTTTTCTGTTATTTATGTAGTCTTCATTAGCTATTTGCAAAGAATAATCAGATCAGATAAACCTCTGGCATGTTTAGAAATACCTGGGATGTGCAAACTATGACATCGCTATACAGAGCAGCAGAAGATGTAGGAAAGACTTTGCAAAATTTATTGATAAGGAACCAAACTAATCCAGTTTGTTTCTTAGCCCAGTTTCTGAAAGACCAGCACCACTGTGGTGGTTGAGAGATACTGCCAGTTCTCTGGATAATAATTTTTGAGCTTAGTGAGAAAAGGCTGAGTATGAATTGAGTTATATCTTTATTAGACCACAGAGAAACCCTATTGTAAAGGGTGGTTCTGAACGCCCAAGCTGTAGAGAAGGCTTTGGATCGAAATGTGTCTTACACCCCAGGGAATCCCTCCACAAGACAGAAACCCATAAGAAATGGGCATTGTTAATGCTAGTGTTGATTGTATTTAATTAGAGCATGAGGCTGGGAAGCAGTAAATCTGTTTGCTGGTTCGTTGTTTTGGTTTTTTTCCTGACTGGCTTTGACTTGCTTCAACTGTAGGTTATTTTTTTTACCCACTTGTATGATCTTTAAAAGGATTTAAAAAGTTTTGCTGTCTGTACTATTCATGGCAATAGCATTGTGCTTTACCTAGAAAAAAGGCATTTAGCCTTTGTGCCATCCAGATCCACTTTTTCAGTGCTACGAGTGTGGTATTATTTGGGATGTTCCTGGAGACTGGCTTATGCAGCTAAATGAGAAGGGCAGTATTAGTGAACTTGGATACTTACAACTTATTTCACC
Source organism: Actenoides hombroni (assembly GCA_024336885.1). NCBI lineage: Eukaryota > Metazoa > Chordata > Aves > Coraciiformes > Alcedinidae > Actenoides > Actenoides hombroni. The sequence goes on along the minus strand of WUAM01000256.1, from coordinate 819,667 downwards.
CTACAGGAAGCTTGATCTAGCATTAGCATAAGGCCCTTTCAGAGGTTGGAAGTGGCAAAAAAGTGCTCTTTTGTAACATCTTATTATTTCTAGGGAAGCACAAACACTAAGATGATGTTAAGGTTAGCATGAAATCTTTCTGAGATTAATCAGTGGAAGCTGTGCCAATTGCTTTGGTAAACCCAAGCTTTTAACTTATTGATTAATTAATGAAAGAAAATCCTCACAAGGAAATTCAAGAAGCACACTTGTTACCTTGGAAGTTCAAACTCAACTTACACTTTGATGAAAACAAGAGGATGTTAAAAAGTTTGGAAATACCCACAGGGAAATCAACAAACCACAAACCTCTCCCTGACTATGCTTTTCATCTATACTTCAGGCTGTCAACCTAATAGGAACTTGTTGATAAGAGCATTAAAAACTTATTGATAAATTGATGAGAGAAATTGTGAAAACCAGACGAACCTGAAAAGACTCCCTTCCCAGCTGCATATGAATCTGCAGATAGTTTCCAGTCTTCCGAGCAACCAATCTGAAAAGCCTTTTGCTTTCAGACGTACCAGGATGGAGTTCTAGCAGCTGGAGCTGAGTGAATAATTACTTCAATTAAAATGCATTCAGCAAGAGGTCAGTGAATATTTGGTGTAACAACATGTCTAGTACTTAGCAGCTTAAACGTGTGCAGATTTTTCAGCTATGTATATATACAAAGTGTCAGTTTGGGCCAGTTGTGAGAAGATCAGGATAGCAGACAGAAGGTCTGGTTTTTACAGCTGTGTGTCCAGCAGTGGTTGTGGTGGGCTGTAGGGCTGGAGGTGCAATGGGGGCCAGTGGCCGCAGGTGAGTTGCTGCCCTCCCTGGGACAAAACTCAGAGACGACTCGATAGCATGTCTTGGAATTGAACTGCAGACTTGGTGACACCTGAGGCATTATGTTTGAATGATACTGAGCACACAGCTGGGCTGCCCTCTGTAATTATTATGCAATAACTAATGTATCAAGCTACACAGGAAATTAATTACAGATAATATGGAACAGTCTGTCGCCATGGTCTGAGATGCCATGGTCTGGTATCCACAAATATGGATTTATTTCTAGGTCTTATAACTCATTTTAGTTATGACAGGTAGTTAAGACAGCTGACAGGGTGGTCAGACAATATCATGTCCTAACTCCTCAGTGACCCACTTGTCCTATTTGTGCAGTGAAGATACTAATTCTACCCATCCAAAGACCGTGAGCACTTTATCTAGATGGAAAATCATATTAATTTCCTCTTATTTAGCTAGGAGTACCCTTGTCTGACAAATCTTTACTCCTTACTCTCCATCTGTCTTTCAAATTGAATGCTTCAAATTCATTGAGCCTGCAACAGCTGAAGGGCATCTGGGTGCTGCCCAGATAAGGGGCCCAGACCTGGACTGCAGCAAGTGCACCAAGTTCTCAGTAAGTCATTGAGGAGTCTGTTGGGTGACAAATAGAGGATCATACCATCAAGCTTTGCTGCTGTGTGCTGGATTAAGTAGGAGACTGTGAGTCAGGATGCATCTATTGACTTCTACACTGACTGCACAACTTTTAAAAGGCATACATTTTATTCAGCCAGGGTTATTAAAGATGAGAGCCTCAAAAGTCAATTCACTTGGCTCTTCTTTTTTTTTTTTTTTAACAAAATTCCATTTCATACAAAGATAGTAAGAACTGGAGAATTGACTTGGTCTTCATCTCATCAATCCTACGGCCAGTCATGCTCATTCTATAGTCTTTCCCATCTGAAATTTTTTTCTAAGTGGCTGTAGTTAGACCCTGTAATGAGTCAGATATTTTATTGCTGAGAAACTATGTAAATGAAGCTTTTTAAAGTCTTATTTTAAGATTTTTTTCTTTTTATATACCTTGGTTTTTTTTATGCATCACTTCCAAAATTTCAAGCTCACTCTAGCAATACTGATTATAATCTGCAGTAGTTTTTCAGTCCCTCTTGCAGTTCTCCTTTTGCAGTTCTCTGCAGATCACTTTTGCAACATCACTGGATAAAGGACTTGGGTTCAGCTGCTGTAGCTCATTAACCTAAATTCCTTCAGCGCTGCTGCCTTCCAGAGACAAGTCCCACTTTCCTGCATCCATTGTTTCTTGTATCATTTTTCACCTTGCTTTGTTAAAATAAATGGTTTTGGAATGGATTCCCAAGCAATCCAGATTGCTGCTGTATTAGACTGTCCTGCCTTCATCGCTGCTTGCTGCTTTACCAGGCTCTGTATCATCAGGTATTATATTAGTAGCAAAGTTACTTTTACCTCCTGAACACTGATGAAAATGATCAGTGGCTTCAAGCAGAATAATAATTCCTGAAGAAACCTCTGCAAACACTGATGCCTGATGTGCGATTCCTCACTGATAAATATTTTTGAGATCTGTCAGCTAGGTCTAAATTAATTTAATGCACATTTTATTGGTACTCTATCATGCTAATTTTTAATAAAAGTGTCGCACCACACTAAATCAAACGTTTTATAAAAAGAGAAGGGCATTATATCAATACAACCAGACTTCAGCAGGCAAACCTGCAACCTCATTAAAGAATGAAGTCAGGTTTGCTTGACAAAGATATTTCAGCAGTTGAAGTATATGCTATGACATATTGACTGTATTTGTCTTTATCAGTTGCATTTGGTATTAACTTTTACAAACATCTGCCTGAGGTTGATGTCAGACTCTATAGTTGTCTTAACTGTCTGTTTGTACTTTTTCAATATTGGCACAGCATTAATTCTCTGGTATAGATTTTTCCATGGCGTAATTTGCAGACCAAACTTCTTAGCTAGGCTCTAATATCTTTGGGTCTTGCTGCTCTATGTTTTGTTGTTTGGGGTTTTTTTTCTTTCCCACTGATGCTGCCTGACAATGTTTTCAGCTTTTCATTACCTGGATTTAAAAATTCCATCTCCACATGATGGGAGTTCATTGTCTTGCTTCTTTCATGTCACAGTGCTTTTGCATTGGTAACAATTCAACTTCTGGTGTCTAGCAAAAGGGTCTTACATAATAGCTGTAATTTCTTTCTTCCTGTAGAAGTTTGTATCAAATTTTAAGGTGTACAGAAATACAGCTGAGAAAGAATAATTTACTGTAGGAGGTAGATGAGCACTCTGTTCTTACAGAATGTTCATATTTAAAATGAAAGTTCAACTTGGCTTCTGGAGCAGCATGCTGGTTAGTTTTCCCTTTAAAGACTTTTCTTCCTTTTGCAGTGAAACCTTTTCATGTAGGGCTTTGCTTCCATGAGAAGATCTCATGCTGCTTAATGTCAGTAGATACACCCACAGCTAGTCAGGAGGTAGATGTCAGAAAGGCATCCTGCTGGGTTTGGATTCCCGAGGCAAGCTGTGTGCCCTGCTCAAGGAAAGGAAAGAAACTGAATGTTGCCTCATGCAGCAGTCAGTAGTTTTCTGGTGTTAAAATGAAGCTTTGAATATAAAGCCCTGTACTCCCTCCCCCACAGGCCTAATTGCTTATTTCTTTTGTTTAATAATATAAATCACTATCATTTCATGTACTTGGTGTGTGGCATAAACCAAAGCTATCTACTTGTTCATTCTAAACCTATATTATTGTGACTTGTATTATATTTGCTTTTGATGTTTAAACTTCTAGTGTCTGATGTTATTGTGATCTGTAACAGCATGGCCAGTAACTTGTACTTCCTTCTGTCCTGTTTTATTGTATCCTATCCAACATCCGTGAACTGAGCTCATCATATCCAGAGCTGACTGTCTTCTATTGGTGCACTAGGCAATCTGAAAAAGAGCTGAAACATGACAGCATTACCACAGCTTAAGGAATGACTGTGATTTAATGAGTAACTGGCTACTACAAATACACGGTACTTCTAAACTCAATACGGTGTTAATGAAATACCTGGACGTCTCTATTCAAGAAGGGTGCTAAGAAGGGCCACAAAAGGATGACCAGAAAACTGAAAAAGATATATATGGGGATCTCACTGAAAAGATACTAAAGATGTGGCTTGTTTATTTATCTAGAAGAATAAAGACTGAGGGTAGATAATTTATTTTTTTCCTGTAAATACAGGAGGAGATAATCTATTACTTGACCACTAAAAGAGACTGAACTTCGTGTTCTTGTCTAATCCAGTTTGTCCCAGAATAATGCCAAGTTATGTTGGGTTAGTAGCTGGTCATTGAATTTTTCTATGAGTTTCCTAGGAAACAGGAAGCTTGAACTTGGTCATCATTTGTGAGAACACTGTGTGAAGTTCTTCAAAAGTCCAGATAGATCTTTTCAAATCATGGCCAGTGCCTTGTGGGCTGGATCAGAAGTCTTGGGGTAACTTGGTTTCCTGTGGCTTACAAGCATCTTGTAAATACTTTTGATGACACACAAAAGGAGAAGATGGAGGGTCCTGTGACCTACCAAGTACTAGCTACATGTATTGCATGGCTCAAATGGTGCACAGACATGGCTCTTGTTTAAATCAGCCTGTACAGAAAAAGTGAGACTGTGGAAACCATGGGTTGTTACTACCTAAGTGAGAAGAAAATCCTGGGCTATGGGCAATCATTGTGGACTAATCCTCCCCTTTTTGCACTGCTGGGTCCTGAACCCAGGAGCTCCCTCTTCAAGAGTGTGACTGGTGTTGCTCAGCAAAGGCTGCAGTTATGGCTGGTCCTCTTGTATTCCCTCAGTCCCTACAGCTCCTACCACTGCTGGGAGCACAGCAAAAATAGGCATAAAAATTCCAGTGAGAGCAGCTTTACAGTGCTTTTAATTATCATCCAGTTGATCATCTGCCTTCCCCCTCAATGCGCTCTGACTGATCAGTAGCTTGATAGATTCAGGATGATCCTGAAAATATGCCTGGAAGACGTTTTTGTCTTTGGTTTTATTTTGTTCAAAGAGAAATAATTAATTCCCTTCCTGCTGAATTCAATTCTGTTGCAACTTAGTTTTTATGCCTCATCTTACCACTTGACAGGCAAATATGTTTGTGTAAGAACTGGCTTATTAAAGTGGGATAGCCCAATAAACCAGAAGTAAACCCATTGAATCCCAGTAATATCCTTGCCTAACAAAAGCCAAATCCCATGCAAGTGTCCTTGTTTATTGTTCCAGAGTACATAAAAGTTGTGCCAGTCAGTGATGGGAAATAAACTCTTATTTTTCTTCTGATATTTGAGTTTGTGGGTGAAATAAAAGAGGAAATACTCAGCTCTTTGAACAGGAATGCCATCCAACCCCAACCCTGATGTAGAAGCCAGACGTCTGGATGCTGTTTGTGTGCCTATCCTGGAGGTCTGCGGGAGGGTAATTTCAGGGCAGAGATGATCCAAATTGTTGGGTGCCAGATAGCTGGATACTAACCACAAATATTCAGTCACATTTGGATGACCGATGTTTGTGTTATGCTGGAGGTAGGTGTTTCTTTTTGTCTTTTCCTACTTCCAGGGCTTTGCCTTTTTACGAACATCTCTGGTGAGGGGGAGGCAGAGTTGTTGAGTGCTGCCAGGCCAGGAGCAATTACATCGCTGGGAGTAATTTCAAGCTGTTTGGAGAGAATAACCTTCCTTTCTCCTTTTAAATGCGAGTACCACATTGGCTTTTGAAAACCTTTCTCTGCTCAGGTTATTTGGCTGGCATCTGCGAATGCTGGTATTGTGTGGAGGTGGGCTGAGTATTTCAGTAACTGCAGAGTACTGTGTTCCCATAGCAATGGAGAAACCTTAGTACCTTGCACAGGCACTTGCATGATTCACAGTAATAAAAGGCAACCAAGGGAAAGAAGTGATAAATCCTACACAGTTCTAGTTCTTTAGGACAGTCTGTCATGTCTGTTCCTTGCTGAGGGGGAAATGCTGATGTGGCAGTACTTGGTAAATTGATCAAATCAAGCTGGTGGGGTGACAGTGCTCACCTGGATATGTTTAGTATCCTGGCTGTCCTGTCCACAGCTGACAACAGTCAGTGTTGTCCTATTTGTGTCTGACAACCACACTTTGCCTGAGGAAAAGGAATTTGGGGACAGCATTTTCTCTGTAGTGCTATTCTTCACTCAACCTTTTCGTCATTGCAGAGTAAAACTATTAAACTATGCATTGTGAATACTGATGCACTGAGCTATTGAGTATACAGCTGCATAATTATGGTTTTGCCCACTTTCAGGAGCAGCCAAATTTGGGAGAGGGTCTAACACAATGAATCGAGAGTTGGAAGTATCTGAATGTATTTTCTGCAAAATGATCTATCATTTTTGCAGTTTCTTTACTTGATAATGCAGAGAAGTAGGGAAAAGGGGAACTTGTATTGTATAGCCACATTGTCGTTTTCTGAACAATGGATCTATGACCCTAAGCAGACTGGAAAGCCACCCAGACATCTCCCTTAACAGCCTTTCTCTCTTTGGGAACACAGGTTACAGCTGTATCACCTGGGTTTGGTGGCAGAAAGGTTTGCTTGGATAAGAACATGAAGGACTGGATGCTGTCCGGTACTTGAAAGCAGGTTAAGGCAATTTGTGCTCTCTCAGTCATGCAATGGGGTTGTGCATTACTCTCACTTGCCAATCAAAAGCAGCCGTGGTTTGGGATGTATGAGTGTGCAAGGAGCTTCAAGGGCTTCTAGACAGCATAACCCTTGAGACCACTCTTGTGGACCACCTTTAAGACCTTTTGTGAAAACAAGGGTCAGAAATGGCCCAAGAATACTTAAAGGAAGGTATACTTTGTTAAACAGTTGTTTAAGGAGTATATACAGGCTTATTGAAGCTGAAGTCAGATCAATTGAAACAGGAAATATGGGTAATACTTTAGCAATCACGGTTATAGCATCTGCAGTAGTCTACCAGCGGATGTGGGATGATCTTAATTACCTGGAATATTTCAATAAAAATTAAATAACCTTCTCAAGTAAATGGTCTAATGTGACCACAGCATGTAGCTTCATGTCTCCAGAACTGCTAGGAAGTTTCTGCAACTTCTCTGAAGCAGTGGATCTAAATTCCTGTGATTGTCTCTTCTTGCTTCAGAACATAGGTATCTCTGCTTTGATTACTTCTGCTGATATCTAAGTAGTAAAATTAAGGGGTTGATAAGACAATTGCTTGACACAAATTTTTGGACTTTGTATTATTAGACCTAAAGAATTCTCAGGATGAGTTTCAAAAGACTTTTTGACTCACACATATCTATTATGTCTTACTGATGATAAGAAAACGCATGCTGAAGTAAGGTGCCTTATTTAAGGTCACTCAGGAGGGCTGTGACATGACTGAGATTGGGAACCTAACTTGAATCTTTTAAAATTTTTAATTTTTTTTTAGGCGCTGAGGAGAGACCATTTCATCTGTACTGACATATTGTCTCCAGTTAAATTAGCTCAGTAATACTGGTACCTGATCTGGCAACCTGGAGAATTAGAGTCCTCTGCCCACTGATAAGAAATAATGGGGAAAAAATGCAAGATGTCTTATTCATTTTGCAAGTCTCATTCACTTTGCATGCCATTCTTGAGCTAAAAGAAAAATTCAGCTTGTGAATTTAAATCATTGTTAGCAGATACTCTTAGCTGGCTGGCTGAAAGAACCTTGACAGAAGCTGTAGTAAAAACAGATGAGAGATGTCAAATATTTTGCACTACATATAACTTTTGACCATCTATGCAGGTCTACCGATAGATTCTGGCAAAGACAGACCAACAGAATCATTGTGTGCTTCCCATTTCTGTGTTTTATAATATAAAATTTCCTCTATCAAATCAACAGAGGTAAAGTTTGAAGTTTTTTCACAAAGCTGCCTGTCGTGTTTCTAAACAAAAAAAATGCACAGTCATGCCTTTTTACTACCTTCATTAATAAAAAGCAACACAATGGGAATACATATAGCGCCTGTTGTTTCTCAACTTTACAATACTGAACTGATGTAGATAACCTTCTAAATTCATTCAGAGTGAGAAAAATAAAGGTGAGGACTATGTAACTCAGTGAATCAAACTGTGCTGGAGTTGACAACATCAGCTCTAGTTTAATAGTGTTTGTCAGCTACCAATAATCAACCTGTTCAGTCATGACTTCTCTTTTATGATACAACTAATAGTGGAATGCATAACTTGAGCTCATATTCAGAGTCTGAGCTGTAAACAATTTTAAAAGCAAGTCCTCTTAAATGTCTCTCAACATCACCTGCCATTTTAAAATATTCAGGCCTGTTTTTATGTAAATGTTGTTGATCTCTTTGTCTTCTCAGGAAAATAAGATGTACTTTTGGGCTGATTTCAATTTGAGAAAAGCCAAGCTATCATAATAATTCTCTCTAGCATAAAGTATATGTTGTTAACTGAACTATCAGTGGGATGAAGTTTAGGTTTTAAAATAATCTAAATCTTGAAATGTATCAAAGAGCACAGTGAGTCAGCAGAGCTTACCTACAACCTTCTAAAAGTTCTCCTTTAATGTTCACTCCACTGAACTTCTACTTCTGAAGGTATTTGGAAAGTCGACTTCTCTTTTTTACGGAAACCTCTTTTGATTTAGTCCATGAGCAACAACTGTGAGGATCGATAGCCCACTGGTGACAAGGAATAAATTATATTGGCAGGGCTTTTTTGGCAAGAAAATAAAATAAAAAATGTTTAGAATATACCCAGAAGGTTGATAATGCATTTCTGGTCCATTAATAAGATTTCCTGAGAGCTTCTGCATAGATAGGTAGAGACAGATTGGTGTAATTCCTAACGCAAGTGGATATTAAATATTTAATCAAACGACTTATAATGTGAATCATAGAGTGAAACATAAATCTCATGTACAAACTTTCTATTTCTTGTTCTGAACTTTGGTGCAATATTTATTAAGATCAAGTTAAATCATTTTGGCTAGCATGGATGGATTTCCCAGAGTTTTAGGTACTCTGCTTGTCATTTAGCAATCCACCTATGGACGCACTTTGCTGTTATTATTTCAGGAACAATTGAAATAATAAATCTCCCTCGTTTTTTGATTTCTGCAACATGAACTTACTATAATAAGTAAAAATAAGAGTAGAGGAAGTGTCAATAAGTTGCTCAGTAACAAAAGGGGAAGAAAGCAAACCCAGTTGTAATTCATTAATATAATTTTTTGCCTCAGCAGGTTGGTTCTTGTTTTATAGGCTGGTTGTGCTATGAGCAGCATTAATGATATTAACCAATGTGTACCTGCATTGTTATTAGACCAGAGGAACTTTCAAATGAGTGTGTCAGGATTGTTGGCTGTCCCCAAGCTATCTGTTAGGGAAAGTAAGACAGTTTGAGCATCTGATGTAGTATACCATAAATCTACAGGCAAGTGCCTTTGCTTCCTCCTAGCTCATTGATACCTGGAGATGTTTCTGTGGCCTGAAGTCTTAGCTCTCTTTTTGGACATACAAAGTTCTCAGTTGTCTGCCAGCCTTGTGGCAATACAATTGTTTTGGGGTTTTTGTTTGTTTTTTTGTGTGTGTGATTTTTTTTTTTTTGTTGTTGGTAGTTTGGTGTTTTTACTGCTTAATATCTATAATCTGAGACTAAAGTGATTGCCTGTAGTCAGTTTCTTACAGAGATGTTCTGATCTCTGTCCAAATTACTTCTGGTCTGGTCCCTCCCAGAGGAACAAGGCAGATTGCCCAAATGCTGAGAGGATACAGAGCCACTTTCCTGATGTGCTGCTCACAAATAAACATTTTGTGCATGTTCTAAACCAAATCCTGAGACTTCCCTGCACTTCCATTTCTTTGCTGTCACCCTAGTGCTACAGGGGAAAGGGTGAAACCTGATGTTTGCTGTGAGAAAATGAACTTTGTATATGAGGTCCCCAAGTGATCTGCTGAGTGTCTGAGCTCTGAAGTGGAGCAGGTTTCCTGTAGGTTGCCCTTGCTCCTTTGCTACTCAGATACTTTAGTATAAGCATTGGGATCAAAAAGTTAGACAGTCAGAAAAGAAAAAGAAGCAGAAGAAGGAATTTTGAGCACTGTGGATAAGAAAAAGCTTTTGAAGGATTAAAAAAACCCCCAACCTTGAAGTGTTTTTGACCATAGGGATCTCAGATACCAGATTTTGATTGGCAAAGTGTATCTGTGCTTTATGCAGAGCAAACATACAGAGCAGCAGTGACCAATCAAAAATGAAATCTATCTCTTGTCACTGAATTATAAATAATATCTAACATATGCATGTAATTACAACCAAGATTACATATATACAGAAAGCCAAGGGAGAGCTGTAACATCTATGCTTAAAGAACAGACAAAATCTTTCAAGTTCTATAGGGATTACATGGCAGCATGTTCATTTTGCAAATACGTTTGTGGTCCTAATACACCAATTTCTGTTCCTGTTGTGTTTCTACTGTCTTACCTCTCTTTTTGACAGATGTTTAGCCTGAAGATCCTTAGTTATATTGTCTGGGTGACCTGGAAAACTCAGGAGATAGAAGAAGGGCTAGGCTTCAAGGCCGTGTTGTCATCAGGTGCTGTGTGTGTGTACCCCACTGAACAAAATACTGACTGTGTCAAGGATTCCATGAGTGAAAAATGGGAGAGAAGAAAACTTGTTGAGAATGCAATCAAAATGGTAGCAAATCTGTGATTAGTTCTGTAAGTGGTTTCTTCACCAAATTACGGCATGGTTCACTGTTAATAAGATGGCAACACCTGCACAGCTCTCACATCTCTGCTGTTGCTGTAAGTGTCAAGATGCCATGGAGAAAAATCTAACTGCCCAACAGAGAGAGAAGGAATGCCTCTCACTTTATAGCAGATGGACTGCTTATAGCACATCTTACTGATACTTATCCCCCAAAAGTCTTATACATCACTAGTTTAAGCAGGCAGGGAGAGTCCATTAGATTTCTCTGCTGCCTCTTGGCAGAATTCAGTGAGCGCTTAGCTGATCTTAGGAGAGGTGGCCAGCTTGAAACCCTTACCATGACAAAGGTCTGGCTTTACTTCATGAGTCCATATACCTCCTGACAGAGAAGTATCTTGCTCTCCCTGAGGTCCTGTGCCTCTTGGCAATGCCCCTGGTGTGAGCTGCTCGTGAAGGAACACAAGAACAGTGCAAGAAGTGTGAGAGAGGATAGAGCCTCCAACTCCCATTTATTTGGAAAACTGGCCAGGTTCTTGCATACTTAAATTCCTGAGTACTTGTGCACTAAACCCACTCATGTTTACAGTTGTAATTTTAAAAAATCAGTTATTTGCTTATGTTTTTGGTCATGATCATGCAAACCAGAAAAAATTAGCAATTACCTTAGATTTCCTGTGAGGATAAGGCAGGCATTTTTCCCCTGCAGCTTAGTTGTAGCTCCTTAGGGACTAATAAAAATTACAATACTGTATCTTGTTTAAATCATTAAATAACTTTATCCAGTTTTGTAAAAGAAAATATTGTTAGATTATCTCCCTGCTTTGATGTAGAAACTTTTCCTTGAGTAAAACTTTTTCCATTGAAATCTTATTCATGTCGCTTTTATTATTTTATTGTTTTCACACGTGGACCCTATTATCAGCTTAGGGGTGAAATAGTGCTTCTATATTCCTTTAAATAGAGAGTACAATGAAAATATTATTAATCTTTCTGGGATATTTACCCAGCATTACGAGTAGCATATCTGTGGCGTCAGTGTTAATGATTTTATGTAGGAAGGAATGACATCTCTTTGTTGACCCTAAAGCACTGTGGGTTTGCCAAGTATTATTCTGCAGCACAGACATCTACTACTGATTACTCTGGTCCCATGAAAGGGTGTATTAGTTGTAACATCGATTTTTCTTGCACTCTTACACTGATAGGAAAAAATGTGTTTGCTACAATTCATTTGAAGGTGAATTAAACAAGTTTTTTGCGTTCCCCTAGCCTCAGCTGGTACAAGAGTTTGGTTCCTGCCTTCCTCAGGTGGTGGTGCAAGAAAGGGTAGATTTTTAAATCATGGGATAATGAGCTCCAAGTGAGAGTTACTGAGCCTATGCTGCCATGTTCTACAGGCAACTGGAGTGGAAAAAAAACCCAACCAAATTTGGCCTTCCCTGGGAAAAAGTAAAAGCTGGGCTCTGAAATAGAGGGGGGCAGTGTGAGCTGATGTGTCCAGGACTTAACCACTGCCCATAGTGGAGTATGCTAGAGAAATACTGATAGGGGTACCTGTCCTCTGAGCAGATCAGTTCTGTAGCTCCACAAGGCACGATGGCCCCCAGTGCTGCAATTCCACTCTTGTCATGCTGTCAGGACTAGATTTGTCTCCTAAGTTTATTTTTAGAAGTGATTTGACAGAGAGAAGTGCAGAGACTTGCCCTTTCCCTGTGGAGGGAGCTCTGATTTTCCCTTTAACTGCTGCACTCTTGTTTGGCTGTGTCTAATCTAATCTACCTCTGGAGGCATTTCTTTACTGCGCTCACTACTGTGGTATGTGAGCACTTTGTGCAGTGAGATGAAGAGCAGAGTGAAAAGCAAAAATCCACTGGCCAGGATCCGGCACCATGTTTTACTTCTCTGTTTTCAGGGAGGTGGTGGGTGAGGGACTGTAGAGTTTTGCCATCCCCTTTCTGTATCTTCTGTATCTGATCCCAGGCTGGTTATTACTTGCTGTGTTTCCTGTCCCACCACCACGTGTGGGAGGACTTCCCATGTGGGGATTTCCACCAGGACCTATAGGTCCAACATGCTGTAATGACATTGACTGTGATGGGGATACTGCGGCTCTGTGTAAAGACTACCCCTGAGTGGCAAACCAATGATATTCCCCATTAGCTGCAGCAGTGTGTTTCCTCCCTTTGACCATTTCAGAGTGATGTGATTTTGAAAGTTTGGTTTGTTTTTCATTTTGTTGTTGTGGTTTTTTTTTCCCCCCTCATGCTTTGAAGTACTGATTCAGCCTCCTGCTCCAGCTTGCACAGCAACGTAGCTTCCTGCGACCCGTGACACTTCCCTTACAAACAGGTCTTTATATTTTCCCTCTCATGAGCCTGTATGACCTTTAATTGCAATGTGGTCTGCCTGTGCCAAAGTTTAGTCATGAGGCCTGAGTGTCTGCTTGCTTTGTATGCTTAATACCTGGAGGAGAGTGAGTGAATTTTGTCCTATTCCGTGGCACAGAGGAGAAATGCTGCCAGCTGCACGTAGTGGAGGAGAGCCACACACAAAGATGTAGAAACACAAGCAGCTCACATGCTTGATGTGGCAACTCGGCATGTTAAGGTCACGTTTTCCTGCAGCTTAGCCCCTGTTACATCCAGAGCATTAGGAAAAGAAGAAAGGCTGAAAAGTGCCATTTTGGCTTGGAGCCTGGGTCTCCAGAAGATGCAGTTCACTACGCTGACTAGTCACCATGGTCATGGTGCTGCTGAAGTGCCTGTCTTCTTCCCAGCTGTATCTCCCCACGTGCTGGTAACTGCCGAGGTGCTTCTTTTTTCCTCTTTTTGTCAAGGGATTCCTGTCAGGTTGAATACTTCTGTTTTCAGCAGTGATGGAGAGAATAAGAGGTACTCGTTCTCCATCTGCTGATCTCCACTTAAATTGTTATTCCTTCATGCTTTCTCCACCCTTCAAAACATAAAATTGGCAGAAACAAATGAAGCTGTAGAATAGCAGCTCTGAATTAATAAAGCTTAATTATGCCAAGTGCAGTTAAAAAGAGCATTGCCCTCAGTATGCTTTTAACACTTCAGCTGTTGCGGCTGCTGGGAAGAGAGGAAAGTTGTTCATTTTTACCTGCCTGGATACCGTGTTAAAATCATTGTCTGGAACAAGTGGAAATCCTGTGGAAACAGCAATGAATGCATCTGATCAGCACAAGCTAATAGTCTGACTTTTAATACCTGGACCTGTGGGATTGCCAGTGAAAATATCCAGAAATGGGCTGGGCACTGCTTAGATGAAAAACCTAGCAGGCACATACACAGTGCTGCTGGGAAAGGGGTGGGATTTTTGCTTGAGTTGTCAACGACTGATGTGGGTGTCACGTCTCTTGGACGAGACTAACGGAGCAGTGTAATGCTGATCTATCATAAACATTTGTTTAAAGTCTTCCAGGAGACTAACCCAAACCCAGACAGGGGTCCCGGTGCTTTAGCTGGCTGTCAAGCAAAACTGCTTTGTATTCATAGGCAGGTAGCAGCCTGTCTGCAAATCTGCCAGAATTCCTCTTTAATTATCTATGAGGGCTGTTGCACCATTAGGGCTGTTTCCTATTTTGCATTCTCTGAGGAAACGCAAGAACAGGCTCCCTCTGCCAGTGACAGGGAAATTCAAGCATGCCCAGGAAGCGTGGCTATGCTGCGGCTGCAGCTCTGTTAGAGATGCAGAAAAATTTTGGCAGGGTCCACATGCTGTGCATTGAAGCTGAAATGTTTTGCGTTAACGTACTGGTCTCAGGGATGTTTTCTAAAAGAATCATTTGGCAACCAATGTAGACCCTGATTGCTTCTGAAAAGGAGAAAGAAGGTCTCCATCAAACCTCTCACTTTTTCTGCCTTGAAATAGATGTTTTGACTGTACTGTTTTTTCAGTAAAATATGAAAAGGTTTTCATTCCAATGATGAAATCAAACAAAAGAAAATAAATTAGCCTTTTTTCAGCTGTAGATTATGTTAGGGCAAGGAGATTCACAGGCCAACATATCTGAGACCCTAAAAGATCATCTTTGTTTTTTGTCAGGAAGGGAATTCATGTCCTGTGAAGTACAGGCTGAAAAATATCTTTCAACAACCCATGCTGTTTTTCACTGCATCTGAGGTTGTTTTTTTCCTTTCTTTTCCTTTGATTATTAATTGTTGGTTCTCTCTGTGGTAAGGAAAACTGATTGCTCGGAGCAATAATCTCAAGCCTGCTCCTGTCAGATAAAGATATGTGATTAATTGGCTGGAGTGAGCAGGGTGTCTCATTCAGATGATTCGTTTGGTGATACTGTCATGGGGCTACAGGTGAGATATCTGCCTGGCTAAATACAGCTGCCTGAAGATCCCATAGCAAGACACTGCTGCTTATAGGTAGCTTATAGGTCTGGAGCTGCACTGTATTTTACTTGCATGTTGGGTCTATGCACTGAACATGACTTATTTGGAGCCTGATGGAAATATCAGACAATAGAATAAAATGAAAGGATCTAGTTGCCAATGTTCTGAGTTATTTAGAAATTCTAATTAGAGATCTTAAGAGTGCAGTGCTCCCAAGAAGCAGTAACATCCAGGGGATTAAATCAAGAAAAGCTGAGCTCAGATTCCAGCTCCACCACTGACATAGTAGATTGTGCTGGGAAAATAATTTTCCTTAATGTGGCTAATTTTCAAAGGTGGCTCTTTGCTTTGGGTGCAGAAGCTAATGTGCCATGTGTTTGGTTTTCAATGCCAGAGCCAGGAACCAGTGCAAATGCTTAGGGCTCACCACCGCTGAGAATTTGTCATGGCCATCCTAATATTTGACAAGAGGACATTAATCAGCTCAGTCATGGATGCCTTTTGAAAACTCTAGTGATGGGCCTGTGTAGAACTAGGGTGGCAGCACATGCTCCAGCATCTTTCAATCCTTCATTCAAGTACTAAGCAAATGGCAGATTAACTGGAGAAAATGGCAGCAAGGATTTTAGTACAGTAAAGCAAGTAGAAAGATGAAATTCACATAATTTACAGTGGTTCAGCTTTTAAAGCCTTTGGAAATGAATGGGAAATACAAGATTTAATTACTTATTCAGGCAAACCAGGTTCTTGATGTACCCTTTCCTTCTGAAAGGGGTGTTAGCGAGTGAGCCTTGGTTCAAGAAATATATCTTAAGAATTAATTTTTTAAGTCAGAAAGGAAAAAATGAAAAAGCTTTATGGACATTCAGGGAAAATTAGGCTGAGAGCAGGTCAAGATACAAAGGAGCCACTGGTCTACCCTTTCCCCGCAACTTTGTACTAATAATTGGAAAAATACATTAGCAGATGCTGCACTTTTCTGAGGAGAGTGAAAGATGCCATAATTAAGAGAGGGCTGATGTATTATTTAAGAGTAATTTGCAATTAGTGTTCCTAAGTGCTGTGCTATATTATTAGTTTCTCTTCTCTGTCTTGACCAAATGCAGTTGGATAAGCTGCAAATTAGCAATGATGGAAAAATCACTATGAGTACAGCTCTGGCTCTCTGGACTGAAAAGAGCTGGAAGAGAAATTGGCAGTTTGCTAGTCCGGTTGCAGTGTGCAGATGGCAGAGCCGTGGCAGTAGGACCCTGGGGCAACACGGGCATTAGAGATTTTGAGGGAAGTTGGTGTCTGAAACTTTTCAGGCAGTCCAAAGTTGTGATGGCAAGGCTGGGAGGAAGGGGATTTGTGCAAAGTTCCTGTGGGACCACATTTTTGCAAATACTTCCCTCCTGGGGATGGGATCTCTGTGCAGCAAGAGAAGTAGAGCTCTGCTGTCGGAGCTGGATATTTGCTGGAAGAGAAATGCACCTCTTCCCAGGTTTCTCATACTCTGCCTGTGCAGCAGACTTCTTTCTCCTGCTTCAGACTTTATCGCTGTGATTTAAAGGAAAAGGTCATAATTATGCTTCAAATGTCTAGTGATAAATTGGGCAAATGCCCATGGTTTAATTATTTTCCATAAGGTTATTGAAGTGAAAAAAAAGCATGTCCCTTCCAGTGTCCATGCTCTTCCACTTACATGCTTTGAGAACACAGAAAAAATTTCTAAAGTCTCTTGGAAGCCCTGTTTTTGTGTAGACAGGAGGTGGCACATATAGCCACTCTCACATAATGCCAAATGAACAAGCTTCTCAAACTCTTTGTCACCTTCGTAACATTCTTGCATTGTCACATTTTCCTTTCCTTTGGCAGATTTATCCTTGCAGTGGCTATGGCCGAGAATGATCAAATATAATTAATTATTTCAGTCTCTTCCTTATGGTTCATGACTTTAATAACGTGGTAGGAATATAAAAGTGTTCAACCTATAATGTTAGTCCAAGGAATTAAATATTTATCATATGTATAGTATTCCAGGGAGTGATTCAGAAATAATTAACGTGTAGATTTGCATACAGGAGCATTAAGAAATCCCACAAAGTGGACCATTCATTTCTAAAAATATATGCAGAAACATGTTTTGTTTTCAAATTTCCAGATATATGTGTTTAAAAGAAACCTAAAGAACTATGATTGACATGATCCTGTAATTCTGCTGGCTTCGGTGTCTGATTATGCTATGTATCCTGTAGAGCAGCTATCTCAAAAAGCTTTTTGGTCTATCTATGACTGTCAGTCTCGACTGTTTCTTTCTGAATCAACAGCAGATTTAATTTGAGCTGGCGTCACTGTGAGCACCTAGTCTTTCAGCTAAAGGAGGAACGGTGAATTTGCGTGGTTAGACGCAGTCAAATAGCTGTGGCTTAACAAATTCTAGTTTATCGGGCAAAACATACTAATCTTCTGTTAGTTTGCTCTTAGCTTACTCCAGTCACTAGCCTGGTGGGTTTAAACCTCTGTGAAACAGCTGCAGATATCCCCCGAAGCATGTTTTCAGCAAATGTATTTTATTTCAGTACTAAAGTGGGCTTAAAGTGCACAGGTAGTTATTGCAACTCAGTGGATGGGCAGTAAATTGCTGAGCTGTAACAGCTCAATCATTTTTGGTTATGGGAACGTATGTATGCTTTCTGGTTTTATTAACAGTTTGATTTTTTTATTATAGGCCAAATTTGACTTGGCAATGGCAAGCTGGAAATGCTTTTGATTCCTTTTCAAAATCAAGCAGAACAACCTCACATTTTAAAGTGTTTTATATTTGTTGTCACTAGTCCTACCTGGCTACATAAGCAGAGCCTTCTAGGAGCTCATTTCTTCCATCTGGGTGAATGAACTCTCTACCCAGTGTAGAAACCCCTTTTCACCAAAAGGCTATTTTAGTATCTTTTCTGTTCAGGTTGGCAGTAAGTGAGATTCACACTCAAGAGTTAAAGACCTGTTCTTTTCTTCTAATCTGAGTCTATTAATGCATTTGACACTGGTCTGGCTTGTAGAGCTTGTTCTGAATCCTGCTGTTGACTTGGCAGTTCTCTTGCAGAGATCATGGCCCACCATCCTGTTGGAGGTTATGGCCGCTGGAATATGTGTCTGTTCTACAGCTCTCAATTATCTTTCGCTCTCCAGAAAGACAGGAGGATGTGTCTTTGATCCCACAAAGCTCTACAGATGTTAAAGGGACAAATGGGCCCATCATGCTGGGACCTCAGATCCTGGCTGCTGTTAGGGTTACACTTAGGGTTCCTATCTTGGCACCAAGTTTTAACAGAAAACTGTGGCTTTCAGTAAGCCTTCTGCATTTAATGGGAGTAAAAAACTGCAACTGGAGTCCCCCCAACAGAGCTGTAATCCTAATAATAAAAATTGCCAGCATGTTTGCAACAGTCAGCATGGCTTGAGGTGTTTAAGAATCATAACTAGTCAGAATTGCCATAATCTCTTTTACCTAAGATTCTTTTAATTTTAAGTTTCTTTTCTCCTGGGGGTAGATACCTAACGGTGACCAGAGGCTCGGAGATCCACCTCATATTACTTTATTTCCTGTCTTACGAACAATGTTGGTTCTAAGGATTGGCTTATTTTTTTAAAAAACTGGTTTCCCCTAGAGTTATGAGGGTTATTTGTTGCAATAGGCATTTCTTGTGATAGATTTGACATAAATGTCCAAGATCTGTAGGTGTCCGATACCTAAATGTTTCTATTTTCTTTTGTCTTTTAAGTTTTCAGATCACCAATGTGATATGATGCTGGAAGTTTGGTTATTGATAATAGATATAGTGATGCTACTCTGAAGACTAGCAAGTTACAGTTAACAATGCTTATTCAGTTTCTGACTCTCGTAATGGAATTCTGACTAATGAGGAACAAACCTGATAGAGAATTATCATTTATATGTGCTATCTTGGGCATGGTGGGGTAGCATATTGTTGAATCAGCTGGTTTTAGAGCTCAGGTACCAATTCTGTGATGTTGATTAAATTCCATAAAAAAGAAAAATAAAAGAAATGGAAAAGAATAAAAGTATGACTAAGAGTTAAATTATTTTATGAAACACATGCTAAATCTCCCTACTTCAGGACTGGTGGCCTACAATGGAGCAGAGCACTGCGCCAGAAAGGGTAAATCTTACTCTAAATGAGAGAGACAATTTTATGCACAGCATGAATTTATAAAGGGGAAGAAGGGAGGAGGCCATAAGACCAAGACAAAGCTTAGCAGGAACAGAAAGAAGTAGAATATGTCTGTGAGAGAATGCGATTGCAGAAAGAAAGGAAAATTGACACAATATGAACAACATAAGATGAACTCGCTTTATTTGTTCTATAGCACTTTGTCTTCCATGTCAAAGCCTGTTATACCATTACATCATTCATGTGCTGAGTACTAAACTGTGCTTTCACTGGGTCATATGTTATTCCCAGGAACTTTACTACCAATTTGGATCACCTCGAGGCTTGTTTGCATTACGTCGGTGACACTGGGGTTAGTCCTGATTTATATCGTTGTAGTCATATAAAAATCGCACACTTCATTGGTAACACTTAGCATTTCTTTAGGGTTTATCATTCATTGATCTTGGAGCACTGTGTGGCTGTAAATAATGATCATTTCCAGTATGTGGCACATGATTTAAAAAAAAAAGCACAGAGCACTTGCATGTTCTGCCTGTGATCACATGGCATGCCGAGGAACACAACCCAGGTCTCCTGATACCTTGCCTGTGAGATCATGCTACCTCCCTAAATAAAATTAAAATGGAGTTCTGCAGTAAAAAGGAATGACTCTACTCTGATACCAGTCTTAGTGAGAGCAGCAGTGGGTCTCAGCTCACTAACACCATGCTACTGCTGGGTTTGCTGGGAACGCTATTAGATTGCATCGATAACTGGAGAAGAAAGTGTCCGAGCTTTGTTTCCCATCTGTACGCAAAATGCTGCAGCACATTACAGCAGGAGCACTTTAGCAGGTGAAAAAACAGTCGTTCATCTCACAGTTTGCATAGAAAACCAAGTATTTGCTATATCCATCCAATTTATATCATAGTGCAAAAAAAAGCACTGTTTTTTTTCCTCTAAGGTGGCAGTGACCCCGTATTTATCTGTGACTTTCTGAGGCTCAACTGTCTTTAGTGGGATGGACGTGTATCCCACTACCTCTCTCCCTCTCTTTCTGCCCCATTCGGATTGGAAAATGTGGTTTTAATATTGTGAAACAGAGAGTGTGTTTCCACGTTACCAGCGCTACAGGAAATTCAGCCCTTTCTAATAATAAAAGAAGCCTTAGTGATCTCATTTGGAAGGGAGTTCAGGACAAGTGCAGCTTGCATGGGAGCTGGACTGGTGTTGCGCCACAAGGATGTGAGGATGTGGGAGCTGGGCAGCTCTGGCCATTGGCATGGGCTGTGGCCATGTGGAAAATACAACACGGTAGAGAGAAGAAAATGCAGCATCAGGATATGAAGCAGTTTGGATGTCTGCTTAGGCATGTCCTAGTCAATCTGCTCAGATGTTCAGCTGGCACAATGTTGCTGCTGTATGGTGATGCTTCATGGAGAAATGGAGGTGCCATGGTCATATTGCTGAAGGACATTGACCACTTACGTTCCCCAGTCAAAATTATAAATCTGGGTCTCTGCACTCAAAGGTGAAAGATATGTCCTGTAGACAAAACTATTTATGCCAATGTTTTGCATATGCAAAAAAAGGGAGAGAAAGAGGTTACTCTTTCACTATTTGTAGGTCTAACATTTATCAGATTTTCCCTGGAAAACACTCTTTTTTCCTTCTGGATTTGTTTTTTTTTACTTCTCAAGAAATGCTTTATACCAAAAAGCTTGGACAAATGGTCCTAGCAGATGTGTAGGCCACCTTAGTGCACATCTGTTTATATGTGTTGGACCTTTTGGGCTTTGTGTGGTGTGTGGGACACAGATCCTGCACACCCTAGGCAGGAAAGTTTTGCTTACAGAGAACAGAGAGTCTCTGCCACATGGGGCAGCCAGTTCTGCCCACCTTTTCCCTGTGTGTAGTCCATGGCTAATTGTAGGGGCATGAAGGGGCTTGAGGGTTTGCATCAAGCAGCCTGACCCCAAGGGATCTGCTTGTGACTTCAGCAGTACAGCTGCCTGAGGACAATGCAAATGGGAGGGTGCCCTGAATTAAGATGCAATTTGCTGGGTAATAATAAACTTAGGGGCAGTGGACATAAAGTAGTCTGTGATAAGTGGTAGGGCAAAGGCATAATGCTGGTTCACTGAAATGGAGCCTCTGCTTTTATACCTTCAGAAGATACAACTGTTATTCATTTTTGTGGCTCAAGTTTTGTGATCCAGTAGAGGAACATGTAAGAATCTGACTGTGAAGTATCTTAATATTGCAAAAGGGATCTGTAACATTGAATTGCTGTGGTGGCTTGGAGTGACCTACTGCAGTTTCACATGCTTCATCACAGGTCTGCATGGCTGGGGCATCTCTTGAGATACTTCTTTTGTGATAACGTGTTTAGTGTGTGGCATCTGTAGCAGTGCTTTGCAATGACTGACCATGAGGGCTGTGTTTTCTTAAAGGCTTTTAAAAGACATATTTCATATGTTTGCTTGATGGCAGTAAAATATTTTGATTGCTTTCAAACACTCTAATAGGAACAGAGTGCAACTTTGAAGTTGGCATGGAGTTCTGGCCTTCCTCTGCTTCGGTACTTCAAGTTTCTATAGAAAAGAAATGCTGGGTTGCCATGGTAACTGATTTTTCACAGGTTTGCCCTGTGTAACGTGCTATAAATCATTCTTATGTGCTAGATGGACAAAGAGAAGATAAGGAAGTAAAATCTAGGCTCAGAGATCAATATACTGAAAGGTACGTATGAAGTGTGGTCACGTGGAATCAATTCAAGCAGTGCAGAGCACACAAACTGTGACAATCTATCTGTCCATCTCTCTAGTTTATTTAATTAATAATCATCTCTCAGGAATACCAGCTTCATAGAGTTCCCCATATTTGTAGGCCATCCAGTCAAAGTGAAATTGCAATGTTATAGTTCTGTCATGTGGCTCGTGGTTTTCTTAATAAACATTGCAGTCACCTATTTATTAATGGGATTTGCTCAAAGCAGACTGATAAACAGTGTCTGTGATGACCTCTGTGGGAAATCATTACTGCCTTGCAAGGCATTTAGTGTCCCATAAATCAGTGAGATTATAACTCCCACGCTCTCCACAAAACACAGCTCCTGCCTCCGTGGTTGCCCTGCCAGGCTTGTACATTTGTACTGGGGATAATGCTGGTGATGATGTAATCTCCCATTGCAGTAGCAGATTTTTTTCTAAGTTTTTCAGACATGTTCAGCATGTAATTTGCAATCAGTGTCTAAATCCTTGTGAGGAAAAGCTTTAAAATCAGAAAGCCATGTATCATAACTGGCAAACATCTTTTGGTCATTGAGAATGGTATTGAGAGTGGAGCACCATTCTGGCAGTTTCTATCTTGAAAAACTTCCAGAGTAAATGGAGGCAGCAAAGAAAAGCTTTAAGGGTAAAGATAGATACACAGGGGTGAAGGTGAAAGAGCTTTCCAAAGAGCATACAGAGGTGCAGCAACATGACAGGGAACAGAGGGGAGATGAGCCCTGGGTCCATCTCACTGCAAGGCATCTCCAAGGTCCACTGTGCAGGATTTCCTACATGTTCATGATTTTGTATGAGATAGAAAATTGAACTTCTCAGTGTCCCCTGGTGATTGCAACATTGATGAATGTTGCAGGGTAAAGCAGGCTGAAAATGGTAGTAAGAATCTTTGGAGTGAAAACAAATGAAACGGTTTATTAGAATTTGTCCCAGATTCTGATGACATCCTGTGTGCTTACAGAAGAATATGAAAAGAAGCAGTCCTTGGTCACAAACTGTTCTGGCGGTGCTCTTGCAGGCATTTGAGAACCTGATGTCCTGAGTTTCTCTAGCTCACCTCATCTTTTCAACAATTTTATTTGGTAGGGAATGTGTTTATGGTGAAATAGAGCATGGGAGAGAGACTACATTAAAACATGAGTAACTAGGAACATTTCTTACTTCTCTGCAACAGATCGATCTAAAGAACCCAGAACCTCCATGAAAAGCCTGGCTTTCAGTTCCTTTGTTTTTTTTACTGGTGACATGAAAGCCTAATGAGAACCCTGATAGAAGGCAAATACATGTAGCTTATTGGCTTCATCTCTTTCTTAACGTATGCTGAAAGGCGGTTTTGCTAGAACTCTGAATTCTTGATCTATGCTTCACCGGTTTGGTGTAAAGCGACACCTGAAATACTGGTTTCAAAGGATGTCCTGTGTTCCTCTGATGGTCTGCAGCACTATAGCACCGCATTGGTCTTCACCAGTGAGATTCTTTTTGTCAGGCAATAAACTCAGTTAAGGACGTGACCCATGTGTCGTAATTATGTTAGAAGTGTAGTGGCAGATTGTAAATATCCATATTGTCTTTAGCTATTCTGATCCTAGGGAGCAGCTCGGATGAAAACCTGAGATTCAGACTCTTAGTGAAAGAAAAAAGTTGGACAGTGTCTGATTTTCTTTGTATTGATTGCTTTATCCATTAAGCTTATGTACAGGAAAGCTTTTGTGAATGAGTATCAGGCTGTAGGTAGGCAGCACAAAACTGCTGCTTGCAGGATGCTTTCCTTATTACCAGGCATGCTATGGATAAGGGGCATCAATTGCCAGGAAAGTATTGAACGGTGAGATAAATGGCTGACCTTGTAATGGGCAACGTTAGGGACTTGTTATGGGCCATTTCCTTCATGAGTCAGGCACTTGGGCACCAGTCGCATCCGCCACTGACACCAGAAAAAGTACCTGAGAGCCTTCCTTGGCCACTGAGCTGTTCCCAGCACAGGGGAGGTCACTTGCTGAGATTGCTTGTGAGCTTCTGTGTGTAACAAGAAGGAGCCATGGCCTTCACCAGAACCCAAAAGTTTGATCCTTAAATAAGGGTGACAGGTCGTAATAATTAAAAAGTAGTAATAATGTACATTGTAGAGGACAAGGTTACAAAATGACAGAGCAGAGGTGGTTGGGTCATTAAAGACCTTCATAAGTTTCCTGGGTGCTGATTTTTTTAAACTTCCTATGAGTCTGGTGTCTGAAATTATTTAATTGGTGCCAAAGCATGCAGAGCTTTGCTGCAATCCTGGTCGTTCAGTGTGTTTCCTGAGTTACCAAAGTTTCCCTCCAATAGAAAACAGGACATGGAGAGGAGACAGTGGAACTTAGCACTTGCCCTGACGTTAAATTGGGATGTGTCCAGAGTATACATTCAGAGTAGGAGCTGGGAAAATTTCCCAGACACCATAGTTTAGATTTGCCCATGTAAACACCGTCTCCTTTTCCTGATTTATTTGGTGGTGTCACCTGGATAAACTACAATGCTGGGCAGTACTTTTGAAACTCAGTCTCCAACAGGGAATACTCTCATCCCAATTTTAGGCATTTGATCTGAGTTAATCAGCAATTTAGGTGATCTGTATAAATCCACTGGAGTCTCCACAGGCAACTCAGAGCTACTAAGCATCAAAATAAAAGCGACTTCAAAAGGGTAGGGCTTTTTTACATGCCTGTTTCTAAATCTGAAATAATGGAGTAATGCTACTTAACTGCATTGTAGGAGTCTTACGAGAACTCATTCAGTGACCGTTATGAGAGACCTGGGACAGAAAGGTAAAAACATCTTCACTCTTACTGCAACTGACTGTAATGCAGCCAGATGGAGGATAATTGAAGTTAACTGTGTCTCATCAAGAGTATTAGGTTCCTAGGTGGTTTGACGTTAGAGCAAAGCACAAGGTGAAATTAGTATCAGAGATGATGAGGCTGTTGACTTTGAACATGCACAATATAGAGATGATGATATTTTTCTAGAGGTTGCATGAAGCTTTCTTAGGAGGTGGAAGTGAGGCCTTCTGTTTAGCTGAGGTCAGTCAGTTTCTACAGTGAGAGATGTCTTATGCAACTTCTGACCTGCTTGAAAGGTTTCTGGAAGCATTGAATATCTTTTCAGCCTGGGTCTCATACAGGGCACAGCACAGTGAAACCCCCATCTGGAAGGGGATCTTGTGTTAGCCCTGCACATGTAATACATGTGCTGCTTGGCTAAAACTTCTCGGGTTTGTATGCATTTGACTGAACTTCATGCATCTATGATTTCGTTAGTAAGAGTGCTAAAAACAGTTTGCAAACAGAAAGCATCTTCTCCTGTTGTCATTATTCTTTTTAAAGCATCTATAAAAGATGATAGAAAAATTTTATAGAGAACATGTTTTTCATGACTGAAATTCACTCATAGTGTCATTTCTTCGAAGGGAAAAAAAGTTTAGTTTGTTTGGTTTTGCTGGTTGTAATCATCAGATCATTACCATAAAAAAGGATAAAGCAGCAATGAAATGGAAATAATTTAATAATATTTAAAGATTTATCATATATCTGCCTCACTACTGTTTGTCTGTCTGCCTTTTTCTTTTCTAATTCAAATCTGTGGCAGATTGCAAAAAATTGAAAGCTCTTCTTTCTCCATCTTCTAGAAATTCATATGATAGACAAAACATATAGGCACATGCACAAAACTGTTAATGAATTAACATCCTGTTTGATTTTAAAGACTCCATCAGGAGACAAAACAAAAATAGTCGTTAAGAAATTGTGGCTTTACATGTAAATTACCTACCACAATTCCTCAAAAGGTTTAGTCCCAATGAAAATTATATGTCCATGTCCTCATATATCCAAAGCACATAACATAGCCTTTCCTTTAAACTTTTATAGTGATTAAATTTAAACTCATTGTATTTTTTGAAGTATCCATAATTGATTGAGATTATGAAACTGTGACAGCAGTTCCTCTTTTAGGAAAGTATGTTGCTTTGCATTAATCGTACTTGCTTGCAGGGAGAAGAATGGATGTGACTTTTCAAATTAAGCAGCCACAGAGAAAACCCCGTAGTAATTTTCTTCAAGTAAGTTAATGTTTGGAAAATTATTTTTATTTGAAAGCAAACAACCTTGAGGTCTGGGTTAGAGAAGGAGGAGCCATGTTTTATTTTTATTCTCATTTAGTGTTCCAGCCTATTCCTTGCCATTTTTCTTGCACTGAAAAAATTAATTATCTTAATTGAGTTCATTTGGAAAAAGTAACAGAAGGATAACAGACGCATTTGTCGCCTCTCTCCCTAATGAGCATTGTCTCATTCAGTAGCTGCCCAGTGTTTGTGCATGCATGGAAGGAGGACAGTGGTGGTCCCACACCCTCTGCCTCTTATTGAGCAGAAAGCATCTTCCCTTCCCCCCCATTTCATCATCAGTGTGTAAATAATTATCTGCAAGGATGGTCCTGCTGGTCCCCTGCTGGGGATGGCAAGAACCACCTCTCTGGTGCCTGTTCAGGGGCTTCATTCTCTAGGCGTCCAGATCGAACAACTTTTAGTAGGGCAAAATTCACTGGGAAAATAACTGAGATGAAAAAATCAAGCAAGGCGAGGGGGATGTTTCCATCTGGAGGCAGGAGGCGGATGCCTCTGTCCTCCTGTGCCCGCGCTGTGAGCGGCAAGCCGTTGGCGTCACTGCTGCAGGCCCCCTCCAGTCGTGCCTTTCGCTAGCAGTGTGTATTTACAGTTGCAAGCTCTTTGTGTTTGCACGCTACTGTCCATGCTGGCTCCAGGTTTCTGTCTGGGTGTCCAGGTGCAACTGGTCTGCAAATAACAATTCTGTACACCTTAGCAAAAAGCATCACCTGTAACTGGAGATCCACTTGGGGGGATCCACCTGGTGTGGTGGATCTTTGTGTTTTTTACTTTATGATGGGATTATGCACTAGAAGCTGATTAGACAAAAAAAAGGAAATAATGACTCAAGCATTTAGTCTTTTCACCTACATGGATCATGCTTTTTAAAAAAGAAATAATTTTTCAGTTAATTTCAAAGCTGAAACTGAGGTCACTTTTTTTTTTGTCTTTCCTGATCGAACCACAGAACCAAGAAGATTGCCCAGAAGTCAGGAATGGGTGCAGGGGAGTTGAGGGGTTGTCCTTTGTGGCATATCTTCCTCCTCCTCCTCCTGCCCTCAACCCCCCACTTCTCTCCTGTATCAAGCCTCACACAAACCTCCAGAGGTCCAAGTATGTCTCATCATTTACGGTTTCAGTCTGGATGTTGAAAACATCTGCTGTGCTAACCTGTCCACAGGCATGAAAAAAAAAAGGGGATTTATGTATTTTTGTCTACTTGATTTAAAGGGGTATGAGTTATTGCAAGACAAGGAGGTATCAGCTATTCTTTGTTGTAGAGGAAGAACCACCACAGGGCCGCTGTAGATGTTTTTTTGGCAGGCACAGCTGAAGTGCAATAATGTGCATGTTTCCTATGAAACATGGGGGATCAGCCATGAAAAATGCTGAGCAGCTTTGCAGGGGCACTCTTGGCATTCTTCACTGCCCAGCCCAGTACCCTGGGGGTGCTTCAGCTCCTGAGACCTTGGTTTACCACACCTCCCCTGTGCAGGAAAACACAGACACACATGCTTGATGTTAAACCTACTCCAAAGTCTTACATAACTCATTAAATACAAGCATATGCGTTTAAATGCTCTCCTGAGTGACACCCTCACAGTACATGTCAGCAAGCACGTATTTAATTTCACGCATTTGGTGAAATGATGATTTTCTTTTATTTATTTATTTTTGTGCCTGGTGAGAAGGAAAAGTCTTTTTAGTTATTTTTTCTGCAACTTTCTGTGTAGGGAGTGTTGAAAAAAGGACTCAACACCATCAGTTAGAACCTTTGCTACCTACTAAATCTAATTACTTCCCCCTGCGGTTTTTAAAAATCAATGGTGATTTCTAAATGAGTGTGGTATATAATAAATTAGGTTATTTTCATGGCAGCTTATATCTTTAATATCTGGTTAAAAGATAAGAGGTGTTAACGATCATGCATGATGTGTAAAAGAAGATGCATCATTCCCAGTGCCCAGGATACCTTTGACAATGAACAAGCAGTTACAAACGAGATGCTAAAATACAGTCCCAGCACAGCTTTGCTTGAGTATTGCATGAGCTACAGCTGTACTTGAGCAAGGGAAGATTTTGAGATTTATCATAGACTTTTCTTCCCAGTTAACACCATCTTCCCCCTTGCATGAGGTGTGCAGTTTTCATGTTTAGATTGGGCTGATCATTACAGATTTGGTTCATCAAAGCTGTTAAGCATGTTCTTAACTTCAGCGTGAAGTTAATGAGCATGCTTTGATGCTTGTGGGTTCATCGCTGTCCTACCTGCGCCTCTGACTTGAAGCAAGATAAAGCTATTGCTGAAGCATGACTAGAGCTATCATACTCCAAATGTGTCCAAGTCTGACACTTCCAGGAAGCGTGCGGTGGACCTGCTTGGCATCTGCTGCCTCATTGTGCTGCATGTGAGTAGCAAATCTGGTGTGTCCAAAACACCTGGTATTCTTCCATCCTGGAAATCCCATGCAGGAGTATTAGATGCCTGAAATTCAAATGTTGAAATTTCTTACCTGTAAGTGAATGGCAATAGGTCCTGTAAGAGTGGAGTGGAAGGCATGGTGTCTTAGATCTTACTGCTGTAGGCCCTTTTTAATATTTATAGCAGTGGTGGAGAAAGGAGACTTTGGCCTAGTTGTTGGATGCCAGGTATCAGCTGGCAGCACACCTGTCACTGGGAGCGAATGTGTTAAATTGGCATCAAGGACTGGTATAGTTTTAATGAGTGTCACATAAAAATATGTTAGTCATCAGGCAGTTGAAAAAGACTACTAACTGAAGTCTTTACAACCTTGAACAATGTTAGCAACACCGCTGTAAAGCTTTCTACTGGGCATCTTGCCTACAGAGCTGATGGTATTTTGTTAAAGGGTGTCAGTGTGATATGTGTGTCTAGTCCTTTAGATTTTCTTCTTAATGTATATCTGAAATAGCTTCAAAACAAGTCATATACGTGGATTTTGTGAAACTTGGGACAGGGAAAAATTAGGCCACCAGGGAAGGATACAGAGTAACCTGCAAGGGCTTGAGTATGTGTGCTTTGGGAACTGAAGCACTTCAATGTGCAAGTTCATGTGTGAGGGTGCCCATTCATCAGGGACACTCAGGAAGAGGTTTGGATTTATCATGTATCTCAAACTTCTGGGTTTGTGGCCTTTGCCAGAGCTTCAATATTAATCTAGCATAAAATATTTTCTTCAAAATAAATATACTGATATCTTAAAAAGATAATACAAAGAACAACTAATGAAAAAATGATACTATTTTTGACAGAATCACTGTGGTAAGAACTCTTAAATTGATACAGGTGGACCAGTTTGTATCAGCAAAGGTTTTGGTCTAGGGTCTCCATGGGGAAAGATGAAGTGCTTCCATTTTTCTAAAAATTGTATTACTGGCTTAGTGAGATTTTTGCCTTTGTCTTTTTAAATAATGTCTGCCACGCCTGGAAAGGAAACCCCTTTTCATTGTTTGATGTGAATGTACAAGGGGGTTGGTGAACCATGAAAGGACCTGTTTGAAAATGCTCTTTCCCTAAAAAGTTTTCTGAAGACTATGAAGTACCAGATAATTTATTTTTTATTATTTTTAAATGGTTAAGAAATGAACTGGAAAACTGTAGTCTAGTTTACTTAACATCTGCTGTTAGGACAGGAAACTTCTTGGAAGCTTTCTGAAGTGATGTAGTAAGAAAACATCTGGAAAAGTGTAGTTTCACTGTGGACAAGCAGGGTGAGTGCTGGCTGGGGAGGTCTTGCTCAGCTGGCTTTCTGGTGACATTTTAAGACATTAGTGTCATGGCAGAGGAAAAGCATTTTGTAGAAGAACTGCGCATAAGCCTAACGGTGGTGGGGGAAGGAAGAAAGCAGGTGTTTGAAAAAGGTCTGCATGGATGAGCAGTTAGCAGAGGAGCAGCTGTGTGCTTCTGGAAATGGGCCTCACGCCAGTACAAGATCACTGTAGATGGAAAATTCAAATTTGAAAGGGGTTGGTGGTGTTGAGCCCCGTGGCACAGTCCAGCTCATCCTCACCAGCTGGTGAGGCAGCAGGATGGGTACCCACGAAGATGTGGTGAGAGGCTTGGGGCTACCAGTCCCTCAGACCTTCAGCAGCTGTGCTCCTTCTGGCCCTGCAGCTGGGAGTCCATTATGCACATGAGACCTGGCCTCCCAGGGTTGTCTGCTTGGTACTGAGAAGTCCAGTCACAGGTAGAAAGAGTACAAAGTTCTCTCCAGGTATCATTGCCTTTAGTAAAATAGTGTAAACAATCACGATGCTGTTTTAGGTTTGGGGTTTTTTTTAGTTTTGGGGAGAGGGTGGTGTGCAAAGGTTCAAGGTGAAGCAGTGTTAAAACTTTCCTATTAATTTTTTTTCATGCCAAAATGAGAAACATAAGGTGGCCATGATGTCTTATGCTGATAGAAATGCATGTAATTGCATATGTTCATCTCTTTTGGACACAGGAGGGAGGGAATTCTTCTTGCTCATCTTTAAAGGTCATTGTCCGTAGTCTATCTAATAACAAAATATTAATTGGGGTAACTAGTATAATCCTCTTTTATCCATGAGAATTTTCTCAAGCCTGCATAACCTCGCCGTCTTACTGCCAAGTTTTAGTGAGTGCAAAAGATGCCTTGGATTTGTGGTCGTGATCATTTCTTGTGCTGTAAGTAAATGAAATGATCAAAATGCACAAGCAGCATCTGACATTAATTGCATGAAATACAGTTCTATTGAGAGTTAAACAGAAGAGAAATTCACTGCTGGAGACTCCTCGTCTTTAAGATTGATGATATGTGGGACAACAGCCTTGAAGTTCATTATTTAAAGTTCATTGGAGGCTGCTGACAGGGGAGGCCATCTCGATGAAATGCACTCTTCATGTGGGATTTCCTAGTTTCCCAAACTAGGCTTGGACTTTAAAGAAGAATGTGTTAAGAAAAGGTAGATCTTTTGGTTTTTCCTTATGTTCTTTGTAATGCCCAGCAAACCTGTGTGGCTGCCTCCCATTCTCAGATTCAGAAATGAGTGATGCAGGTATAGAGAGGTGCTTAATGCACTCTGTTTAAAAAATGACATTTCCATTCCTGTTTGGAAGCCAAAAGCACTGTGAAGCTTATTAGTGCTCAATTAACATAATATATTGCAGTTATTATTCTCAGAATGATACCAGACATCCCCCTCGGAGGGGGTAAATTGAATCCTGACAACTGGCATTTAAACAAAACTGGAAAACAGCACTAAATAATAAGCAGCAAAAATACAGAATATCATTGTTCCTCTTCTGAGTCTGGTTTCAGATGAAGAATTAACCACAGACTTCCATCTTTTGTTAAGAAAAAGTTAAAAACAACGAAAACCTTAGGCTGAAATAATCATTATACTTCATAACATTGTTTGCCATCAGTGCACAATTTAGAAAGAAGGAGGATTTTATAATGCTAGACTTAGAACTTGATGGACATTTATGGACTTTTATCAGACATTTCTTCCCAGACCCTGCTCTCATTTTCTTAGTAGACAAAGATAATCATTTTTCAGTCGGCTGCAATCTCCTAGACCTATTAATATCACTCTTTACTGCTAATACAGGGGAAAAAAAGTATGTTCCAGCTAAAGCCTTAGGCAGAATCCACTGTGTCCTCTGCAATATGATGGGGCAAAAGTCCAGCATTGTTAGTGCCTCAGAAAGAAAAATTCAATGGCCACTATGTTGTCCGCAAATCAATAAGATTTTCAGGCTTCTGAATAGAGCTTGTAAATATTTTGGTGTTGTAGTGAACAGTTTATGTGAAAATCACTTTCTCTATGTATGTTTTTTTTCCAGGATCCCCAAATCACATTCTTTTCAACAAAATCATTATTACAGATACAGGAAGTTTTAAGACATTAAAGTGAATTGCATTTAGTCAGTTCTTCCTCATGCCTAAAAGAGAGGCTGCCTTGGCAAGCTGCCAAAGCTGTGTACCTAGATCTGTGTGTGCTGTAGGCTGAGTTCAGTGCAGCAAAAACTCAGGTTGGGAATGATCTGTTGCATCCTTTAGAGAGCACTTGGGTGGCAGCTTCTCCCCTTGCTTCACCCAGTGGTACCTGTCCATTATATGGATTGCTACTCAAGTAAGAACATCCAGCACAGAAAATTCTGGAGAACTATCCTTGATTTAAAATATAGACACTTCTAGAAAACATCAGCTGGAAAATCTGTCAATCGGAAAACTGCAAAATATACAGGGAAAGAAAGGTGAGTTGCAAGACCTGTTAAAGATGTGGGGATTTATGTAACAGAATAAACGGCTGTGGGTCTGAGAGTATTTAGTTATTTTCACCACATGTAAACCCCAACTTACTAGGTTATTTCATGTATTACTGGAAGTAATTATGACAAATAGAAGGCAGGGAGGACCTGCCTTCACAGGCCAGTAGTAATCACACTCTCCTTTGCACCACACTTTTCCCAGGACCTTGTTCACCACGCGCTTGCATTCAGCAAGATGCTTGAGGCTGCCTTCACATCCAGTAAAGCACACTTAAACATACAAGTAAGGTGGTTTTTTTTGAAATAGAAACCTTTGCTAAATTGAGGTGGATGGTACAAAGTCAGCTTTTACTTCGATTTGCTGATATTCAGCTCCTCCTCAGGGCTGTGTGCCCTCTGCAGTGCTGGTCCCCTTTGCTGTGCAGCACATGGCGGGGTGTTGAAGGGTTGACTAGTGTTTGTGAAAGATCTGAAACCCATGGAAGGAAGTTGTCACAGGAAGGCAAAATACTACAAAATATGTCTGTTCTGCTGTACTTGTTAATAGGTTCTGGGATCCCTTGGAGATGGAAAGTGTTACATAAATGTGAAATTTTAATTATTTTGTGGAGCATTACTCATGCAAAGGTACTGCAGACCTACTTCTATCTGATTAACATCTGTGATGTTTAATTTCAAATATGTTTAAATATCATTATTGGACAGATTGAAACTACAGACAAAACCTAATTTGTTGTTTTATATATTGATGGTAAAACATTATTATTATTATTTGTATGTAACTTAATAAAGATTATGTGCATGCATTAATTATGAATAAAACTGTACAATGGAATGGG
Organism: Actenoides hombroni; assembly: GCA_024336885.1. Lineage (NCBI taxonomy): Eukaryota > Metazoa > Chordata > Aves > Coraciiformes > Alcedinidae > Actenoides > Actenoides hombroni. The sequence goes on along the minus strand of WUAM01000256.1, from coordinate 786,506 downwards.
TCATGGGTGTCTAGTATTTCAGTGATTAAAATAACAAATCACAGTGGAAAGAAACATAAATAAGTCGGGACCCACTTTTAATTAATACCGGCCTCTTTTGAAACATGACATGCATGTCTGAGAGTGGTGCTGCTGATGTCCATTGCAGTTTAATAGCCTCCTTTGTGTGGTTCCAATTTGCATGAGATTTACTTGAGAATTGATTCTTCTCCAGCCCTGCTAGCTGCTATTTTGGGAAGACAAAAGGGACCAAGTATGGTGCTGTAGCTCAAGTACAGGGCAGTATTTCAAGAGCTGAACCCTGATGGGCTTTGCATGGATGTCAGGCTGCTTTGTTTTCCTGAGCTGCTCTGGTCTGAACGCTGAGTTTGTGAGTTTTCCCTCTTGCAGAATAGAAATAATAATAGATCAATTATTATTTCTAAAAATAAAATTAATGGAAAGTCCAATTTACATTGGACCCCAGGCACTTAATAATCTTTTAATGATTTCTGCAAGTTTCAAAGTTGGGGAGTTGCAGCTTTTTTGTAGCATGTGAGGCACAAATATATGTCTGTGTGAGCTCCTTACTCCTGCCCTGGCAGCCCTGTTCCTGGTGCAAGGAGCAGGGCAGTGCCTGAGCCCTGCTGGGGCAGCTCTTTCCCTACCTAGGAACCCACGTGCCTGTCCAGGGTCCTGTGGGAAGGGTTTGAAGTGTGTTGGATAGGAGGCAACGGCATATAAGGGACATGGATTGAGTAAGGAGAGTGGTACTGTGTGTTTGACATCCTGCAGTACAACCGTAGCCCACAGGGCAGGCTAGTGGAAAGGCTGTAACATCGAGAAATTGTCAATGAATTATGCTCGTGGCCTTCCCAGCCCCAGGGTGTTGGGATCAGGAGTGAGCAAAGAGGACTTTGAGCAACTCAAGGCTCCTTTGCCCCATCAGCTGTTTGCTTTATGCTGCAGGTTGCAGCATGGTATTTTGGCAGGTTGCCTTTTTGAAGTGGCTCTTCATGGGCAGCTCATTGCATTTTATTTCCACTGGGATTGCAGTCTTCTAGTTTTTTACCTGTGTAACACTGACTGAAGCTAACTTCTTACGTAGGCATGAACATGGCTCTGTGTGTATGTAGCATCAACTTGAAAGCCTGGGAGGGGGTGCAGGCGCAGTACCAGTAATGTCAAGGGCACCATCCAACAAAAGACCGAATCTGGGAAGCATAGTTTACACTGTAGCCCTTGACATCTCTGTTGAGTTTGCAGACAAGGTTGCCAAGCAGTGTTGGTGGTAAAGTGATTTTTGGGATAAAAAGATCTATTTAACAGAATCTGCACGAATCTGAAGTGATTGAAGAGCTAAAATCTAAATAAATAGAAAGAAAAGCTCAACTGAAAAATTGAGGGTGTTGTGACAGAGTTTCTATACAGTCTCCAAAGTAGAAACACAACTCTAGCATCCCCTAAGTCTCTAGGAAAGGCCAATCCTGCACGGTCCAGATTCTTGTAGGAAGCAGAGCGTTGGTGGGAACTAAGATGACAGAGCTCCTGGCAGGATGAGACCATGAGCTGGCATGATTCACAAGTGGCTCTTTTTGCTGTTAGCAACCAGTTCTTCTTTGACGAGTAGCAAAATAAAATGAGTGATGTGCTTTTATGGTTCAAGGAAGAGTTTTAAGATGTGATGGAGAGCTGCCAGGATAGGAGCAGCACTCCTCCCTTGCTTTACTTTTGGTGTGCAGCAAAGATGAAGGCATTGCCTTGAAACAGTCTCCTGCACTGGGCAAGGAGGAGAAGATGAAAGGGAAGAAAAGTGGGAAAACAGTCCTGATTTAGACCATGGCAAAGGCACTATGCAGAATAGCCTCTGTTAAATGTGTCACGATAGGAAATCAATTTTGAATTACACTTTGTGATGCATACTGTATTTTCCATCCTTCATTTTAATGAGCAAGCACACCCTTACATAATGATGGCTTTTTAAGAGATTGCCTTTGGCTGAATTTATTGCCAGACAGATCTATCCCATGGCATTTAAACTTCGTAATGCTATGAAATGTGCAAGCTGGCTGAAGTGGTGGGAGGATGCTTGTAAAACTTCATGCCAGTGAGGGCCATCTTTCTTTCACTCTTGCGCCTCATTGATCTCTTGCAATGGATGAAAACAAACACAAATCAATGCCACAGATCCCAGGAGCTGAGTTTCACCTCCCTTTCACTGTACAATGCTGTTGTAACAAGAAGAAAGAGTTTTCCTTAGCATCAGTGTCCTATCTGCACATAGCTTTTCTGAATAGCTGGTGTAGCTGAGCATGGAAAGATGGTGACAGTTGTTGAAATGATTCTTTGCACAACACTGGGTAGAGAAGTTTGTGCTGCCTGTGTGGAAATCCCCAAATGGTTTGGAACTGACTTGCTGAAAGTTATTGGCATTCAGTTTCACATTCCTCTTCAAGACATATGGGCATACTTTCCAGTGTTACCGCTGTTTTGAGGCACAGCAGTGGTCCTGGGTGAGCAAAAGGAGGGGAGGACATGCTCATCATCCACGAACATTTACTTCTTCAGCCTTGCAGCTGAGGCTGCCAGCCAAGATGGATGTTGTGATAGTAGCTTTTAGCATGTGGGCAACCTGTCTCTTCCAAAGCCTGTGGATGGATGGAAATAACTTTCACAGGCTGGATTTCAACCAGACCACTGTGGAGGGAGTGCTGTACTAGTTGGTTGCTGCCTTCCAGCAGCCAAGCAAATGCACTTTTAGATGAAATTGCACTGAATTGTCCTCATCATTTTAGGGTGTATTCATAATTGACATGACAGATGAGATTTTCACATTTTCTGTATTTTTGTTACCAGCTCTCTTTCTACAGATAATATGGTGAAATCCTCACTCTCTTCCTTTCTTTCCAGAAACTGGAGTAATATTTAATGAATATGAACTCCTTTTCAGCTTGAGTAACATTTTCAGCAATGCCCAAAATGAAATTCAGTGATTTATTTACTTCTGGAAATTTTAGCTGTAAATGGCTAACCATCTAGAATTCACCCTGGCTCCTCAGAATGTTTCTCACTGAATTGTGTTACAACCCCACTTGGCTGCATGAGATGCTGTTTCACTAAAACAAGGAAAAACTGAGGACCTAATTTCTGGTTTTAGACTGTGAATTTGAAAACTAAATTAGACAAGAAATATTTCTGAGTTTCCATATTGGAATCTAAACTGGACTTCGGTAGGTTATTCACTGGTTTTGCAAATTCTTTGAAAAATGTTATTTGTTCTACACTTGTCCATTGAAATCAGGGGGTATCTTCTGCATCAGAGATGGTTGAGAGGTCTCCAGTGAGGAGCTTTGTCCTGACTGACATGCAGAACCCCTTCAATGTAAATATTGTCTGCAGCCTCACTCCACCGGCTCTTTAAGGGTTACTTCCCTCATGTTGAGAAGGTCAAAACACCAGGAGGAAATTGAACATAACTTCTTGACATTTGAGATCGTGAATTTTCCTTTTGAATAAGAGCAGTAAATTTACAAGGTAGTAAGAATAAAACTCGAAACCTTTCAGATGGGTTGGGGGGGATGTGTGTGTGTGTGTTCTAATTAAATCCTCCAGCTCAAGCAGTCCTCACTCGTCTGGTTTCATTTTGGTGAGCTGCCTGAGCTGTGCGTACAGAAGCGCACCACTGTTTGTTTGGTTTTCCAAAGCACAACTGTTACAAATCCCCCAGTGACAATAGCGGACTTGGACATGCTTAGCTGTGGCAGATTGATGTCTCTGCTTGCCCGTGTGCTACCCTCTGAGTCCCTGGCTGTTTGCATAGCATGTAGGGATGGATATACATCACTTTATCCCTTAGAAATGTGGTGAGCTGAAGCTCCCCAGCAATGGGGATTAGGGGATGCTTAAGCACAGATCTGGTTTGCACCTGAACTGCATCGTCTTCCCTGTCTTCACCTTGTTCCAGCTGGTTCTGAGGGTTGTAGGGTTTGTGTTTGTGAAGTGGTGGGGGCAAGGGTTTGATTTGCTCACCAGAAGGACACCCAGACTGTGTGAGGCTTCTCTCTGCATCCTAACATGCATAGGGCGTGCATGAGTGATCTCTTGTTGGGGAAGGAAAGCCACCATGAGAAGCCAGTGTCCCCTTGTGTTTGTTCATGTGAGATGTCAAGGTGAAGTAATTCCCATACTGCAGCATAGGGCTAATTTATCATTGTTTTCTTGAGAAAGCCACTCAACTTAGCCTCATGAGTACATCTGGACCAACATGATGAATGTGGTTGAAACTGTTCTCTAGTATTGATGATATCTGGCATGGGGCAGCCCAGATCTCTGCTGAGGCCCTGGTTTAGTCTCATGGCTACGTGCAAATTGCTCCTGGGGAGTGGTCCATAGCCTGTGCTTCCCTGCTTGGAAATTGTTTAGGAAAGTACTACTCAGCCCAAGCCAAATTCCTACCAGTTACCATTTAATTCAACAGCAAAGAGCATTGACTTCCTAACTGCATTTGGTTTGCTCATAAAATGCAACCTCTGTGGTCCGAGTGCAGACAAATGTCATGGGCAAACCATCTACTCCAGCTTTTGGAGCAAGCAAGAGGAACTGGCTTCTCCCCATCTCCTGCAGGCACTGGGATGTCACACTCCCCTGGCATGGCCTGCAGGGTGAGGTGGAAGATCAGAGTTGTCTGAAGAAAAGCATGAGACCTTGCCTTTGACCAGTCTGACTGAGTTTGAAAACTGCTACATTAACGCAGAATAGTATGTCTGTTTTATTAGACGTTTCCCAGGGAAGCACAGAGTGGTCAGTGAGGGTGTCTGGAAACAGAAATAGGCTGTTTGATCTGTTTGTGTAAACAAGTGGTAAATCTAAAGCCAAATTCAGCTCTGGTTTGCAGCATATAATCCCCCTTGGCTTAACTAGGGTTAATGAGGTCTAACCCTGGGCTGGTAATGGTCCCTCAGAGGTTCCTCCTCATCACCTTAATGGACCATAGATTCTGCTTTGCTCACTGATAATTATTTTGACAACAGTTCTGGTTACGAAGCCAGGAGATCTATTTGTTCTATGTGACAGAACAACTTTCCAATTTATGTTTGTGTTTTACAGTGCTATTTTTCTTAACACTGGACTTTTTCAATTCCGTTCCAATTTCTATAGCTATTTGCAGTACAACTGCACTGCAGATACAAATATGGCAGCATTTCTCACACCTCTACTGTCACCTGTATGGGGTTCCCCCAGATTTTAGGTGTGTTTTGTTATCCCTTCCTACAGAGGGATGTTCCAGCTCACAGTCATCCCTTCATCCACTTAGCCCTTACAAGGTCTTTGGCCTGCATTTCAGCAAAGCAGGGACCCTTCCTGGTTCCTGGCCTAATGTGAAATAAGACAACTTAAACGGGACAAATATTAAGTTATGTATTTTCTAAGAACTACTTCTACCTACTTTCCTGTATGGTGTCACATCTTCCTAGATTTTTAATAACTTTTTGTTTTCTTTTCAGAGACAAATATTTCCTTTCCTTTTACATGCTTCATGCAGCTTTTCAGAAACACACAGGGGAGTTTGAAGCACCAGCTGTTTCCTTTCAGAATCTCTTTGAAGGTCCCTGGGCTGTGTACTCCTCACTCAGCTCCCGGGTAGCTGCAGGGTCCATGCTCCATGCAGACTGTAAGGGAGCAGTTTCCAGCCTCCCAGCCTCAGCCAGGGGCACCTGGGGCTGCCTTGTCTTTGATTTGTGACAACTCTGTCATCCTAGTCCCACCGTGGTGAAAGCAAGTAACATACGTACAACAGTCATTGACAAAAGTTCCTATTTCTCGTGCCCTGTGTCTTCACGTTGACGAGAAGCAAGGGGAAACATTTATTGACAGTGAGAAAGTGTGTTCCCATGCAATTTGAAGTCAGGATTTGGATAAAAATTGTATAGGAGAGGTGGAAATTATCACAGCTGGACTGTCCTAAGGAACAAAGAGCTGCAGCAGATAAAATGTGCTTCAGTCTTCAAAAAGTCTAAAGACATTTGCTGAGAGCAGCCAGCGAGGAAATGTAGGATGGGTAATGACAGACTTGCTGTGATCATTGCAGTCATGGGAGAACTGTAATGGTTGTCAGCATAATGTCCTGACTGTCTCCTGGCACATTTCTGGGCATGCCCTTACATTTGGAGACATTACTGGGATGGTGGGGCTTCCCCCATCAGCAGCACTCCCACTCATGTGACAAAGATGTGCCTGGTGTCCCCGTCCCATTGATGCTACCCTTGCCTGGGCACAGCCCACCATCCTGGGGAGGTTGTTCCTGCAGAGATGGCCATCCTTTCTCACCAGCTCTGTGCCAAAATCCTCATACAGCCAAGAGCCTTGAGAGGTGTTTTGAGACTAAACAGCAGACTGCAACTTGGTCTCTTCATGAGGGGATGGCATTGCTTGGGCAGGTGATGGGGTTTCTGGCTGTGCTGTGAATATTGACCTCCACAGTCCCACCTAAAAATGTTGGCACCAGGTGTAATTGTTAAAGCACAATTACAAAATACGTGGTTGAATGATAATTTCATAGCATTGCTTTTCTTGCTCTCAAGAATAGTAATTTCTTGGGTATCTGGAAGACCCTGCAGCTAAGAGATAACCATGCCCTTTCTACTGCAAATATGCCTATGGGTAACTTTCTACACACATGAAGACTCATTAAGCCATCTGTAGAAAATAAGACATGTTACTGCATAATTGTTTGCAGGAACAGGAACCGGCTTCATTGCCTTTCTAACAAAAATTGTATATCTGTCTAGAGAGTGATGCCTTTATTTTAATTTGCATCAAGACTGTGGTAACGAAGCAGGCTTGATGAAAATGAAAAGCAGACTATGAGAATCTGGCATTGGTGGTGAACTACTGATAAACATGGTCTCATTTTTAGTTAATCCTGAGAGTGCGCTTTGCCAGTGCTGGGAAAGTGTCAGCTCCTTACTTATATCCTGAGAGCATTCATCTTTTGAAGATCTGCTTGCCAATACTGATGTTGTGTTCTCACGATTTGTACCCGTATATACAAGTATTTTCTTTTTAAAGGAAACCTTTATTAGAATTTTCAGTCTTTTACTTGAACAATTGACAACACTGGATTGAGCCAGTTTCATCCCCAGCTTTTCATCACTCTGTTACTGCTGTTTGCTCATGGCATAAATAGGATCATGCTACTTCTGTTCTGTGTGTATTGTCCTTAGAGATTGTCTTGTCCTTGGGAATTCTTAACTCCTCAGGCTCCCAGCCAATGTAAGCAGAGGTTGCCAAAGGAGGGGCTGGAATGTCCCATGTGCTGAGGCTTTCATTCCGAGTGCAGCTTGACTTTGCTCACCTGCAGATAAACCTCTTGATGTTTGAGCAGAGCTCATTGCTGCGCTTGTGACCACACTGCCAGGCAACACACAGTGCACTTGGGTGTCTACCATGTGTCAGACACCCAAAATTTGTCAGCTTAGGTTAGCCAGCAGAGTTTTCAAACATATGGATGGTTGTTGCCTCATCAGCTTTTGCCTAAATTGTTAATAATCTTCCTTTATTCCATGGCATAGTTAGATGTGCACACTGTCCAAAGCGTTCACTCTCTAACTCGCCACGTGCTGTGCTATTGGACCTCAGCATGTTGGTTTGCTGATAACAGCAAAACTCCAGGCAGAGGAAACTCAAAGACACCCAAGCAGTTCGGCTCTCTGAAAGTGCTGTGGGCGGAATTGATGGACCCCACTTCAGAAGTTTCTAATGTTTACACCTGCATCTGGGCTTATCAAGAAACTCTTTGTTGTTAATTATGAGATATAGACAGTCTTAGAGAATGATGCATTCAATTTTTTTTAGATGTCTCTTTCAAATAAGATGAATTGCTCCCTATATCGCCCCATTTCTCTGTTCTCTCCTTTGATTCTGTTGTAAAACATTTGCACCTGATGAAGGAAACCCACCAAATGTTGGCCTCTGCCGTTGTCTTCTGGTGCCCTGCTGGGAAGGGAGAGCTTGCACTGGTCACGGCCCTATGAAAAGCAGAGGCTCCGCAGGGACAGAGGAGTTAGGAATGCTCCAGAGTGTCCTCAACTGGAAAAGAACAGTGATCAAAACCTACAACTGAGTGCGTTTCCAAGCCTGCACAAAGCCACAGGACTTTACTGCTTTCTGCGCAGTGCATCTTTGCAACCTACTTAATTTCCCTCACTTTTCTCCTGCTTTACCTGATCAAGGAGCATCTTTGACATGGAAGGGAGCAGTGAGAGATCACAGCTATCTGCACTCTTGCACTCTACGTGTTATTTGCAGCTGACAGGGGAAAAGCCACTTGAGATGGAAACCTCCTAACTTGCATTTTGCCACAATACACAGCCATATATTACAGTCAGGGAAGCAGATACAGCAAATGGGGAGCTGATTTATTTCATACCACGCTCTTTGGAGTCAACTGTGAATTGAAGTGGAAGCATGAAAACTGGCCAGCACCATTAAAAGGCCTTAATAAATATTAATACAAGTGCATGTTTTCCTGCTAAGAAAGAGTGACTGGTGAGCAGAGGGAACCCTGGCAGCTGCGCACAAATTAAACTTTTCCATTTGTTGAGCTCAAGCACGGCCACAGAATTACATGGGGAGAGGAGATGCACCCAAGTGGGCAGATGCACCCTTGATGTCACCATGACGAGGAGTCCATCTAGTCTCTCTAATTAACATGGGAAGTGTCTTTGTTTTTCATTTTTACTTTTTGAGCTTTTTATGAGTGGGGCTTGGTTTGAGATTATTTAGTAAACTGTAAGACATGATGGTTTCCCAAAGTACGTAATTTACACCAAATCTGGCAGGTTTTGGCAGCAAGAGAATTCACTATATACAACTGTAAGTAATAATAATACAGCTTCTATTTTCTGTTTCATGTTTTCAACTTCTAGGCTTTAATCTCTTAGAAAACAGTGAACAACTTTATTTTTATTTACCAACTTTTTATTCAGGGTTTATAACAAATTTACTAAGGGTGCAAACTGGATTTCAAATAAAATACAGAAAGCCCGTACTAAATTGCTTTAGTATTAGTTACGTAAAGCTACTTTATTTGTACTGTATACAAGAGATTTATTTTTATTTTTTTTACTAATCCAAGTAAATTTGTGTTTTAAATTGTTTAAAATAATACTTCTAGGTATTAAACTAGACTGGTTATTTTTGGTTAACCTGTCCTTCTGAATGATTAGATCCTGGTTTTCCACACCTATTTATTTTTCATGCATCAGAAGGAGAAAATAAATCTTCCTGGTTGTTTGTTTTGTTGTGTTTTTTTTTTTCCCGATACTCAGTCCTTTAGTTAATTCTGGGTGAACTGATTACACTGACTTTATTGAACTAAATCAATGTAAATTAAATTGATCATTCCTTTAAGTCAGTAAACGTTTGCAAGGGTGGCAGAGTCTGACCCTAGTGATAGCTGAAGCAGTATCAAAAGTAAATAGATGTGCTAGATTTTCGGGTTTCCAATACTTGATGATTATTTTCCAAACCTTAAAGTGTTGAAGTTTTCTGTAAAACTGTATTTAACTGAATGCATAACTCGGGCATTCCTAGGTCCCTACTGATCAATTTGGAGGTATTTGTTATTGATTCCTAATGCTAGTTTTAATCTAAAATGGACAAAACCTGGTTTTAGAATGGTACATAAAACTTTTAAATGAGGTGACACTTTTTTTAAAAACAGAGGGAAAAACTCTCCATGTTTTTATGGCGAGAAATATTCATTAAGAGATCTAGCTTAAGTGAATAACTATTGTATGATTTCTGAGTTACATGGAAGTATAAAGTTAAGGACTTTTTATCACTAGGAAAGAAAACAGTTGATTTTTAATACAGAATCCTAATTATTTATCTTTAAGGTTTGTAAAGCTAAGAATTGTTTATACATTGGAAGTCAAATACAAAATAAGTATTTTATATGCAAAAGAAAAAAGATATGTAAATATATTGGGTTGGATGTAGTTGAGAGAGATTATTAAATTATTCAGTTCTTCATGTGATATTTAGATAAATAAAGTCTCATTTTCCACTATGCAGCTGATCTCATTAAAGGAGGAAGAAAAACCCTTTAATGTTTAAACCATCCTCTAATTCTGAGCAAATCCCTAAGAATGTTCTAAGGAGAAAGAATTCTTAAATCGCTGGATTTTGTATCCTAATTAAATCTCTTGACAGCTCTCAGTGTTATGTGCAGCAGTGGCTCAGTGCAGTGCAGGAGGTGGGATTCAGCTCTTCACAGTTCTTTTTTACAAAATAAGACTTAACATTTTGCTTTTTATTCTGTGTGCTGAGGATCTCTGTCTCTGGGAGTTCCCAGTTCAGTTACTCCTTGGAGTTGTACGCTTTCTAAGTTTTTTTTTTCTTGGGTGGGAAAGAGGGACTGTCCCAGGGAGGGGTGGATGTTACTAGTAGTGCAACAAATTAGGAGGAGGAGTGGATCCGTTTCTGAAGTTGTCTTAAGAATGAATTATGGGATTTGACTGATAGATTTTTAACTATAAATGGATTAATTAGAGTGTGACTGAGGTCATGTATAAAAAAGGAGCAAGCTAATTAAGTCTGAGCAGTACTCCAAATGCCTTTTATACTGATGACTGGAGATCAAAGGCTAGAGCAAGTTTTTAAAGATTATATTTCTTTAAATGAATAAATGAGCCTTACTAGGGGTGGTCAGGGTATTCTTTTCAGAGGAGCACAGACAATCCAGGAATATTTTCTACCTGGTTGATATGCTTTGAAGTGTCTGGGTTTTAATTGATGCTTTGGTATTCAGATCTATTATGTTCCCATGCATTAGGGCAAAATGGATTAATAACTTTTGCATTTTCATGCTTAATTTAAATGCAAGGATATTTCTCCTATGCCTTGGGCTTAATTGTCAGAGATTCTGGAAATGGTGTTTATTATGGTTAGATTGTGTTTATTATGGTTAGACAGTAGCTGCACCAGTCCAGGAGTTGCATATGCCCAAGACACTCACTCATCCTCCCTTCTTTCAAAGGGTGCAGCCAGGTATTCTCCTATATTCTGCCCTGATTCTCTGCTGCATGCTTTACTTTCTGCTGCTACATGGGAGGTGGTTGTAATTACACAACTAGATTTGCTTTTTGTCGAATTTTACTGTGGACAAGTTAGAGTCATCTTGCACCTCTGAGTAATGTCATTTAGGATACCCATGCCTTCTTGTTTTGCACTGGGCTTTTGAAGAGTTATGTATTCAAGGCAGTAGTAATGCACCATAAAAAGCATCTCCTGTGATGTGCTGAATGACTGCAATGAGCACTGAAGTCAAGGGAAACTAAGGGCACTCTGCTCAATAAAAAGGAGCTCTAAGTGTTTGTGAAGATTAGAAGACTAAGCGCCACCTTAATTTTTCTTTAAAATTCCATTACTGCAGTTTAAATAGAAATGATGCTTTCTCAGAGCAGCACAAGTCAAATCCACACACAGTCTTACAGAAGTCTAGAGTCAGTAGCAAGGCAAATCTGGGGGAGAACAGTTGTACACCTCACTGAAACCTACTTCTTTCTGTCAACGGTCACAATGAATCTGTTTAGTATAGTTTTCACGCGTTATGTCTGGAGATGTTTTTGCACAGTTATTTCTCATTTTTTGACCTGATACAGCATGGTGTTAAATGTCAACTTGGGCATTTCAACACACATGTGATGTTAATGTAACTTTTCTGTGTTGAAGTTAAGGGATTTTTTATTCTTCTAGACAAGAAAAGGACAAGGAGGGGGTGCAACATCATTCTAAAAGAAGAGCTATTTCCATTTGAATTTTAAGTGAAAAGAGTAGATTTTTGCCACTTGTGTGGGTGGCATAAACTGGATGATGTCTTGAGGTCCTGTGTTTTGATTTTGCTAACTATGTCTTAGAAGTGACCCAACCATTCAGAATTACACCATTTAATTAATGAGATTTACACTTTTTTCCTGTACTGTGATTCAACTACCAAAATTATAAGGATCATTCAGGACAATGAGAGTCACGGGCTGATGCCGAGGTGGATGTGCACAGTCTCCTGCTGAGGGTGTTGAAAAGCTGGACAGCAGATGAAGTTTATAAGATATTGCTACTGGCAGTCTCATTGCTCAATTTTAATTTAGAATGAATTTGATGTGCAAAGACTTGTGAATGAAGTTGAAGAACGATTTAGCATCCTCTCGCCCTGAATGGCGCAAGGTGCAGTGCTGTTCTCCAGTCTGTGGGTTGTTTGCAACATCCCTGTTGCTTCCTATGCATCACAGCACAAAGTGCTTCAGTCTGTAATGCTCTCAGAGAAATATAACCTTTTGATGAGAATAAACATCACTTGATGGATACTCCAAAGAGGTTTTATTGACCTTTGTGTCTTTTCCTATTTTCTGATTTGTTTCTTTTTCAGAAAATGCTGTCTGGATGATCTACTGTAGAACTGTGTAGTTTCATTAATGAGAGTAACTGCTAGTTGAAGGCTTGAAAGCATCTCCTATTGACAGATAGGACCAGCAACATAGAAAAATAGGAAATAGGTGGCTCCTCAGCATTTTCCTTCTGTGTGCAGAGGTCTATGATCAGAATGAGTTGATGTTTCATGTCTTTCAATTCTTGGCATTGGTTTAAGCCTAGAAGAGCCTCCACCTTATTTGTTGGAGATGGGTGCTCTGCATGCACCTCTTTCTTTCTCCACTTCAAAACAGCACCCAACAAGTGGTTACAGATGCTGACAGTGGTATTTGGACACTGCTGAGTGATAGCACAGCCTTTGGGACAGTGTTTTTTAAACCTGCTCAATAGCAGAGAGGCCTTTTGAGTATCCAAAGCAATAGCAGAACTCTTAGACTTGAAAAAATATCCTGAATACATCTAAGGACAGATCTGTGTACAAAGAAGTGTAAACATTGCCTCGCGTGTCTTGCCAAAGCCACTTAAACAGCTTTTCTATATCTGCAAGCAGCTTTTATTTGGAAGACAGATGAGTATCAGCCAGTGCTTGAGCCATATCTGCCTTTCTCAGGGTCTAATTAAACTAAATGTTGCCTCACAAGCATTCTTATTTCCAAGTAAAAATTACTAGAAAGCATTTTATGGACAAAGAAAGAATTCCATGGAGAGTGAGGCAAGCTATATTATGCCTGTTCATAGAAATTTAAACTGCATTATTCAGAGGGGCACAGCATGCAAACAACTGCCTGTATTATGGAACGTTATTACTATAGGTAATAGGAACAAAGTCAAGTGCTATTAGATAAAAACGTTATGATCTCCATTATTCTAAGACCAATGCCATTTTGCCAAGTTCAGGTGCTGTGAAACTGTGCTGGAGCCACTCTCCAAGTGTACGAAGGCATTTAAAAAGCTGTTGGTGGCTCAGTTGCTTGTAGCATTCTGAGGACCAAGTCTACAGTAAGGTCTTATGTTCAGGTACATAGAATGAGAAAACCTGCTGCTGGACAAGGAGCACACACCATCCAGGGAGCCAGAGCAACGTGCAGTGAGTCCATGTCCTGTGGAGAGCCAGATATCTCACAGATACGGATAGCAAAGCGAAAAGTCCCTTCCATGCAAAAGCATCTCAAAAAATTGTCTCTCTCAACTCTTAGTAGTGTGTTGTACTTCTTTTATATAGGCTGATAATCTGACATGTTTATACCGCACTTACCTATATATATGTATGCATACATATATACATTTATATGTAGGTATGTATGGTATAAGCATATATGTATATATGTACACACACAAACGTGCTCCGTTTTCTCTGGCTGTCTTTCCCAGATCGACTTTTGCAAGTGGCTGATGCACTGTATTTCTAACTGAAGTTTTGTTCTTTGATTATTTTTTTTTCTTAGCATCTGGGTGAGTTTCTCAGAAGTGCTCTCACTGCCTTCTTGGAGCTGTGCTGGTGCCTAGGAGCTTGCTTTAAAAAGATATAAGCAGAAACCTGAGTTTGATCTACATAACAAGTAGCCAAAGCAATTTGATGGTGGTTAGTGCAGAGCACTCGGGTACAACTTTTGAAGCCCTGAGCCTTTCTTGTGGTTTTGAACCTTCTAAATGAATTTAGGATGCAGACTATTTTTGATTTGTGGCCACACAGAAGCAGAAGGACGCACAAGTATTCAGCCTGGCTCTTCCTGCTCAAAGGCTGGCACACAACTGGAGGTGCCCTAATTATGCAGGAAGCAAAAATACACCTGCATAAGTCAGTCCTCATTTGAAATCTAGCCCTGTATGAAATGTGAGATGGAAAGGAAATCTGGTTTTGTCAGTGAATTGGGAAAATGTGGAATTTAACTGCTCTTATATGTGCTGCTGCTGTTCCTCTTTCACAGGAATAAAATTTAATATGAATATGTTTATTATTACCTCATAAAGCCAATAAGCATTTTAGAGTGGAGTAAGTGAATATTTTTGATGGATTGTTTTCCCCCATTGGAATGAAATCCCAGTGAAAACAACATGTTTAGAGAGCCCTTTGGGAAGCAGAGGATGACAGGGCTGGAAAGCTCTCTGCTGTTTCCCACCAGTCTGTAACTAAACTCACATATCTCTTCTGACTCTTCATGTCTCTATCCACCTAGGAAGAGGTTTATTTTTAGGACACTACCTATATTTGTGTTCCTGTCTCTGGAACTAGAAGCAGTTGTTGCACTTACGAATTTTACTTTTGCAACATTTTGAAACTGTGGACATGAATTAGAGTTGTCCTGTCCCTTTTTAGAGTTAGTTGGATGTGAAAGTCCCAATGTATTTCAGACTGCCAACTGCTCATAGAGCCAGGTAGTGTGTGTGATGTGCATGTGTGCCAGGAGGAGTTTTGCAGCCAAGAGCTGGAAGCACAGGAAGGTGGATCCTGTTCTCAAGGCATGTAGGGTACAAGGGCTGTACCAGCTCCTCCACCTGTGTGCTTTGCTACCAGTGAGGTTATTCTGGGCTTTTTTCTGATGGCAAAAAAACCCCACAGTGACTGTACTTCTCCGTCTCTGCTTGTAAGTCTTAAGCATGGACACAGATCACTTTGCAGTTGAAAGGGTAATTTCATTGACTTTAATGGACACTGGGTCTTCACTATCCTTGATCTCTTAAAAACCACTATGATATCTTCAAATAATAAGTGCTAAGAAGGTGAAAAGTATTTTCCCTCCTGTACACACTGGAATGACCTGCTTACTGATTTGAAGGGTTGGTTCTGTGCCACTCTGTAGAAAAGCATCATAATCTGCTCCTGTCTATATGGAAATATAGGTAGTTTGATTTAAAAAAAAACCCAAAACAACTAATACAAATAACCTTCACTTTTAGTCAGCAAAGTTGTTAATAAATAGAGCACATAAATATTACATTGACTATGTGTCTCAAGTATTACAACTTCTGCAAGATAAGCTTCATTATAAGGATTGACCTGTCTCTCCGTGTATTGAAATTTTTATGGAACTGTAGCAATGCCCTGAGCAAGGATTACATGGAGGAAGCAGCTTAAATTACCTGGAGATTTAAAGATCGGAAAAAAAAAAAAAAAAGAAAAAAAGAAATAGAAAGAAAGAAAAGTCAAACCCATTGCTGCAAGATTCATGTGGAGGGAAAAAAGCCTTTATAAAAGGAGAAAATTTAATTAAAAGATTGGGCTTGGAGGCAGCAGCTGAATCAGATTTATAGTCTGAAGATCTAGGACACCCTTGCATCTCTTCAGTTTGGATCACTTACCTGTTAGGAAAGGAAATTTTATGCCACAGTTGGCTTACTGTTACTAAAGACATGACTAACATTCACGAAGCAACTGAAATGAAAATGCTAAAAAAAACCCCAAACAACCCAAAACAAACCAAAGAAATCCCCCCAAAACTGCTTAGGGCAGTGAGGTGTCTTGCCCCGGCCCTTGCTGAAGGTCAGCTTTGGTTGTGATGTTTTCACTTGTGTCTTGCTGCACTCTCATGGGAGGTCACTTTTCTGTTCAGCCTCACAGAGACGTCCATCTCCTCTCAGCAAATCTCTGTACTGTAGGAACCAGACATAAAAATCTAGGTGGCCTTGTCCTCCATCTGTCCCTTGCAGAGTATTGGGTTTTGGCATAGTTATCATTTGCTACTTCATTATGTTAGAACTGGGTAAGTGGACATACCGCTGGAGATCAAAGTACTTAGTGCTTTCAAGGTGTTGAGCATTCTTATGTGTGTTAAAGTCAGTGGGAGCTGATAGCACTTATCACCTCACAGGAGGCATTTAACACCCCGGAAGGTTTTGAGCTGTACATTACAGACACCCTCAGGGAGGGACTCTGTCATGATTTATTTGTCTTTGAATCTCCAAAGTCCCTTATGGTGCTATATAAATAACAACACACTTCTGGAAACACCGTTCACAGCCTTATGTAACTGACCCACTTATCTTAATCATCTTGGACGTCTTTGCTACTGTTAGGCTTGAGGGTGCAATGTTTGTGCTTTCAGTATGCTGAGCAGGGGGGTGCTGGTGGAGATCTGGGGTACCCAGCCCAGCAGCCTCACCTTCAGCATCACGGGCCTAGGGGCTTCCCCTGCTCCAGGAGCACACAAATGCCTCATTCATCACTAAAAGTGTAGCTGGAAACTATTTTATCAAAGGGTTGATCTGCAAACACTGAACAAAGGCTTTTAGGACAGCGTTTTGAGTATCTCAAAGACTGAACCAGGTCGAGGAGATTCGTGGCTTGTTTTCTTCCTGTCCTCATTAATGGACTCCCAGCTCTTGGTTCGGGTGTCTGGTGCAGAATACACTCTGCTGCCTATGTCATGATGCCGGAGCAAGTGCTCGTCCTCCACCACTGAACATTACTGTGTTTTGCCATGGGTTTTGTCAGAGTTTGGTTTGAATGGTATAGCAGCCCAGCTCACCATTGCCTCAGCATCCTACTTCCAGCCTGTGAAGCTTTCCCTTGAGAGGTTAGGTCCCTCCAGGTGATCCACACAAGTTGCACCACTGCTCGTTTCCACTAGCCAGATCAATCAGAAGTGTCTCCAGGTGTGAGCATGTGAGACCTACTGTCTAGACTTGGAGGAGAGGACAGAAAAAAAAAAAAAAAAAGATAAAATCTGACATCTGTTCTGTGTCAGATGCCCTCCTCATCCTGCTGCTCAGCACGTTGACTGAATTACAGATTTACTGCAGAGAATGAAGCCCCCCCTTTTAACACAGCCCAGTTGATGCAGGTTTAGAGGGCTAATTTGCTAGCCCCTTCAGATAGAAAGGTCAAATATTCCTTTGTTCATAGCGAGTGAATCCTCAGAGAACACAGCAACCCTGAGAGCAGTGCTACTGGTGCACTCGGCGCAGGGAGCATGCAGGGTGGTGAGGCTGGACACCGTAGTGCTCCTCTAGGAACTGGCACACGTCTGTGAAATTGCACGTGCTGCCTCTTTGGTTTGGTATTTTTGTACTGACTGGGGTTTGTATTGACTGCAGTGAGGCGAGGGAGGATTTCAGGCTCAGCCCTATGCAGCTCAAAGTGGCCGTGTGCTCTCAGTTAAGCGGGGTAGGTCGTGATGCAACCCAGGCGCTGTTAGTGCTGTCATCAGAGCAAACTGGTTGGCTGCTCACCCACCCTCAGCTCAGGACAGGACTACTTTGTGGCTTGTGGCACAGCAGTTAATGCAGCCGCTCAGGCAGGAGTTTTGCACTCAATTTTGGACATTTTGCCTTCCTCGGGTTGAGTTTTCCTGGTCCTTGGTTAATTCAGATTTTTTATTTTACACTCTGCTGGTGTTTTCTCCAGGGGTACATGGAGCCTGAGCAGAAGTGCTGTTTTCTTCTAGCCATATCAGCCCCACCATTTCAGCAATGGCAGGACCTTCATAAAAGCTTTTATGCATAGATTACAAAAGGCTTGCTCCATACTAAAGTGCTTTCTGATTAATGGCTATCAAGGTCAGCTATTCTCTGTAGAACTTTCAGACCTACTTGTTAAATTAGGAAATATTTTAGGCACGCAATCCTGGAAGTGCTGCAGATCAGGTGTGTGCAGTCCTCTGGCAGAAAAAGCTTCCAGTCTAATTCAAAAACCTTACATATGTTTTTCAGTTGTTTTACAGCTTCCCCCCCCCCCCCCCCACCCCCATCCACCCCCCCCCCCCCCCTCCCCCCCCACCCCCCAGAACACACCCCCCCCACCCCC
>WUAM01000256.1:733265-768252 GCA_024336885.1 Actenoides hombroni | reverse complement strand
TGCAAACCCGGAAGTGCTGCAGATCAGGGGGGTGCAGTCCTCTGGCAGAAAAAACTTCCTCTCTAATTCAAAAACCCTACATATTTTTTTCATTTGTTTTTCAGCTTCCCCCCCCCCCCCCCCCTTTATTACCTGTTCATCACCAATTAAAAGAAGTATAGAGAGAATATAAAATCCAAAGTTCACTTCTGTGGTCAAATAATTTTTTTGTCTCATTTGGAAGAATTTTTCTGCTAAATGCATTATCTGGTGCAGGAGACAGAGCTGAGAGGCTCTGGGCTGGGAGTTTTACTGTTAAATCCCACCAACAAGGTGGTTGATGACTTTGACAGATAGCATGGCTTTTATGTTGTGGCTCAACTTCACATTCAGATTTTCTTAACCTCATAATATTGAGATCTTCTCATGAGGAGATGCTATGACAAGCTGAAGTATTATTTCAGTGATTGCCTGCCACACACACCTGCTTATCAAAGCTAAATCGTTTTGACTTTCTCTGTAATTATGTGATGGGACAGGGACACCCTCAAGCTGCATGGCGAGGGTGAGGGGCTTGCTCTCGGCCATGCCTGTTGATGAACTAGACTCTTGCTGAGCTTTTTTCAGAGGCTTGTCTTTAACATTACTCTGTGAGGGAAGTCAGGACCACACAGCTGTGGTGGGATGCCCCGGGGCTGGGATGCATCACAGGGATGTGATACTCAATGTGTAAGTGCAGAAAAGGGGCCTGGAAGTAAGCTGTTGTGGGCTGTACCCCTTCCTCCCTGTGCTGAAGAGCCCTGGACAGCAGGAGCTTTTCTCCCTGTCTTAATGCAAAGAGAGATTTCATCTATGGATTTTGGAGACAGTTCTCCTCTGAGAGCTTGGCAACTACCTCCTGCTCAAGCCTTCCTCTCCCCAAGGCCATTTCATCTCCCCAGCTGGTGACTCCCACCCTTGGCACAGGAGCTGTCCCTGAGCATCCTGCAAATGCTCTCGTCTGCTGTGGCATATGCACTGCCATGAACTGTGGTAGGCAGTCCCCCCAGCACCTGAAGGGTGCACACTGGGAAAGCAACAGAATGAGACCAAGGGAAAATCACCAAAGTTTGGTGCTCGTTTGTGGAAACATGTATGAAAGATGACATGGTGACTGTCCAGGCTAGTCTTGTGCAAAGTACTTTGGGGTCCGTCTCTGACTGTGTTGTTGCTTCCCAAGTAGCTCACAGCCTCCTCTGGTCATGACTTCTGTTGGATTTTGGGGAAAAGTGAAAAGGCGCTTTTTTTTTTCTCCCCCCCTTTTTTTTTTTCCCCTTTTTCTGTGTAGGAGATTCTAATCTCCAAAGTGCTGAGTTTTATGTAGGACTCACTTGTGCCAGTGAATGAATTAAAGAGTCTGGATGATGCAGCTGGTTTATATGCGTTGGATGTTGTAATGTAGAAAAATTCACAGCTTTATCCAGTGCAAAGAGTGAAAAGATCCCATGCAGGGGTTTGTGTTCCCACCCAAATGCCGTGCAGGATTGCACAGCCAGGTATCAGTTCACTGGAGTCTTTCCTTCGTCTCCTCCCTTTGAAGTGTCAACCCCTTGTGCTGCAAAGCCAGATGGCAGACTCGATGGCTCCACCACCTTGCTCCCCAATGAAGCTGTTTTCCTTATGATGTGATCTCTCTTGTACTCTGGGCCAGATCCTCGGCTGGGACAAATCATATCAGCTCTCCTGGTTTCAGCGAAGCGATGTGAAATTACAGCTGCTGGCTCCAGCTGCTGAGGATCCGGCCGGTAGCAAACAAAGAGCCCAATGAAAACCTTAGCTTATGGAGATGGCTGCCAGAAATTCAGATAAACAGCTGTAGATTCAAAAGCAAATCCGGGCTGTGATTTCATTGCTCACCATTGTACCAGCGCTTTAAAACCTGATGTTGCGATAAATGCAACAGAAGTGCTGGCTATGCCTGCACAAATCCCCTTCCAAACCCAGGGCCTGCACAGACATACCTAAAGCAAAGAAGTGGCCTTTACTGCCTGCCTTTGGCTTCGTTTGCCAGGTGCCAGCTGGCCATTTGCCTTTTGCCTGGCTTGACTTTGACGAGCAACACTTTACCCCTGTGCTGTAGGTGGACAGCCAGTTATGACGTGTTTATTCTTGTTGAACTTGTGAAACACTCAAGTGTGAGAAAAGCCTACCAGTCAGTTTGGCAGGAACAGGACAGTTTCTCATGTTGTGCCACTCCCTGTATAAATCACAGGAGAGGCTCTGGGGTATGGCTTCGTGCAGGGCTTTGGAAGATGCCCACCAAGTTGTGAATGAAGGTCTCCAGTGGATTTTAGCACAGCTTTGGTCCCAAAGCATCCAGGGTTTCTGGCAGCAGGCTTCTTCCAGCATCACACTTTATATATATACATAAAAATATATATTGGATCTCACTTAGTCATGAGTGTTTTTCTTTTACAGGAAGGAGGAGATGCACAGAAAGGAAATGTAATGGCTGCATATAGGAAAAATGTTACTTTCTTTGGCTTTAAAAGTTGAGTTCCTGCTAACCTCAGGAATATTCCTGCTCCCACTGGGAGAGTCAGGTTTTGTCTGGGTATCATGTCATCTGTCCACATTTATTTTGGATCCAGAAGAAATTATTAAAAGTGATTGAAAAATCAGACTTTGAAACAGTTGGTATAGAAGTGTGAGACCTGTCTATCACCTTCCATCAAGGAAGTCTTGGCACCTCTCTCCCCATCTGACAGTTCCCTTCACCCTGCTTCTGTAAAACAGCAATGCTGGCTGCCTTGGTAGGGGAGCACAACTGAGCTGATACCAGCAGACATGCTGTACTCACCATGTGACTTGTTGGCAAGTACCCTCATTAGAAAATTAATCCTTTTACAAAAGAATTAAGGAGATTGGAGGCTACCATTGTGCCCTGCAAAACATACTGGTCTCTGGGATATTGTCTGCAGAAAGTCCAGAAAGACTTTTTCTACTTTTTGCAAAGGAAGTTCTGTCTGCTCTCTGCTGTTGGCCTGTTTCTTTGCTGTCACCAATGATGCTTTCTTGGTCAACATCCTGCACCGTCATCAAGTTGTCTGGGTTTAGTCCTTTCATCTATTTGTTTTCCAGCATTATCTCCCTCTCTTCTGTTCTTGGAAGAGGGTGATTAACCTATTTTCTTGTTTCTTCATGTCTCTGCATCTCATCTTCCCCTGTGTTATTATTAGCAAGCTGAAGCATCACTCACTAATCTAGGAAAACAGCCTTGTCTCAGTGAGGCACTGCCATATGCCTAAGTGCCTTCTGGACTTTAGACCTAAATCCATGGACTTCTCCTGCTGTCACCCACTGAGAGAGAGCTCTTTCCAAACTAGGATTCCAGTCACAAACCTGGGGCTGCTGTAGGATGCAGAGTCGGTTTGGCAGCCCCAGGCTGTGATTAGGTTAGAGACTGGGATTCAGAGCTGTTAACTACTCTGCTAAACAGCTCAATGGCAGCTGAGCAGCTGCAAGATGGGAGCAACAAATTTGGGCTTGGTGCTGACACTGCCTTTCAATAACCAGATGTCAAGGGCACAGAGCACCTCTATATACAGTAATATATATACAGCTTTATATGCAATAAGGAAAATTAACCCTCATATGTTATTCTTTCCCCTACCTGATAAGTTGCCACATATCTGCACTCTGTTCTCCACTTGCTGTAATTGATTATAGAGATGGTACATGCCTGCTGAAAACCAACCCAATGAGATTGGCTTATTCACCCTGGGCCTGTCTTCACTGTCATCTTGCTACGGTGGGGGGGAAGATCTGTCCACTTTAACATCCTTCCTGTGAGTATGTGTCACTCTTTATTCAAGTTACTGCCAGTAACTTTTCCTGGTGCTAAAGCCAGGCTGAGGGAGCCGATTTTCCCCATTCTCTGTTCTGAATGTGAGCAAACCCAGTCTCTCCTCTGTTCCTCGTGGGGAGTTGAGTGCTTCCATTATACATACTTTTCTTTAGACTATCATTCCTGCCTTGCTGATCCTCCCGACCCCTTCAGAGTATTGTCTGATTTTAAGTATTTTTGACCATTTTTTCTTTCATTTGACATATTTGAGTGTTGCCTAGCATTTCATTAATTTTTCATTTTCTGCCCCCGGGAAATTTCTCTCAATTTTTGGCATGTTTCCCTCATTCTCCCCACAGAACACTGAGTCAAAGAAATCATTTAGTTTCCTAGCAATATCCGCCTCATCTGTCATCAAGAGATAAAATTACTAAAACAATGAACAAAAGGTTAAAAAAAACCTGGATGTCTCCAACTGCCAGATTGTAGGTCCCTGCAGTCAAATACTGGTTGCATGTATATTTTCTCTGTATGCCTTCACATTTGCCTCCTGCCCACTCCCTTGTCTGTGCTGAAACAGCTTGGTTTGATCTGATCCGTGTTTCTTGTCTGGAGAACTGGGTGGAAACCTCTCCTGAATGTGTCATTTTTGCAGATAGGGCAACTGGAAAAGGTTTTTTTAGGATGTCTCTCTGTTGACTGGTATTAAAAAGAAGTACGGAGTGGTTTGTAGCACTAGAAGTGTTATTGGGATGCTTGTGAGTGGAATGGGCAGTGCCTTTACCTTCTCTAAGCATGCAGGTAATGCTCAAAGCATTGGGTGGACAAAACCAAAAGTAGGGGGAAAGAAGAAGTGGGTCTGCTTATTGGAAAAAGATTAAATTCTTTTTAAAATTATTATTCATACAGTAAATGAAATTTTCTTGATCACCAAAGTATATACAGCAGAGTTATTATTAGTGCTGAGGACAAGGATTTGCAAGTGGCTGTGCCTACTTACAGTGGGTACAGAAACTCCTTTGGATGACAGTGGCTTAAGCAGGTGTGATGTATGTAGTGAATGACTGATGGTTTCCTCCAGTTCGCTTTCCAGATCTTGAGAAAGCAGTTGTTAAATGTGGTGTGCTGCAGGTCCTCATGGAGGCATCTGCTGGAAGAGAGCACCAGGGACAGGCTCTGTTCTTGGGTGGGTATAAACTTGGAGGTCCTGGGGCTGTTACACCAGATTGACACCCATATAATGCAAGTGTGGTTTCTTCTAATTGGGAATTGGTTGAAGATCTTTAACTCTTCAGAGATCTTCAGGTCTCTAAAAATTAACTTGCAGGTTTTTCACAAGCAAGCGTTACTTTGTACTTTAGGAAATTGGAACAAAAAGTTGTCTGAGTCATCTAAAATTTGCGCTGGGAAGATTTTGTTCAACAGAATGAGTTTCAAACAGCTGTCAGGCTGAAGCTTGCTTTTATCCCAGATGTGTGAATTTCCAGCAATGGTATTAACTGGATTGTTCGTCTTCAGTACTGAATGAAATTCTTTCCTGCTATTGCCATTGAAGGAAACAAATAAATGAAGAGATGGCTGGGGGGGGGATGGGTTTGCACAGAGTCTTCTGCTTTCCTAGAGGAATTATAGAATAAAGCTTCTGACAAAGTGAGATTCTGTGCAAGTTAGTGGATATGTTTCATATGATACAGGAAAAAAGTGGGGAAACCCTCTAATGTTGTAACTTGGTGTCAGTTTTGATAGTTCTGCTTTTTGCTTCTGATAATTTTGGTGGTTATTTTAAAGGCGGAATCCAAAAGGTGTAGAAGTGTGTGATGGCTTCATGACGTCTCTAGCAAATGGGGAAATGTATTTTTCAAGTCTTGACAGCAAATATATTTGTGCTTTGTTTGACCTGCTGTTCAGTTTGCACTCTTTGGGTTGGGATTTTCTCTTTTAACATGAAATAATGAACTTTTCCTGGTTGAGAAAAGGTCATGACTATGTCCTTATACTTCATTTTTTTTTCCATATTCTTTAAGCACATGCTTAAATAACCCCAAGAAGCAGAGAAGTAGTACCAAACCATGACCTTTATTTAGAGATCAAGTAAATATTGGTAACTATCAAGTTTATGTCATGAAGTCAGAGGAAAGTCTTGTGTCCGGTCAGTGATTGTCCAGAAAGCATGTGTGTGGTCTGTCCTATATAGCTTGTGGCTGTGCTCTGTTATGAATTTGCCAGAGGAACCAGTCTTTTTAAAACTACGTATTTTTCCAAACTGCTATGGGAGCAGTCCTAGACAGCTTTCTATTCCATAACTCAGGTTAGTAAAACACAGTAAGTTTGCTTTTCTCATTTTCTCTTGATGACCTGCGATGAACAAAAAATGAGCAAGGTATTCCAGTTTATTTCCCACGTGCATTTTAATTCTGCATCTAATGCAGGTTACTCCATCAATTTATGTTTTTTTTAAATCAAGAGTTGCTATTTAATTTTTCCAGGTATTTAATCTGTTTCAAATTTTCTGTTTTACATGCCCACTAAAGCATCAGGATGACAGTCAACATTTGAAAGTCTGCTTTATTGAAAATTTTGACATTACCAAATTTGTTTTCTTTCAAAATTAAAATAAACCCAACCTTGTTTGAATTTCCCTTTGGACCAGAATTTGCAAAACTAGAGGTGAAATACCACTCTTTCTGCCATAATTAAAACTGGCAGAGGGCTAAAAAAGGCTACAGGAATCAACCTCCATCTTTTGGCAGCTCCGGGGGAACTCCACTACTTGCTAAAAGATGAGAGAAGCAGATGAATTGCACAGGAGACCTGAATTTTAAATCCATCTCCATAGTGTGTGCCCATTATTGCTATTGCTTCATTGCATTTAGCTTCAGTTCCCATCAAGGTCCACTCCCCGTCCCTTCAAATGTGGCAGATGGGGATGGGGACCTGAAGAACAGCAGGACTCTGAGCAGAGCACCAATTAGGCAGGTGCTAAAAGCACCTTTCTGGAAGATCTGCCCAGACAGTTGAAGTCCCAAGGGAACAAGGGTTTGTCTTTTTGCCCCTGCGATCTCTCTCTTTTTTCTTATTTTTAAATGCACAACTTCAGTGAACTGTAGTATGTATCACCAGAAGAAAATATATGAGTCCTTTTATATTTTTATTCAAAGGAATTGGGATTCTGAGGTGACATTTCTGGTAGTCTCTAATGAGTAGGTTTATAACACGCAGTAGCATATGTATTTTCTAGTATAAAATCTCTACATCACACTGGGATGCCACATGACTTCACACTGTAAATGTCATTAGTGCCTTGTATGTTAACAACCGTAATTGTTTTCAGTGGTCTGTCATGAACTGTTATCTGAGAGCTCTTAACAGGAGAAGTTGCACTAATTGCCCAGTTTTCACAGATTGGCCAAAACCTGTTGGCCTTTTGCAGTTTTTTTGTGTGTATATAATCTTTGTTAATGACATGTAGATAATTAATAGCACATTCAGCTGTACTAGCATCCTCTAACAGGGACTGCATACCTTAGTGGTTACTACCAGTGGTGTTGCTGGGAAGAGATAGCCAGATGATAACTTGGCCCTGGCTTCACTCTCTTTATGCTCAGAAGGTCCTGTAAAAAAGAAGACACTACAGGACTTCACAGTACAGCATTTGTGTGAGCCTTTGTTTAGCTTTTGCATTAGTCGAGATCTTGTTTCTTGGAATCTGGGATCACATTATACAAACATACTTCAGCCATAAATTTTGCAGATTTGTCGAAGTGGTTACAGAAACCAGTGCTCTGAAGTGGTGAAAAACCTTCTTTGGTGCTTTAAATGATGTCTCAGATATTTGCAGCTGGTGAAACACAGCTATAAAAATCCTTTTCTTAGTGAAAGGAAATTCTGTAGTAAATAAATCTGTAGAGCAACCCAGAATAACAGCCATTTTCAGAGTAATGGGACTTAAAACTTTCTAGTTCCTTGCAACTCTTCTCTCTTCTTAGAGATACCTATTTCAGCATGCCTCAGAGCTTCACCTCTGCCATTTGTTGGCTGTGGTGGCTTCAATTTTTGCTGTAATAGTTGGGTGCTATTGTACAAGCAGGTTTGTTTTCACTTAGGTCATCTGCAAGACGTGAATCATCACTGTTGGCTTTCAGATTTTTTTTTTTTCTGTTTGGAGGAATTAGATGCTTGAGGGACTTGTATAGGAGGTATTGGTCCCTCTGAAGAGAACTCTCTATTATCAAACAGCATCTGAGAGCTGGTGGTAATTAAGCCTTTGTTTGTTCTTATCACTTCTTTGAACTTATGACTGCAAATTTTAGGTAGGTAGGATCCAAAACTAGATGGAAATGTTTGTGAGGTACACTGATTCAGTGTGAGCCTTGAATCACAGGCAGAAGTTCTCCATAGGAAGATTGTAAAGGTGATCCAGCATGGTAGACCCATTAACAGATCAAAATGTTCTGACCAGCTCTCTTATTTCTCAAGTACAGCTGATAGGGGATTTTCTGATGTTCGGCTCCACAGGCTGTGCAGTTACTCTGGACTTGTCAAAGATCTCATGAGAGTAATTTAATAGCACATGGGGATTTTGGCCAGAAAAGCAGGAAATCAACTTAAGTGACAATAAGCATTTATCTTGCTGAGCAGCTACTAGTGTGAATCTTTCTGCTGCCTGGTTCAGTGCTTCCCCATTCTATGGTAATTTTGTCCTGCTGTATAGAACCTGATTGTAAGGTCCCCTGAGCCAGGCTTGTAGTGGTGGTTGCCCTGCCCACAGCTTCACTCCGTGCTGCTCTGTGGTGACATACAGTAAAGCTGGCAGGAGATACCCGGACCCAGGGAAAGCCTTCCATGAACTGTCATCCTGGGGTCAAGGGATGACAGAGACTACTAGGGTAGGACCATGGAGGGAAGGAGCCCACCAGACAGGCACGTTGTTCTGGGCAGCAGTCTGAGAACAACAACCTGATGGTTGCAGGCAGAAATGAGCCAAGGTTCAGGGAGCTCTTCTGTTTTTAAAGTAATAGGGAAATAAAAGGTTCGTTTTGGCAGAAATTTGGGTTAAACTCCATTTTCATCAGCCTGTGCTAAAAGAGCAATTGTGACTCCATCATACTTGTCGTATAGATTTTTTTCCAAAGCCAAAAAGTAATAGATTCTGAAAATGTAAGACCTCGCAGTACTCGTGTTTTGATTTATGGCTTCTACTGTGTGAACAATTTATTCAGAGAACAGAAAAAAATGGCAGGAGGGAGAAAGGGGGGAAGCAGGAGGCCACTGAAGAGTTCTGCCTGAAGAGACACCTAAAGTGATTCCTGTTTTCCAGTGGAGGGCTGGGATAAAGTTTACAGCACTGAAATGCAACTGAGTAGGTCCCAGATGCACATTCAGAAATGGGGAGCAGAAATGTTGTTAAATGTGGGGGAAATGAGGATACTTGGAATTTTTCAGGGGAGAGGATTTTCTGTGTTATGCTGTGCTGCTCTTACAGTGGTGGGAATTGTGAGGCTGCCTGGTACCACAGCAGGTCTATTGAGATAAGACTCCAGTCTGAACCAGTACTTTAGCATTCATGATACATAGACTGAACTGCTGACATTCCATTCAGCAGGGTAAGTGAAAAGGACAAAACTGCCCTGTGTTCTGCTCAGCTGCTCTCTGTTTCGGACTAGTAGAAAAACTCCCGTCCAACAGTAAAAGGAAACTCACAGCACAGTGTAAGGCCTGATTCTCACTAGCAGTGGATTCAGCAAGTCCTGGTTGTATCTGATATTCCAGCTGCTGAAGTGTGGGGCGGGATGCCAGAATGTTATGCTTTCAGAATTGCAGGTTGAAAGAGTTTGTCATTTGATAATCCGATCTATACAATTCTCTTTAATCTCTTTTCCTAGTGGAGTCATTAAGTACATGGGAATGTTTGGCGGAGAAATGATGAAGTGTGATATATCTTATTTTGGGAACTGACTTTCCTTTTTAATAACAATGACCATTTTTTCTGCCCATCACTTTTGTGACTGACACAGGAGATGCAGTAAAACTCCTCTTTAGAAGAAGTGTTAGGTCAATCTGCAGCATTTCCGACATACACACATAGCTAACATCATTGTCTGGATAAAATCCACAGATTTACATCCAAGTGCTTGTTTGAACTTCCTAAGCATGCTGAAAGATTGATTTTAATGGAAACAGGACCTGCTTGCAGCACTAACAAAAACGCCTATTTGCTTTAGTGCGAGCAAGAGGAGGATGCAGAGAGGATCAGATACAGAAGGCTGTGCCTGATATGTCACTGGGGATGAGATTTTGCCATTTTGAGGGTTTATATTTTCAAGTTACCCTACTGGAGCCTCCTAACAAGAGGATAGGTTTAGAGCATGCTCATTGCTTCTCTTCTTGAAATCTCTACTCCTTAAGAGGTCTCTTGCAGTTGCTAAGAAACTAGGTTCCCCAAATGGACATCCCTTTGAAAATCCTGGTCTATTATGAGAAGCATTTGTGGTATTTCAAAACACCCACAAAATGCTCTGTAGTTCTTGTTATTTTTAATTTGCTGCTATGGGCAAGAACAAAAAGAACTGTCTTTTCTCATAGAGACACCTGACAGATGAGAAATTTGGCAGAGGAATCACTGGGCTTAGGAGGACTGCGGTCCTCTCATAATACAGGGAAATTGGTCCATGTACATAGGGCTGACATACCACAATCACACCTCACTCTGGTCTCTTTTCCAAGCCTGCATAGATAATACAGGTGGAGGAAGCGGGAGGAAGAGCTGTGGGGACAAAGCGAGGAGCATTTTCATCCTGAAGCCTTATCCAGCTGCTGCTGCTCAGGCTCTGCTTTTTCACTGCCCTAAATATCTCCATTCCAGACCCAAACTCCTGCAGTGAACATGCTCAAGGAATAATTTCCAGATAGTAGAGTTGTTCTTGTGGTTACAGTGGCACAGTGACTGAGAGATTGGCTCAAACGGGGCTAATGGGCACTAGGGATACAGAAGGCTGGGGAAGTCATGTGTCTTGCCAAGCTCTTTACTGTGGTAGCTTTTCAAGTATGCTTACAGCTGCTTGATTATCTGTGCACTCCACTGCCATTTGATATGAAGACAGTCTTGTGTGAGCTGTTCCCAAAATCCTTCTCTACTCTGCACACACAGAAGTGGAAAAGCATCATCACCCTTTGCACTGACTTGGTTTTGTGTTCTACCCTAAGAAAAGAGCCATCATCTGAGCCTATCACCAGTCTCTAGCTTCCTCCATTTACGTTTAAAGACATGTTGTCTTCAGAAATATAAATGAAGAGCCAATACACTGATTTATACACTTCACACTACCACTTGGTTCTGAATCTTTAATTGCTCTGTGTCTAGATTTCCCATCTCTTTCAGAGGATGTTTCATGCATGGATTGTATGTATTGACTTGGCTTTGTAATATGTTTGCTTACAGCGTGTTATTTAACTGCTAGTTATCTTGGCGTACTGTAGAAAAAATCAGACAAGATTTGCTTCTTGGTAAACAGCAGGCCACAGTAGAAACCACAGCCTTTTTATTCCCATAAACTCCTTTAGATTTTTTTTCTCTACAACAAATACCTTCTGTTTAAGAAAATAGTGTGTGACAGGAGTAAAACGGGAGCAAAGTGATCATGAATTTTCAGCTTGGGCAAGAAATAGCACACTGCTTTTATTCCAGATTCTGGATTTGAGTATTATCTTGTCTGGAGAGGCCTGATGAGGTTTTACTGCCAAATACCAGCATATTCTTGTCAACCCCACACCCTGTCTTCTGATCACTGTGGAAAAATGGATCAGTTGGGCCTTTTTTGTGTTCAAAAAAGGCAGTTTATAACTTGAGCAAGTTAGCCTGGAATAAAAAATAATGGCTTGGATGTGTATCTTCTTCCTAGCTCATCTGCATGAATTTACAACATCCATTTGAACTGGCACTGATTTATAGTCTTTAAAATAGCACAGGACATTTGACTGAAGAGGACTGACAATATGGAAGGAATAACAGGCTGAGAAAGGAATAATTGGTGATGAGGTTACATTTCTAGAGGTTTTATTTTTCTTTGTAATTTGCCTTTGAGCCCAAGTTAAATTTCCTTTTCTGTGCATATAAGATAAGCAGTAGTTATTGGTCTTGTTTGAAATGATTTCTTGATTTCATTAAGGATCCAAATCATCATTCTGGAAAAAGAGAGGCACAGGCCCTGTGCACAAGTCTCTCTGTGCCAGGACTGTTGATCTTTACTGATGCATCAGCCTCAGACTCGTGGATTCCTCCCTTGGTTTCTGGATTTCCCTGCTATACCATTTCCTTCTCTTTAAGCCTTTTTGTTTATTTGTTTGTTTGTTTGTTTGTTTTTCTCCTAAAAATGGTTTCCATTGTAGTATTGTCCTAGGATGGCCTCTGGCTATTGGTATCTCTCATACAAATATGGACATAGGTCCTGTCCATACATCTAGAGAAAGTAGGCTGTGAATTTTCTGTTTCCCATGAGTTGGATGTTGGAGCATGGCTGTAAATGATGACCCAAGTAACTGAGAGGTAAATTACTAATCTGTTTGTAAGCAGAGAGAAGGGCAAAGAAAAAGAAAAAGAAAGGACATTCGTGTTCAACAAATTATTCTAAAGCTTTTTCCCATCATCTTAATTGTTAGTTCCTCACAATTTCCTTCCGTAAGTAATTATAAGAGAGAAAAGTCATAAATTATAACTTAATTTGCCCCAATTAATGTTGAATGATCAGTGCAGTTTGCAGAATTGAGTGATTCAGCTGCACTAATGGATTGTGGTGAAAATGGGTTTCTGTCACGTTATATAATGCTCTGTTATTGTCTTTAACTCAGCTCATGAGATGCTAGAAAATCTCTTGTTTTTACTTGCTTGGAAGTTGGAATCTGTCTCAGTTTGCCAAGCAAATTATGTGGGTTTTCTCCTCAATGCTGGAATCCTGATGCAGTCCAAACCAGGAAGTGGCTGGATTTCTTACTCAAAGGTTATCTTTATGGCAAAAAGACAGTATGGAGTCATTACAGACAGGTATATTTGCTTTATCCTTCTCTAAGATCATGATCTTATGCATTAATTTCAAGGACTACCAATTTCCCAACTGTGTGACTGAGATCTGCAAGAGTCATTGATAAGAGTTTATTTCCTGTCATGGGACTAGACTCTGTTTCCAATTACCATCCCACAGTTTTATATGCAACAGATTATACACTATTTAGAAGACAGGATAAAAAAAAAAAAATCTCTATACAAATTTAATTCTTTTAAATTGTGCCACATTTAAAATTGTCTTCTTTTGACTTCTAGTCATGCAATTTAGCAGGGTAATATTTTCATTAAAAAGCATGAGAGTCTTCTTTTCTCACTTTCTCTTTTTCTGACTCGTCCTCATTTTCACTGATTAACTGTCTGTTTTCACCCCGTGGCACTTTCAGCTGGAAAGGCATGGCAGTTCTGAGCTATCACACAGTCTTGTTCTTTTAGAAAAGTCCTATATAGTCCATTAAATTCCTATAAATTTTAGTTAGGTTAAAGGAAGAACATGGGGTATTGGTATTATCCTGTTTTCAAGCAGTAATGTGTGTCTGTGGCTTGAATAAAGAAGAATACAGCCTGAATAAATGGTAAGCATTGTCTCCCAGATGACACAAGTTCTCTAACAGGAATTTCCTATGAACAGATATGGCTCCAGCCTGGAGAGATTGGCGATGAGCACTCTCTTTATGACTTGCTGACTGGTTTTCAACACAGGTCCCTTCACAATAAAATCCGTGTCTTGGCCTAAAAAAGGGCTTGGAATTTGGCCTTCTGTGCCAGACGACCATGTGGCTGGGACCTGTTGTGATGGAGATGTATCTGAGATCTTAGAGGCTTCTCCTGTCTGGAAGAACAGATTTGACTCACAGCTACAAGTCCTGTGTGAGACCTGGCTTCCCTCACAGGACAGTTGGAAAGAGGACAAAGATAATCTAGTCATTAATATCTTTATATAATAACTCTCTTCTGCCCATTGCCATTTTTTCCCCATTTTTTTGGTATGAATTTCTTTTTAATTCCTTTGACCACATTATTGGTTAGGTGACCCAATTTACAGACTCCATCAAAAACAGTATTTGCAGAGTAGGAAGCTATAGAGCCTCTGATGAGTCTTCTCTTTAGCAATACTGGTTTTGGTTTAGACGTGACTCGCTGACTGGAAGAATGGGAGCAGGGGGAGTCCTTCTTTTCTGAAGCCATCTTTATTTTTTAGCCACATTTCAAACACCGCTGATTGCCATCTTCCTCTCCATGCCTTGCTTGTCACTTCACACGCAGCCATATAAGAAGCACTTTAAATGAGAGGAAATTTGATGCCAGTGCTGCTTCACCTGAGTCTCACTTGAGTAGAGATCAACAACTGATTACTTTAGATTTCAATATGTAGGTTTTCCCATTGAGGACCAAATCTTTATCCTCATTTCACTGAAGATCCCACACATAGTTGGGGCTTATTTCTTAGAAGTTGAAGGGGATTTGACAAACAGGTTTCTCGTTTCTGCAAGAAACATGTTACAAAAGACTTGAGTTTTTTGCCCCACGCTGCAGCTCCTTTCTGTATCTTTGTTGGCACCTTTCAGGCTTGTAGGTAAAGAAATTATATGCTTCAGTACACAAGCAATTAAGTATGTGTTTATATTTTTTATTTTCAAATCTGCCAACTTTTGGAGCTGTTATTGCTCAGAAATTTGGTGTAGTCATTGTCAGATATAAGGAGGGCTTGATGAAGAAGGGATCTGGGCTAACACCCACTCTGCACTTAAATGTTTCTTCCACCACCCAGACTCCATAACTTCTGAAGATCACTACTTGCTGTGGTGGGAATTTCAGACCTAATGAAATGTTTGAAAGCTCAGAAGATTGAGAATGTGTGAACAGACTCCCGAGGCAAGCACCTTTTTGAAGTGTTTAGTAAAAACTCCTGTAAACATCTGCATTGTTGAGGATAAGCAAGTGACTGACTTAGTCCTGGTCTTTGTCAGAGGAGGCAGCACAGTGCATGGCACAGGGCTCTATGCAAGGGATCCTGGTTTTATCCTGAGCCTGTGATAACCCCATGTGTGACCTCAGTGAGGGACTTGGCTTTTCCGTACCACTTTTCCTTCACCCACACAGTAGATGCACTTTGCCTCTAAGCAAAGTTCTCCATGGTGGCTGGTCTGAGATACAAGCAATCCTGCTCAAAGATGTGTGTGTTGAAAGCTCAGGAATGACTCAGACAAGCTGGTTTTCTTCCTGAAAGCAGTATTCTCTACTCTTATTTCTCATTTACTCCACTAAAAATTGGCACTGGATGGTGGGTTGCACCTGGAGGTCTTCACCAAGTCAAAACAGGCCACTGGTACAGCTGAGAATAGCTCTCTGTGACCACCATGTGCTAGAAACGTCCCATAGTTTGGACTGATGATAAGTTAGATTACATCCAGTGAAGTTCAAGCAAGCAGCAGACTAATTGCTTGAGATTTTACTTGACAGCAGTGCTAAATGAATGACGCTTGAATATTTTCTCCATTTTCTAAAGAAGGATATGTTTTTTCAAGAACAGCTTTACATCTTTTTTTTCTGCCTTTTCATTTCCCTTCGAGCAAACCATACAGAGAAAACACCCACTTACCACTGATGGTAAGAAATTTTCTTGGCCAGTGAAAAGACAAGATGCTGTTTCCAGGCTCTGCAGCTGCTCTCAGGAGGTAAGGAAACACACTGTCCCCAGCATATGGGTGAAGCAAGATGCAGGAAGAGCGAACGATTTGTGTGTGATCACGTTATGCCTGTGCCTGGGATTCAAAAGCAAATGTTTCAGGCTAACCAGCATCTTTCCTTGGGACCATCAAGAAAATGTCAGAGCTTCCTGGAGACCAGAGCTGGCACAGGAAGACCCCAGGCAGAGCTGCATGAAGCTGGGGGAAGGTCTCACATACTGAGCCACCTGCAGCTTTTATTCTGTTCACTTTGACATGAGTTACTTCCTTCAAAGGCATTTGGAGAGGGTGTGCCAAGGAAGAGAAAGCCCTTTCCTTCCGAGGAATAAAATGCAACTGTGGGTCCAGTGTTAGTTTCTGGAGAATTCTCTTAAATGAGCCAGAAAAAGAGATTTGGACCTACACTGATGTCTGGGCATCTCTACTATCTCTGATTTATGCAGGAAAATAGGTAAATGAAAGGTTAGAAACATCCCATGTTTATGAGGTAGTAACTGTTTCCTGGGCTAAATTAATTTATAAGCAGCTTTTGAGTAAGATACACATCCTGAGGCTTTGAGCCAAACTATTGTCCATGATGGCTTTATTGCCAGATTAATGTGGTATACTTCCATGTTACTCTTAGCAGACAGATATGTGGTCTCCTTTTTCTCCTCCTAAAATAATTTAATAAAGAGAAGATAAAAAATGAAATGGGCTTTCAATATCAATTTAATCTGCAGCCATCAGTAGCACTGCACACTAGCCACAGCTGCGCACTTGCTCCCTGGTATTCCTGAAGGCTCTGCAACATTGCTGGTGTGCCTTAACACTGATTTCCATACCTTAGCCATCTTGGTTTGCTTTTACACGTAACTCAGCTCTGAATTTTCTGGATTTCTCTTGGTTGTCTGAAATAATTACAACTTCCCACAAAATACTACTTTTGCTTTCTGATTTCTGACTTTACTCAACCTGAACTCCAATTTAATGTTATTTTTCTTGGGAGTTTGAATGGTAGCATTCAGGTCTGAGTCAGTAACTGTGCAATGCCCTGTGCTGTAAATGGCAAGGCAAATCCATTTGTTCTTAAAAGGAATTAAAATAATTCACAGAGAAAGTAATGTTTGGAACTAAAGGATGGTTTCAGCAGGGTAAATCTACAGTTCTCTGAAAACTATGTAGATTTGCTCCTCTCTGCTTCAACATGACTAAGAACAGAGTTTAATATGAAGTCTAAAGCCAATAGTATCGGGAGGGCTCCATTTTCCCCCCAGAACAAAGCATTTCATTGCCTACTGTCCCACCACCCCAACCCAAACAAGGCCTCTTCCCCCTGACATCAAACAGCCACAGTCTCTCCAGGACTCAGCTCAGCTTGAAGCATCGTGAGAGGAGCCAAGCTCTAAGCCTGCAAGCAGAAATGCTGTGTTACCGGTTGGGAACTATTTGCATTCTCAGATGAGGATGACTCAAATAGCACGAGCTGTGACTACGTGCTGGGAAAATATCATCTGGAGGATGGAGTGAGCCACAAGTACACCCCTTCCTTCTCGCTGTGCTCATTTCAGAGTCCCCCTGACAGTTTCTGAAGGCAAGCCAGCAGTGGCTTGTTTGCAGGAGCAACAACCTTGTCTTGCGTGACTATGGGTTTCTAAAATCTCCAGGCAGATTTCATTATCATGGGCAAGACCTTGACTGGTGCTGAAGTGGGAAAAAATTGACAATTGCCTGGCACTAAATAGCGGTGTGATTGAAGGGGCCCTGGAAGGAGCTCCTTGGGAGTGAATATGTCCTAAGCAGTGCAATTAGCATTTGAGGCTGTACTTGCCTTTGCTTTACACCTGAATACATAAAGAGAGCCAGAGAATAGGAATACATCTCTCAGCAGCATAACTGCCGTAATTGGCCTGATGTTATATTGATCACAGTGTTTCTTAATGATGAAAGCCAGGCACGGTGCTTTCCAAATCAACAATTTTACACTTAGCTAAAAATGATAACATTTGGATTTAATTAAACATCCTTGCTTGTCCTTGTTGGAGGGGGATAGGAAAGGAAGGAGAGCCACAACAAAGCTCCAAGTATGGCTTGGCAGGACTGCCTCTGCAAGCAGGCACCTCCAGCTTGTGAAACCAGTGTGGAAACGCTGGGTGGGTAAAACTGGCTAATATTTTGGAAAGGTCCCTCTGAACTCGTTAACTCAGTACATCTGCAAATGCTGGCCATGTTCCCTTTAGTCTCAGCCCACCTTTCCTGTTAGCTTTTATGCGTTATCTCTTTGGTTGCCATCAGACATTGTCATTAGCTTGCAAACGTGCAAGGATGCAAAGCCCAGATCCATCGGGGGAGGGTTCAGCATTAATGCAGCAGTATCATGGGTCATGGAGGAATGCTTTGTGACAACTGGTTAACGGGGCAAATATTTCCTCAGTTTGCCCTCAATAAGTCTGTATTTCACATACGGCTGTTAGCTAAGGCTCTTTTAAATCTTTTGCTATCATAGTGGTGTCTGCAGCATAGCACTGGGGGTGTAATATATGTTTGACTGGTAGCATCCAAAACCATTTGACCCGAGTCCAGAAGAAAAGAGCTGGACATACTGGGGCAATGAAATGGGGAGCAGAAAAGTCATGGTGGAGGTATTGCTGTAGAGAACTCATAGGGAGCACAACAAAGAGTGGGAGGATCGATGTGTCAAAGATGTAGGAAGCTAATCCATAGCAAACCAAGTTTTAGGAACTCCTCTGCCCCTAAGACATCTTGTTTCTCTCACATACCTGACAGTGGGGCTCAGATGTCTGATTATGACCTGTAGGAGTTGCCATGGGGAAAACCTGCTAACCTCTACAACACAGAGGTTTTACAGACAGCTGGGGAATGGTAAAGTTACATGTATGCACGTGTGTCTGTGTAAGCAAGTTGGCGATGTCTGTAATGTAATAATTTGCAGCTGTCAAATAGTTAATGTAGACTTAGCTTGCAGACTCATAAATTTTATTTTAACATGCAATTCTGCTCTGACAAGTGTCTATATAAAAATAGCACCTTCCTACTGAAATGATCTGCTATCTATGTGTAATCACATGCAAATCTGATTAATTTGCTGACTAAATTAAGGGGAATGGTTTTGAAAAATGGGTGCCTAAAGTTAGGTACATACTATTTAGGTACCTAAATATGCAGTAAGATTTTAAGTAGTACTTAAGTCTTGTCACTTCAAGTTGCCCTTGGAGTAGCTTTTAGAATCAGATTATCTTTCTGAGCCCTGAAGCGCAGAATAACATAAGTGGGTTTGAAAATATTGTCTTCATTTTTATTCCTTATTATCTCTGTTGAAGCTGGAAATACGCAGCTGTTCCGGGTGTGGGTGAGCAGAATTCTTTTTTGCTCCTTTTTCAATTGTAGAAGCCAAAAAGATGACAACTTAACTTCTAGATCCCAGCATGAGTTGTAGACCTTGTAGTTGGAAAAACAAACCAAACATCTTTTTTACTTGTAAACTGACTGCTTTTGATCTGGAAATCATTGAGATGCAATAAACATGAACTCCATGATCCTATTTTTATTGAGTTAGTTTTCCGAGTAGAACCACACTTAACAAAGCAGTCATTATAATTGAGTAGCAGTGCTTGTGAAAAGGGCTGGATTGAAAACACTGATGACAGAAGCCTTCTGTTTATCCCTGGAACAGCAGTGGCAGTGGTAGTGTAAGCTACAACACACTATTCCTCAAACAATTGACACCCAAGGGCTAACCAGTGTTACATCTTCAAGTGCACTATTTTGCCTAGTGCCTGTTTTCTAGCAGTGGTGGGTGCTCCTGAGCTAGTGGCAGTGTAAATGGTTGCATAGCCACATTGCTGGGCAGGTAGCAGTGACTTCAGGGGCTTCACCTTACTGGCTCTTTGTAGCTACAGTATTGTTAAATAGTTCTTGGAAACAAAGGGGTGAGAAGGTAGCTCAGTTGCTATTGCTTATTTAGTCTCCACACACAAGCTCACTGCTGTTTTGTCAATTACTCTTGGCTGAGCAGAGATTGGACTGGTTTTTTTTCCTCCTGTCTTTTTATGCTGACATCTGTCTGTTGGACATCAAAGTGCAATCTTTCAAAGCCATAAAGTCATATGACTTACTGAACACTTAAGTGATGATCTATACAAATGCAGGCGAGCTCGCTCCTGGAGGAGGCATTCTTCTGTCGTGATGCGTTAAAACAGCTCTTTGTATTTGGGCAATAACAAAGATTCATTTGAAAGTATTAGCTGTCATCAGGGCTTGACCTCTTCAGAAAGTATTCTTTAGTGAGGGTTTTAAAGTGGATTTGGAAAGATAATTACTCTTGTCCTCGGGTAGAATCTGGGCAATTTATGTGCTCAGCTGACTTGCCATTTTGGCTTCAATGGATATTTATTCCCATAACATAGAATTTCTGTGCATGGTTGTGTTGTGGTAGCTGAGGACGATGGTAATGGGCAAATTAGATATGTGCAGACAGATACTGCTCAGGGTGACACATCCCTAATTGTCGGTAGTCTTATAGCAGGCAGTGTGCTCAGTACTGTAGCTCTTCAGTGCAGGGGAAAAAGAGACTATTTATCTCTTTGTTTTTCTCTCTGTGTGTGAGTTCACAAAACATTTCCAAAGAAGCATCTGATGGCTGTGAAAAGGTCGTTTGTCTATATCATTTAAGCCGGGATACCACTCAGAAAATGGAATTTTCTACCTTTCCTGCATGGTAACTTCCTTTCCATAATATTTCAGAATGCATTTTCTATTCACAAGCACGTCATTATTGCTTTATCCTGCAGCTTTCATTGGTAGTCAGCGTCATGTATCTTGACTCTCTGGAATTAATGTACACCTTGCTATAAATGGATATTGAAATATTTGATAGGGCTTTGCAGGAAAGTGGTACAGCGGGTAAACATATTTCTATGGACTGCATTTTCATCAGATCACAAAATTTAAGCAGGAATTATTAAGAGGGTATTTTTCTGGCCCTCTCAGTTCCATGTAATATCCCTGAACCCTGCAGGGAAGCACTGGTTGAAATCCTGCTGTGGGATCCACTGAATGAGGTATAAGACATATCTGTGAAGTCATGAACATTTCCGTATGTTCCTCAAGAACAACAGTTCTGTCTGGAAAGTCCTAGCTATTTTTCAATTGTAGGTTTACAAATGTCACGTTTGTTAAAGGTAATTATAAATGTCCTGCCTGAACTCCCTGGCTATGACACCTGTGCTCTGCCATCAGTCATCTGCCATGAAATATGGGAAATGCCACTGCATGTTTGGTTGTCTCTAACCATAGCTGGCTCCGGGCGTTTTAGGCACATTTGAGTAGAAACTGCTCTCCATGATGCGTTTGCGGAGGCCTGTTCCAGTGATGCTGACTGGACCCCATAACAAAGCTACAGGCAGGGCAGGATGCAGACATTAGATGGATGGTGAGGGGCATCAGCACAACTACTATTTCCCATGACTGACACACACATCTTGCACCAGCTGGTGGTGGCAGAGGGGTGGAAACAGATCTTCTTAATGTGCACCTGCTAATATAAATTAATTATTATAATAACGAAGCCAAAGCGTGATGAATCTGTTCTCTCCAGCCCGTCTTTCATTCTGCCTTTGCTCTGGAAGCAGGCAGAAAAAATCTCAGTTCGTTTCTTTCTTTGGGCAGTTAATTTGCCATTTTTATTTGTTATCTCTCCTAATGTTTCATTGACTTCTGACTGTGACTTGTCATTTATTCAAAGTTGTATTAGCATGGTAGTGCCTAAGAGTTATTGAACAACTAACTTAATGGACAAGTCATTCCAGCAGCAGAGCTGGAGTTTGCAGGAAAAGGTCATGGAAACCCCGGGCTGAGTTGTAGGCTGGAAACATGGACATGTCTGTCCTTTTATCAGGAAAGCTAGAACTGAAATATGAGAAGGTGCATGTGGTTGCATGTTTATGTTGGAAAGCAGGGATGCCTCACATGAGATATGTATGCAGGATGGATTCCTGGCTGGAGAAAAAAAATATAAAACCAGGTTATTAAAAGTGCTGCAGCTGGAGGAGTGAAATCTCACCTGCAGCAGGAGATGTAGGGGAAAGGAGAAGCTGTGTTTTGCCCTCATCTCTAATTTACCAAAGGTAATAAATGTCCTTTTGTTGACTCAGCTGGGTTTACATTGGGATCTGCTCCTCAGTATTGTACTCAAATGAGGCTCGGCAGCTGCCTGTAGCAAGATCCTGGTAAGACACCACATGCTGCAATAGGTCATCTGTGATCAGTGTATAATTTTACTATCTTTAGGAGACCTTTCTGATGAACTTTGTGGACTATTACTGACACTTTGCATGTGTCAGTTGGGTTCTGCCTGGAATTGCTGATTTTTGCAGAGGGTGCTGTTCATTGAAACTGAAATCACAAACTAGTAAAATCCCTTCAGAAGATGGGAATATGTGTACTGGAGAAGGATTTTATACTGCAATCTGCAAAATTAAAAAGTCATTGCCAGTATAGTGCATTTCTGTCACCTCTGCTGAAAGATAAAAACGAGACAAGGTCAGGCCTGTTGGTTTTGCATTTGCAACCTGGCAGTGGGCTGGAAAGAGGGGCCCCAAATGATTTTGCTGTGTTTTAGGGGTGAGTTGGATGGTCACTTGACTCCAGCTGTCAGGGATCTATAGAGCAGCAGCTTGTACCCTCTGGAGACCAGTCAAATCTCATTAACCTGTAGCCAGTTATTTGTGCAGCTCTGAGCTTCCCCTTAGTGAAAAGAAGCGAATTTACTGAGTTTAGGCGATAATCTTGTTAGATGTATTTTAGTCCTTTCCATAAAAAGAAGTATGTTTGGGATGAAGAACATATTTCTGGTAACTCTGGTGTCCAGTCTCACAGTCTAATGGGATATGTAAAATGAGATTAAATGTGTATCCTTTGTCTTTGAAGGCTGCCCAGTGGCTTTGTGTAACTCTACCTTCTGGTGAGTATCATTTCAGCGAATTTAAGGACTGCTTCTCCAGGAAGAGATCCAGACAGTTAGTGAGGTTTTAATCCCAGTCATCTCTTTATATATATCCTTTGCTGGAACAAACTAAAGGAAAGCTGAGTTTTCAACCGATTGGTGATCCTTTTCTATTCAACATTACAATAACATTGCAGGATTTTACCACAAAAATGTCAATCTTCTTCCAGCAGTAAGTCGTAGGGCTATAAACATTTATACTAGCATGCTAAAGAGATTTGGGCATAAGGGGCCATACTGGCATAAGGGAGCGACAGAATATATCAGTGGGCTAACATTAGATTAGACAGAGGCAGGCAGTAATTTAATTGGCATTTATACATTAAGAAAAGGAAAAAATAGTAAGTTTAAAAAAAAATGTGGCTAGGAAGCTTTTAGA
This sequence comes from Actenoides hombroni, assembly GCA_024336885.1. Classification (NCBI taxonomy): domain Eukaryota; kingdom Metazoa; phylum Chordata; class Aves; order Coraciiformes; family Alcedinidae; genus Actenoides; species Actenoides hombroni. The sequence continues at coordinate 745,320 of WUAM01000256.1, read as the reverse complement.
AATCAAAGAGGTAATTTGCTTTCCAAAATGATTCACAGCATCTTGTGTTAGCTAATTAACAAAACAGCAGGTTTGTGAATTTAACAGCAGTGGGGTTAAGACTCAGTGGGCTCGGTTCTCATCCATGTGTTTGTTAGGGTCTGTTCAGCCCCCTCGGTGCTTTTGCCCTGCTCTTTGGCATCTGGGGGAGCCTGGCCTCTTTCAGGGGGCAGAGTTACAAGTGGCTGCGCGCTGTGATAGGAGCCGGATGAGGGTGAAAGGGGCAGGTGGAGAGGCAGGAGATTATGCATTGACTGGCATGACTCAGCCATCCATAAAATGATTTTCATTAATGTTTAATGTGTGTCAAAAATGTCAGCATCCATAAGACAGGCAGATAAATTATTTAGTCTTGCCTCCCCCTCCCACTGATGTATGTAAAATGTTTGCCCTGCTTTCGTTTAGATTTAGGATGTTGTCAGGGAAGTTAAACCAATCGCTGCTACACCCAGAGCATTTCCTCGTGAGACCCTCAGAGGAGCTGCTGCTGCTTTATAGTTCAGTGCTTTGTTAGTGAGGTCTCGGCAAGCTGAAGTCAGCTGCAAGTGGGTTATGCATAGTCCCTGTTGGTGGGCTAGGAGGTTTTTTTAGATAATTTGCAGAGGAGTAGACCCTGGGAAACTGAAATAAGAACAGAAGAGTAGAGTGTGAAGGGAGGTCCTGCTTTCCAGGTAAGAGCAGCGGGTAGCTGCTGCGGAAGCCCAGCATCACAGCATAGCTCATGAGACTCCCCCGTACCCCTATGGGGATGTGCTGCACCTGGTGTTAGCTGGTGCGTTTTCTTCTACCATTCTTGCTGTCTTGGTTTTGCTGGTTTTGTTCAGAGACCTGTGACCACCTAGTCTGGATGATCTGTGTCCCACTCAGGGGTGGGGACAGCCTTTGTGATCCCAGCAGGGCTTTGGCTGCTCTCCCACATACCCCTCTGTACAGATGGCTTTTACTTGGCTGCCCCATTTCAAGAACTTAGGGCATGGATCTTGCCTTACTCTTAACTGGGCAATTTGTGCAGGGGAAGGGAAAACTCCCCTTTGAGTTTCAAGTTTGGGTTTTCATTGTGACATTTTTTTTTTTTAAATAGCTTCACAGGATGACATAATGGCTGCAAGCTGAAATCATAAGCCCTAGCAGAAAGAAAGAGGGACTGAAGGAGATGAGCAAGGGAAGGAATGTATCTGATCAGATGGGATTTAAGGCGAGGCGAGACAGAGGGAAATGTAAGCCTAATTAATAGTGAGGCACTGGTTTGTGAATATTGGATGAACCACAGTCAAAAATGGCTAATTTAAAACCCACTCTGACATTCACATTAGACTCAACCATCGTTCCTGGGCAGGGATCTTTCCAAAGGCAATGGGAACTTTGTCAGCCTGTGTGTCTGTTTGGATGGGGCACGTTGAACCCTGTCAGAAAAATTTCAAAGGAAGTCTGCATTAAAAGAGAAAATCTAAAGATCATTTTTAAACACAGGGGCAAATGCAATTGCTGTGTTTGTTTGGAATTTTCTTTTTTTCATTTTTTAGGGAAGTCACAGGCATTGGGACAAGGGTTTCAATTGGCTTCTAATTAAAGTTGCTTTCTTACTGTCTGGCATGAAATTCCCCTGAGAGGCAGATGTTTGCAAAGCACACTTGAGGCACTGGCATATGGTTCCTTTGTAAGGCTGGCGTTTCAGCAAAGTGTCTCCTGAATGTTGTACATAATTAGATATTTTATTTTATTTTTTTTTTTGTCCCAGAGAAGTTACTGGCGGCTGGGGACCTCCAGGATCTGAGAGGGAGGCTTTCTGAGAGATGGATGGGAAGCCCTAAGCATGTCACTGACACATGACAGGTGCTGGCAGATGCCTTGCTGCAGCTTTTTGGAAAAAGCCTGTCAACTGAACCAATGTCACTTAAAGGAAATTATTCTAACTTACAGAATTTAATAGAGGATGAGACCCTGCGTACCCAACCTCTACAACTTCACAGAGAACTTGCATCCTTCCTATAAGAATCCATCATCAGGTCTAAACTTTTTACGGGATTATAAAATTCTGAGGAATGTTTCCATAAGGAATCAAATTGTAATTGAGAGGGGAGTGAAAGGAAAAGAAAATATTCATGCACACTAGGCTTGGGTAGAGACCATGGCCATGCTTAAAATGTGACAAGATTACAAAGGGCCTATAGCTCTTTATTAATACCATAAAAGACTGTTGCATCAGGGTGGTTACTGATCTGTAGTGCGATCTACAGCAAGACAATGACTAAAAGCTCAAGGTTCTGAATACACTAATTTCCCTCTGAAGAAACACACCCACCCCTTGCACACTTAAGAAATAAACGACAGTATTTTGTGTCAGACTACCTAATTTTTCCAGTTGTCTTAATGACTCCCATTCCTTCCCAAAAAGTCCTTTCTGTGATCACCAGAGCAAGTCTTTTGTAGTGTTGGTGCCTCATTTTTGCCTATCTGTATAAGTACACTGCAACAGTTCCCTGCCTTGGAAAGGTTTTTTTAGACAAAATTAATTCATGTTTGTAATGTGCTTTTGAGGTCTGTGGACCTGACTGTGCTGTACTAATGTGGGCAGTCATTATTTCCATTCTTCAGAGAAGAAAACCAAGATCTAGCACAGTAAAAACAGCTTGTTCAGGATCACAAAGCAATTTAGGAGCAGAACCACAAATAGAGGCAAGTCTTTTGACTAGCAGTCAGATGTGCTATCAACGGGGATACCTATAATGTCTAATTACGTTTCTAAATGTAGGAACTGAAAGACCTCAGCCTGATTCCAAAGTCCTGATGAAAAGAAAAAGGAAATGCATGAAAGGTTGACTCACAGTCATTGCATTGTCTTAGCATCTCTATTAGTTTATGTTTAAATGAATAAAATCCCCCATGGATGGAGTTGAAGCAAAATCTTTGCTGCAGATTGTGCATTAATTCGGCATCCTTCTGATGTTCTGAATGGTTTTTGCAATGTATGAAAAGGCAAAGCCTGGCTGTTGGCTTAGGTGGGATGTACAGGGTGCGATGTTTTAGACCTCAGATGCTGAACACAGCTTATTAGAGGCCACGTGTGCACAGAGGCTAATGAATTTGCATGCTTGCTGCAAGCAGCTCTATCTTTCTCGAAGCCTTGCCTATTCTTTGGCATGCTTTCAAGCTGAGGCTACTGTTTAAATGTGTGGACATTCAAAGGCTGTGCTGGGAGGCTCAATGCTGCCAAGTACGTCGTGGAAGGAATAACAATCTCAGCAATTAGTAAGATCCCCCAAAAACCAGCCCTGCCTCCCTTGATGTTGCGGGAAGGGAAGGGAGCGGAGCTGTGCTGGCAGTGGCTGTCCCTTTGCAGGGATTCGAGCAGTGGGAAATCAGAAGAACTGACCTGATGGTGTAGAAGGGGTAGAAAAGCACCTGGACTTCTGACAAGCACTGGTAAAACTTGGAAGCGGAGGTAGCCTGTAAGTGTTGCCACCCAATAGCTGTGACCAGAAGGATGATCCAGTGAACAGCAGTAGTGTATAATTAATTAAAGGAAGGATAGAGTAAGGAAACACAGAGAAAATAATATTAGTCTTGGACCAAGCCTATGTATTACATATAAAAACAACATTCATCTTTTCATTTTAGAATAAATGCAGAAATGTAATGAGTATAAATTTTGACTCGGCAGAGATAAAGTGTTTGGCGTGTGGTGCAGTGGGATTAGTCTTGTGTGCAGACTGTCTGTTCAGTGTCCATGGTTCATGCAGTTTTTGACGCTATGGTGTGGGTCTGTGTGTCAGTCTGCACACTGATCTGGTGGCATAAAAACATTTACTTCATACAAGACTAACAGGAGTATTAGATATCAGGTTCACAGCAGATTTATGGTTGGATCCTCTATGAGGTACCTGCAATCCACTTTGCGTAACTATACATCTATAATCCTGTGTTTATATACACTCACACGTGCAGAAATAAGTTGACTTCAACCACAAGCTTAAATGCTATGTGAGTCTTCAGTTATATAGCAGAAAAACCATCACAAGTCTACAAAGGGCCCAAAGATTGTTTAGATTTCCATTGCAGAGCTGAAAGCAAGCTCTACCCCCAGCTCTGCACGAGCTGAGAAACACAGCCAAGGCCAGCTGTGCTTCCATGGAAAATACCAGCAATGACTGTGTTAGGTTTTGCTGGTCTCCCCCAGGAGTAGTGCGTGCTGTGGCCATGCTTACTGCTCAAGGTATGTTGAATGCAGACAGTCTGTTTGCTGCACTTGTTTGTTTAGGAAGGGCGGACATGTCAGGAGCATGTGGTGAGAAGTTCTTGCTTAAGAAAGCTAACCAAGGATGGAGTGGGGCAGCTGCCATCTGTCCCCAGGGCTATGGTGCTAGTCCAACCTTCCTTTCACCCTGTCCCTGCTGTGCTCTGACCTACAGTCCTAGGACCATGAATGCTTTCCTGTGAGGCCAGGTATTACTTTTTATTAGTTATTAAGGAGAATAATAATCTTTATTAGTGAAGTGTATAGCTCTGGGTTAATCTTCAATAATAATTGGTAATGATATTTTCAGATGAATTTTGTATTTTTTCTAGCTGGTTCTGTGTTTAGATTCAATTCAATCCAATCCTTCCTTCCTCTGTGAAGTCAAAACCCCCTCTTCTGCTGCCTGCAATGGGGAGGTGTGGCAGGAGAGCCTCACAGGCTCCTGGGGGGCTCAGGGCACTGAAATGCTCTTTCTTTGCATCAGGGATCAGGCTGTTGTCCACAGAGGAGTGATCAGCAGATGCCGAGTGTCCAGCCCCATTTATCTCTGCCAGATGGTGCTAAAATACTAGTCCCAAGCACATGTTGCTTCTATTCAACCAAATGCTTATGCCATGCTGTGGCCTCTCTGTCTCTGAACCAAAAATCCCAGCGGCAAGGGCCCTGGCAGACCCCAGCTAAGTCCTTCTTCATGGCCCGCAGAAAAGGAGAGAAATTAAAGTAGGAAGGCTCACAGCCCTGCAGGGACAGACAATAACATGCAGGGAAGGGAGGAAGGGGTTAAAAAGGGTTTAGCACACACAAAAAGTAAATATTTGAGGCAGAAATGCAGAAAGAAAGAATAATGGAGAGAGAAGGGTGGGAGGAGGAAGCAAGAAGTGTAAAGAGAAGAGAAAGGAGGATTATATTCTGCCAGAAAACAAAGGGATGGTTGTATGAGAAAAGCATTGGGGAAATGAGGGTTCAGCTCTGCACAAACTTTCTGTCTGACACTGGACAATTCAATCTCTTAGTGTCTCAGTTTGCAAAGGCTACAATGGGAATAATAAAGTCTCCTTTGTTCTGCCTGTCCCTGCTCACATCAGATGTCCCTTCTGTTTGTATGTTGTAGAAAGCCAAGATGCTACCGTGCTGCAAACAGAAGTAAAATCCATGGAAACTTTGAGGGGTAAAAAAAAAGAGGTAGGAAGGCAAATCAGCGATGATAAACCTAGGAGATAACTGCTCGAAAAGCCAGGAATAGGAAAGAAATACAGGCAAGGACATTACTGAAGGGAGAAGAAACAAACAATATGGACCAGATTAATTCTAATGTTGACTCCAGTGGAGTTCCTGAAGGGATGGGTTTAGCCCAAGAAGTTAATTTTTGTTTGGTTAAAGAAACTTCATGCCAAAGTTTTGGAATAGTCAGATCTGTCTGAGAACTATGAGAATGTGGGCTGCCTTTCCTGAAACATTGCATGGGACTATGGGATGAACAACTTCTGCTGAAGGCATCAGGAGCCAAGTGATTAAGTCCCATGCAGTTCTCTTGACAGGAGGCCTTCTTCTTGCCTACACATACTTTTTTTAAGTATAGAAAGCATTTCCATATTTCTAGCAGCTGATCTTTATTTGAAGCCAAGATCTGCATTTTTCAGATTAGAATTGAAGCTTTTCTAGGAAAAGCCACTCTGGAGCAGACCACTGGTCCATCTAGCCCAAGGTGGTGTCTCCCACAGGGGTCCTGCACTCTGCTTAAAGAAGGAGATTCTAAAGCCCATAGGGCTCTCTCCAGGGATAATTTGCAATTCATTCCAAGATTTAGAATTTGGCTTTCACTCCAAAGTCTGTAGGCTTATATTCTTTCCAGAACTCTTGCTTATTTTATTAATCTTGACAGTTCCCTGGAGATGTTTGTTGTTTTCAGGTCTCTAACCCCTTCTGGAAGCCCCTTGAGGTGCTGACTTCTGTGTCCTGTGGCAGCAAGTTCCTCAGACCAACTGGGACATTTGTGTGGGGGAAAAAGGGATTTTCTTTTCTCAATTTCAGGTTTTCTGCAGTTACAGTGGAAGCATGACTTAAGCTTCCCATCTCACCCAGCTGGTTTCTCATTATAGCATCTCACCTATAACTGGGAGCTGCTTCTGCTGCAGAGGGAGTCCCTGGTAGGAGATGGGCTGTGCACGTGCACACTGCTCTGCCCTGAAACGTGGCTCAGCCATGCTGAAGATCTGCTTCTTAAATTTTTCAGTGCTTCCAAATTTACAAAAACGCATTATTCTATCAGCCGCTTCTGCAGGTGTGGTGTGTTTTCTTCTGATATCACTGGAGTTTGTGGATAGTCATAGTGTCCTCACTATGTGGATAGCATACTAAGCCAGGACGTGATAAAGGTGTGAGGGGCTGCAGGGTGACTGGGACATGGCACTGTGCTTCCTGTGCCTCTCTTTTGGTAAAGAGGTGATTACAAGGGTAGAGGACAGGCTATTAGCAGTCTGTCTTGCTGCCACAGAAGCACTTGGGTCTTAACGGGGCAGAAGAGAGGTGTAGGGCAGGACACAAAATACAACCTTTGTCATTGTCCAGCAAAGAATTGGCTAGATGGTTGTCTACCCGGGGCTCTGCGACAAAATTCAGATGGTGCTATGCAGACATGGCTTTGGATCCAGCATGCAAACAAACACAAATGTATTGGAAACAGCTGGGGAATAGGATGAAAATGAGCATTATTAAGGGTATGCTTATAATAACTTACGAACTGGGGAATGCATCATTGCTACGCTGGGCCCTCCTGGAGACAGATTTGCTGTTGATTTTGGAGCCCTTATTATGGCCATTGTTTTTCCCATTTATGCATCCCTTCCCCTAGCCCTTGCTGGAAAACCTGACAGCATGCTCTGAGATGTAGCTGCTAACGCAAAGGTTCTGTCAGGAGCTGCAGTGACCTCTGAAAGCAGTGACCATGGCCTCATCTGTGGGTCATGAGCTGCCACTTGGGTGAGCACGTACATCACCCAAAGCCAGGGCGTTACTTTAGGCACTGATCTACCTTCAGGAGTTTTCTCCCTCGTCCTGAGGGAAGTTTTGTAGCTCTCGGGAGCTTTTGTCGATCCCCTGGCTGTAGGATGGTCTCACAGTTTCTGAAATTGTTCATCATTCTGGAGCATAACTGACCCATCCTGGGGGATACTGAGAAAGGTGAAAGCCCCCGCTGGCAGTGCTATCTCCATTTATGTCTTTTCTTGCCTTTCCTGTGCACACTCAGGACACTGGGGCTGTTAGCAGTGAGCTCCTTGCCTGCAGCCTGTCCTGCTGCAGCTCAGGAGGTGACCATCTTTAAAAGTCACACATTTTTCTCCTGGTCTCTGCAAGTATTACCTTTGCAGTCCTTCCTTGTGGGACAGTGTTCGAAATTGTCCTTCAGTCCTCAGCATAGTGGGCTTTTGCTAAGACATCCTTATTGTGTGTTTTACATATATGAAAACCACACAAACTGACATTTTTTGATAATGCTTGCTGTGACTTCAGTTGTATAATGTCTTCTGCACAGTTAAGTGCCTAAGAATTGATTTTGCTGTTTCCCTGACAAATTTAACAAATATTGGCCAAAACTCAGCTTGCACTGACACTGCTGATCTTGCAGCTGGAGTAATTTGGCCCAGTGCTCTGCTTCAGTGTCTTTGAGCAATTGTGATGTGTCTAGCACATTGGCTGTTCTTGTTTGCTTCATGGTTGGATGAGATGCTTATATACAAAGCTGCTTAAATTCCAAATGTTGTCTGTGGCTGAACGGTTCCCACTTTTGATGTGAGAGTTAGCCACAGCCTGGGGTCTGAGAAGTTATTCTTGTTAAGAGGATAAGTTAATAGCAAAGTCTCATATATTTAACACAGAGTGCACAAAGTCCTGGTTACTTGCTGAATGCAGGAAGAGTTTGTCAACCAGCATGAGTTTCTCTGGTCCCAAAACACTTATACGGACACAAAACACTCTTTAAGGATCTCTCGGGACCATGCTCCAATGCCTGTTGATATTGCAGGTACATTGGTCTTGGCCTTGCACTGAATTACCTCACTCCTTTGTGTGCTGATTTTCATGAGTGTAGGCTGATCTAGTGAGCTTGCTCATCTTCTGGAGCTGAGTGTCTTGGAGGTGACATCTGAGAGCATGTGGGGACATAGAGTGGAAATTGTAGCCATTGGTCACTGCTAAGGGATGTGTTTACAAGTACAAGAAAGTCGTGTTGCACAAGCTGACTGTGAAAGGCAAATGTCACCTCATTTGCCATTAACAGTTAACCATAATAATAATTGTAGGTATGCAGGTTCAGCTGCAGGTGAAAATGGCTGATGTGATCATCATCCTGTCTGATCCATATGTCTGCATGGATCGAACCATTATACCTTTGCAGGCAGCATTATGCAAGAAATAGGTGAGGCTTTTATCCCCGTTCCCACTTTCAAACCCCAGATGGTCAGATGTCATCTGCTGTGTTCCACAAGGAAGGAAGGTGTGATGGCTGGAGCAGTGTTGCCCTGTTTCTAGCCAGTCAAGAAAGCTGCTTAGAGTGAAGAGTCTTGCCCTGGTGCCATCTTAGGCGAATGGTGGTTGCTCTCTGCCCGTGAAAGTAAAAATACAGGGTTTCAAATGTATTATATTCTTTGGTGAGCTGGAATAGATTTAAGGCTATACTGAAGACCACTTGTGATAGGTATTCACCACCCAGTGATGGATGAGTTATTTTTCAGAGCAACTGCAAAGATGTCCTTCAACCCCACCTTTTGTTTTGTACTAGTGCCAATGGAATAGCAGTGTCTGGCATGCTGTGGGGTGATCTGTTACTGCTGGGCTTTTGCAAAGCAGAAAGACGCTGCTGGTGACTGAACCATCAACAGTTCTTTTCCAAAGGCTTCCAGGAGAGTAAAAATCTGGGATTTCTTTGATGAACTTTCAGGAGACGTGAAATAATTTGGCACTGCAGGAATGGAAAATGCCCTATGCAGGTATATTTAACATAGTCAAACGGCATGGATTACACGAGGATGCACTGCAGCTTCAAACCACTCCTTACCCAGGAAAACTAAGGACTCTAAGGAACATGTCCTCCCTCTGAGCATGGTCCCCACCTTCAGCCCTTCCACCTGCAGCTGTGAAAGGGGAAAAGCCTTTCTTAAGCTAGTCACTGTGCAAGTCTGTCTCAAGGGCTGATGCTAAATGGATGTGTATGTGCTGTAATGTTCCCTGCAATTTTTGCCTGGACTGTGTTCAAAACAGTGAAGGGAGAAGGCTCAGCGTGCAAGCTGGGCATCTCCCAGGCTTGACAGTATGGTCTGTGAAAAAGGCAACATGGATAAATCTGGTAACTTGGTGGGAAATTTGTGAACTCTTCAGAACTTCTTAAGGATACAGTGGTAAGCTGATTGTATTTTTGTTTTAGAAACATAGCTCTATTGATGCTAATACTGTTTGTGTATCAAGCATTAGGGTCTTTTTCTTGGTGCTTTTATGTAATTTATAGATTTCTTCCAGTTTCATTCGAAAAACATTGAGAGTCTGTGAAACTGGGAGCAAGGACATGCTCTGTTCTAATGTGACTTTCCTGTTTTTCCTCTGTTTTGCAGGTTCTTTTCGAAATGATGGTTTAAAAGCTGCTGATGTCCTTCCTATACTGAAGGAGAAAGTGGCCTTTGTGTCAGGTGAGCACATCTTTTCTGGATCCCTCCAACTGAGTATAACCATTGCCTGCCACATCCTGGTCCTTATGGCACTGCAGAGTCACAAGGGACCAGTTTCATGTTTGGACTAGGTAGTACTTAAATGAGATTTTCAGCTAAAAGACAGGCTGGGTATGGAACCAGGCTATCCAACAATACCCAGAGCATTGGAAACTGGGCCATGTTGATTTTCTTCATATTCTGAGAAACAGGTAAAGGGGCAGCACAGGTGGGATGAAATGCAGCGTCTAAGCTCCAGCCCAGATCTGTGCTGTCACAGCATCCAGGACGGTTCAGGGATCCTGCTTTGGGTTCAAGGTCAGTGAATAACATAAACTCTTGTTTGTAGGAAGTGCTCAGGCCTGTAAATCACTGGTGACAAATCTCGAGGACCTTGGGGTGGATGAGGACTAGACAATTTGGAAAAGGCTTTGAGAGTGGCTTGGATGATATTTGTTTCTGGTGTGAATTACAACTTGTCAGGGAGAGGGGGAGGAGAAAGTCTGAAGTGATCATAATCTTGCATAAAGTCACTCAAACTGGCAGCATAAACCCAGGGTGTTTCCAGTGCTGGCATTTCTGATGATTGCAAACCATTCAGGCTGCTTTTGGTGATCTTCTCTATTGCAATGAGAAAACCGGCATCGACAACAGCTGCCCTCCCCTCCACCCTACTCCCCCACCCGCCCCTTTTGCAAGCTTTGCTTTTCGTTTCCTTTGTCTCCACAGAAATGCTGACTGCAGAGGGGAGGAGAGTAGCAGCAAGGCCATTAGGTGCCTGGACTCCTCCTCACTGGCTGTCCCTCCAGGTGCTGCAGTGAGGCCCGAGAGGATGGGGTTCATGACCCTGCTGAGCCATGGAGATACCTGGCCAGGCAGAAAAAGCTTTTGTCTTGAATAATGATTGGTGTAAAATGTCATCCCATGTAGCAACATGTTAAATAGTCCAGGGATAATGAGTCCAGCAGTGACCTGGGCAAATGATTTGTGGCTCTATAAAAGTCTATAGTTTCTGACCAACAAACATGAATATCCAGGACTTTGAGTGAAGTTTGTATGATACCAAAAGCCTCGTGTGAAAACCCAAGATTATCCCAATAGTACTTGCATATAGGACTGCTTTACCTCGCACCGGTGTCTTGTTCTGAACGTCTTGAAATATTTTATGTGGTTGTTGTCTTTCACTGCTCCAAAGAGGGGATCATAGTCATAAAACACAGCATACCTGCAGACTTGTTTGTGACACAAAGCTGAACTAGGTGCCTTGGGGAAGTGAAAGGGAGGAATTTATACAGGGACTGTGCTGGAATTTAGTTCTTGGCTCCTGCTGTTGCTTTGCGTGGAAATGACTGCAGGGTAATTTGGTAATTCATGGAATATTTAATAACGACAACCTGTCTGGCTCATTTATATAGCCCCTTCCACTGACTGTGCCTGCGTTCAGCTCTGAGCCAGAGGGTCTCACACCAAATCATCAGCTCGTTAGATGCTGTCCTGGGCCAAGCCTGCCTTGGGGGGGGGCGTTAAACAACCAGTGCCAACATGACCCCTGGAGTTTCACATACTCTCCAGGCAAGAGACGGATTGCTCCTTGTAGACTCACCAGCCTCCAGACTTGTATCTGCTCCAAATATGGCTGTTTCTGTCACAGCTAGCTAGCTAGTGGTCCTAGGATTTATAACACCTTTTCATGGTCTCCAAATACAATGTCCATAGGCTACCATTTTCAGGGGCCTTTGCAGATAGAATTCTCTGTGCTTACTGCAATAGCCTCACCCTCCAGCCCAGAGTTTAAGTACTACCCAGTCTTCCCTTGGGTTTTTGTAATAGAACAGATTAAGAAAAGGATTTGAGCTCTTCATGATGGCTAGGTACTTTTTAATTAAAATGTAATAGAATCATAGACTGGTAGGGGTTGGAAGGGACCTCTGGAGATCATGGAGTCCAACCCCCCTGCCAGGGCAGGCCACACAGGAACAGTTCCAGGAAGGTCTTGAGAGTCTCCAGAGAAGGAGACTCCACAGCCCCTCTGGGCAGCCTGTTCCAGTGCTCTGTCACCCTTACTCTGAAGAGGTTTTCCATT
>WUAM01000256.1:718660-733165 GCA_024336885.1 Actenoides hombroni | reverse complement strand
AAGGTCGTGAGAGTCTCCAGAGAAGGAGACTCCACAGCCTCTCTGGGCAGCCTGTTCCAGTGCTCTGTCACTCTTACCATGAAGAAGTTTTCCATTGTGTTGAGGTGGAACCTAGCTACCATTACCTCTCGTCCTATCACAGGGCACAACTGAAAAGGGACTGGCCCCTTCTACTTGACACTGACCCTTCAGATATTTGTAACCATTAATAAGATCCCCTTATATAACTTCCTAGAGTATGCTTTGAGCACAGAACAGAAAATGTTTGCCAAAATAGAAGTCAAAGAACTGGACTTTGCAAGATTAAAAAAAAAATAAAATAAAAAAAAATTGTTCTATAGTTAGCACAGACTCTGGGAGCACATTGTGTTTGTAATCAGACTTCCTCAAGGAAAAGGAGAGTTTTAGAGTCTTCCTCAGAGTTTTATATTGCAGTTAATTTTTATGATAACTGTACAGTAAAGTTGTCAAGGGGGTTCTCCTTACACCAGCAGAATTTATCAGCACGAACAAAAAGAATCTCATCTGAACATCCCAGTTTATTTCTTTTCTTATCTGCTGCCGCTCACCAGCTTGTTTTTTAGTCCATGATTCGACAGGAAAACTGTGGATAACACATAAGCTCCTTCAGGCTGGGGCTATCCCATGCTTTGTGTTTCTGTGCTGTGGATGCTCCACACCTGGAGCAAGCAGAGCAGCAGGGGCACAACAGGCAGGGAGGTGACATCGGCTGCCGCCTGCTCCAGAGCAGGCACAACAGGACCCATGTGCACAGCCGCGTGATCTCAGAGGAGCACTCAAGCTTTCGGAAGTGCACTTAATTTCAGAGTTGAAATACAGCTCTAGCTAGCTGGGCATGGATTCATCCAGCCTAAATGCCATCTGGGGCTCTGTGCCTGGCCCAGCCAGCAGCAAGAAGCAGGCACAGGGCTCTGCATCCACATCCCTGTGCTGTGGGAGACTTGACAGATGGATAATGTTGGGATCTTTTCCTGGAACTGGTTCTTGATTTCTTCCAGTAATCTCATGTATGAGCTAGTCTGAACCAGAGCAAAGTTCATGTGTATGTGTGTCTAACCAGCACCTGAAAATCCCACTGCAGCACTCGTCAGCAGAAAGGTGACCTGAGCAGTCGGGGCGCGGTGCACCCCAGCCATCGCCGTCTGATTGCTTCCATCACTGACCTCGTGGAAGCAGACTAAGCAAGGGGGTTGGCAGGGAGGAGGTTTTGGCCATATGCTTGTTGCCTAAACCCTAATAAAATCTTGGCTGTGCCTGGGTGGTTCACTGTGTTGCTTCCAGCAATGGAATGGCTTTGGGAACCATTAAAGAGTGAGCTACAGCCCAGAGACCGATTTTTGTATTCTGAGAAGGGGATGAGCGCAGAGGAGAGGAAATAAAACAGGTTGTAGATCATTTAAGTAGTTTTTTTCAGTGAAAAGTGGTGAAATATTTTGGAAACTCGGCTTATAGTCTTTCCTAGAAAACACAGATGCTTTTTTAGAAGAGTGCTTTAACTTGGGATGTTGTTCAGCTGCTTGAATATATTTATAGGCAATTTTCTATTGATCAGTGCGATACGGGGGGAAGCGTATGAGTCTCTCAGGAGGAGGAGGGGAGCATGTTACCATGTTCCCTTCCTGTGCATGGAGCTTTTCATACACTTATGATATGAAAAGCTTCTTGACTAATGCTGTGGGTCTTGCTGAAAGTGTTTGCCCTTTCCCCATGTTCCACCCAGAAGAGTTTTTCAGGATCCTTCCCAGCACTTCCCATTACCTGGAGGGTTCAGAAGAACAGCAATGCGTGGGCTCCTGCCTGTCACCCAGGTACCATCTACTCATCTGCTGAGGCAGGAGTACAAAGGAGGAGGCTGGCCAGGTTTCTGAGAGGGTGGATGAGCATGGAGAAATCAAGAGAAAAAGGCAGAAGGGTGTAATAAGCCAATGAGCAGCTGTGGCTGTGACAAGCAGAGCTCCCAAAGCGTGTTCAGTAAAACAGGAGGTTTTTCTATGGACTTTGGGCAAAAAAAGGCACGGGGCAGGGAGAAGTGGATGCAGTAGCAGTTCAGCATCTCCATCCTTCAGAAGCCCACTGTCCCCAGCCCTACATGTCTCAGGAGCAGCATCATGAGCTGGGTCAGAGTGATGTCTGAGCCTAGTTGAGAGCCTCAGGGAAAAGAGAAAGATGCACTTCATTCTTCAGAGAAAGGGTTGAAATGAGACCCCAGGGCCCTCTGGGCACTGGCAGAGTTTAGATCCGGGTTTCAGGGGGTCTCAAATGCTGATTTGACACTGGAATATGTATTAGATTGGGAATAGAACTAACCAAAATATTTAATTTTTGAATGATGTAAACATTTTGTATTTGCACAAAAAGTCTTGATTTAAAATAAAAGTTTCCATTCTTCTCTGCCGCCGAGATGGAAATTTCAAATGAAACATCAACAAGTCTATATTTTGTTATAGAAAAATGTCTTCTATTTTATACCATTTCCTGATGTAGTTTGAAATGCACGGAAATTCCAAAAAGAGGAAATATGCCATTAGAAAAACATAGAATTGCTTGAGTATTGCATTTTCCTAGTGGTTTGGGGCCATTATGCTTTCATCTAGAATTTGCTGCTGCGTTGATGCAGATTTTTCTTTGAAGAAGAAAACAAGGAAGTTTAGACTGTAAAGTTTCCAGGTCTTTTGATAAGGTCTGAGCCTGGTAGGTTTTTGTTGTTGTTTGATTTTTTCCTTTTCTTTTTCAAGAGTGTTATGTTCTTTTTAAAGATATAGAAGAGCCTTTACCTATAGGGGCTGTTAAGATATCCTCATCGCAACTCTAAGGTTAAAGCAGAAATTATTTTTTTTCCTGGGATTTCTGATTTCATTTGCAGGTTGTAAATGTAGTGTGCAGCATCAGTTGCTGTGTTACATTCTAACTGTAGCCATGGACTAAATTAAACAATTTCTATGGAGAATGTCTAGTCACTGCTAGCACTTACTGTCCTGGCACTTGGACATAAGCAGCTTGCCAAGATCCACCAGTATCTCTGTAGAGTGGGGAGATTTCTCCTTTATGTATTTCCTTAATTAGCATGCATGAGAGTAGTGATGCAACCTGTGCTGCCTTGCGGAGAGGCAGAAGGGTTCAAGTGCTTTCCAAAACTGGGCAAAACCCCAACACAATCAACGTTTGTATCCAAAAAGACTTGCAAGAACTTGTGGGATCACAAGTCATTGACTGGGTGTCATCCAAGCACACTGGACTCTGACCACCTCCTGGTGGATGGGTCCCTGCATCCTGTTACATAGGTAGAGCTTCTCATTTAATGTAGGGACTTTCAAACTAACAATAGGAGGAAGGAACTGTGAAGCAAGGTCTGTATACATCCCATCCTATTCTAGCTCATGGGGTTTTCTTGTCCTTAAAGACACAGTGAGCTCCATATGTATCTCAGCAAATGTCTCATCTCCATCTACATGGGCAGTCGAGCGTTGTCCTTATAGAGAAGTCAAGACTGGGAACCTATAAATCAATATAAGGAGCCAGGGAGGTGACTGTAGTACCTGAGATAATTAATATAATAACAACCAACCATTCAAAGGGATATCACAAACCATAACATGTAGTCTCTTCAAATCCATGCAGTGGCTCTGGGTGATTGAAGAACAAATCTAGCTGGTAGGAAACGGGATCCTCCAGTGCCTGTTCTGAGCCTCCCATCTACAGCCTCTGATCTGATCTGCTCTGCCAAGGGATCTTCTGGTGTTTTTGGAGTCATTAACCCTAAATGTAATGTTGCAAATGTTGGCCATTAGGGTTTGATTCAGGCCATTGACTCTGGAATATGGGATGCTTCAAAGAGGAACACACTAGAGGATCAGGCCCTGGTGACTGCATTGCAGCTGTGTTAATTTGCAGATGTTCTGGTTGCGGGAGCTTAAATTTCTATCACTGTTGCACTAGAATTACCTGCTTTGGAACCAACTGAATTTGAGGGTGATCATACAGATAATCCTGTATATGACCCTTACAAGAAATTAGTCCCTCTTGAAGCTGGAGGAATTTTAGAATAGATGTGTGTTCACAGGAGGTCTGGTAGCAAGCAGAGTCTCACAGAGCTCAGCTATGTCAAGGAAAGGTATATTATTTTAAGACTCTGGATGCCAATTCCTTGATATTTTTCTTTCCTAGGAAGTCTGTCAATTAGATTTAGAAATCTAGAGCATATTGTTTGCCATTTTATTGAGGCGCCTGACATCAGCTGAGCTCACTCTGTCTCCTAGTTCTCTGCATTATCATTCATTTTTTCACTATATTTTGGACTGGAATACCTTTTGAGGAGCATTTCAACTCCTCTGGAAACTTACTTACGGTCTCAGCAGGGTCTTCAATATCAAGATTGATCAGCTTAAGATCTGCAGGGGTCAGATGAAGCAGTGTTTTCATTTGAACCACAGTAGACATCTGAATGGAGGCCAGAGACACTGTGTACTACTCCTGTCTCCACTGTTGATGTGTTGCAGGACCTTAGACAAGGTACTCAGGAGCCTTTATGTGCCTTTAACATTTGTCTGTGTCTGTGGTTAATCCTTGTGAATTCATGCTTATAAAGACAGTGAAAAAAGAAGCAGAGTGCTTGAATCCCTAAATATAGATAAATGCAAGCAAGTAAGTATCATGGCAAAATGGCTCATAGAACTGGAGATCTGCAGCTTGAAAACAGAGCTTGATAAAATCATTATCTGTCGTATACAAGAAGCCTGCATTAAAGGAAACTGATAATTTCCTGTCCTAAACAGGATTACAGAAAGCTCTTTATTTTGTGTGCCGTCAGGGATGGACTTGAAATTGGGAAGGTCTGTACACAGAGTTCACATTCATAACACTCTGGGTTGGCCAACGTCTTGACTTACTTGTAGCAGTTGGAGCCACCACAGGCAGAAACTTTTGGGCCCACCACTGAGCAGATTAAGATGTAAATTCAGGCATCTGCAAGGACAGGGATCTTGTGGCTAGAGTCCCTTGTCTTTTTGTTGCAGAAAAGTGGTCATCAGAATTTTACTGACTGCTGCCTGCTTCCATGCAGGTTTTTTTAGGTTTCTTTAATGTTTTCTTTTAATGTGGTATGTATCACGATGCCTTGTGCTGTCACCACAATATCCCCTGTATGATCTGTGGAGGAAAAAAGATGTAATCCTACTTCTGGGGGGATATGCTGAATTTAGAAATCATATCTGTGTAGGCAAGAAGAAAGGGAGATGGGAAGAATGGGCAGGCAAGGCCATCAACAAAGGTTTTTGTAGGAGCAATGCAGGACATATATGGCTAAATATTTGTTCTTAGTGTACTTTGTGCACTGAAGAATATGTGTTTTCCTGACTTCTTTTTTCCAGAGCACTAGTAACTAGACCATCTGTTTGCTTCTCTAAATCAGAGCAAAGCCCATGAAAACCCACCTTGAAAAACAATTAGAAAATATCAGCTGTTTGTTTTAGCATTTAATAACTGTAATTAGCAAACCTAATGTCATGTTTGATTATTGCATCCCATGTCTGTGAGCCCAGTGGGAGGCAGGAGATGGGACATATTGATTAGAGCAATTGAGACTCTTTACTTCCTTCCAATTTTTATTTCTCTTAAAACATTATGCTGGGTAGTACTCTGAAGAGACTCTGTGTGTAAAATTGGTGTTGAGATCATGGGTGACTTAGGGCAAAATTAACCTCCTTGGGCGGACTACTAAGAACCAGAGGGAGAGTTTCTATAGTATTTTATTTGCTGACTTTTAGACAAAGTGCTGTGAAGCTCAAACACTGTGGACTAGCAGTCAGAAAATGTAATTTCTACTCTATTGGGCTGAATTTCTTCACCTCTCTGTACCTCACTATTTCCCTCAGTTAAAAAGGAGGTAGTAATAAAGAAGAGGAAAGGAATAGATTCCCTGTACAGACAATGCCAAAAGATTTTCTTCTTTCAGTGGCTGTTGCTACCTGTCTGGAGGATCTGTTAGAGGAGATGAGGGTCCTAATATAGGCATGTTAGGTATCTATAGGTATGTTAAGTGTCTAAAGTTCAATGGTGGTAATATCCCATTTAGTCTGCCTAGAAAAGCTGGGATTTGTGATTCTAAAGTGCAGTGGAGAAGCTATATATTACCAGTATTTAAGAGAATATACCTCAGTTACTGCACTCTGCAAGTCTTATGGTGAATTAAACATACTGTGGCTTGCTCTGGAAGAAACCTGACATTTCTTCATGTGGACTCTTCATAAAATTTTAAATTATGAAGCCATTCATAACAATTAGGGGTTGTTCATGAATAATTTTGAAATAAGTGAAGGATTTTAATATGTACAATGCACTTGTAATAATAATTTCACCCTATTGCTCAAAGCATAGAGCAGTACTTTTATCACAAATGAGAAACATTTGTTTCTGCACCTCATGTTTCTTGAGATTTGTGCCATGTCTCCTTGTTCTTCTGTGCCTTAGGACTAGAAGGAATCAGTCCAGGCACTTATTTATCCTTCCATCATCCAGAAACCTCCAACTGGGTCAACATGTAACCTTCCCCTCCAAGGAGAATTAACCCATTTTCTCTGGTCTGTCCCGGTAACTTTTGACTCTGCACTAGAGCCTCATTTATCCTGTTCCTCTGAGGACAATGTAGGTGAATTGTTGAGGGACAATTTTTATCCTGAAGCAAAGACAGGACAGGAATGTTCTGGACCCTCTATCCTTTTCTGTAGCTGAAATCCTTGTGTTACTGTTAGTAAAAGGGTCAAGAGTTTTCTGATTTTTTTTTTTTTTTCTGATTTAACTTTTTCAACCTACCAGAATTTAGATTATTTTTAATTTTTTCAGAGCTCACTTCAGTGGAACTATAGATGGGAAAAGGGTCCCTGACTGGAAACACAATTTTTAGTTTACCAAGATAAGGTGAATGGGCAGCATCACAGTGATTATGGCTGTTGGGCTGTGGGAAGCTCATGGCTCTTCCCAGGTGTTTCATAACCTGGGAGAAGACTGTAACTGTGAGCTTGAATGGCTCCTGATCTCATCTCTTAGTGCTTTTCCACTGTGTACAAGTATTTAAATAATTGGGAATGGAGGACAAGAGGGAGCCTGACTGAGTAGTGGGTAGCATGTTCTTCTGTGATGCAATTCAAGTGCAAGTTTCTGCTTCAGTGAAAATCTGGAAGCTTTTGAAAGCCTTGGTTACATCTTGATATGACGGGAAATTTTTCAGAACCTTGAAAAGCTTCCTGTGTTGAAAAAATATTTCCCTCCAGCTGTAGTTACTACATTGGTTTGCCGTTCTATAGGCTGGCTTGCTTTTCTGTTGGGCACATCATGCATGATATAATGGTTTTGGCATTGTTACCGTGCGTGAAATAATCTCAACAAAGGGAGAATGTGCTTAAAATGGGGATTTTTTAAAATACACATGTATGTATACAGGTCTGAAAGTAAAAATGAGCTTATTTCCTTGTAAACTGAATCCTTGTTAACAGTACACAGACACACACTTATGCTACGTGACAGAGGCATGGATTAGCCAAGGTGACACCAAATTCCAATGGACCTTCCTCACCTGCAGAATACGAAGCCAAAGACAAACACCAGGCACAGAGATTTGGCTGGAGATTAGGCAGGACAGGTTTTCTACTCTGTATGTACCCCTGGCTGCCTAAAGGCTCAAAATGAAAACAGAATCTCTTGTTTGCCTTTTCTGATTTGTACCCCAGGACAAATCAGACATGACCTGGGTCTGATGGAGAGGTGCATGATGTAGCCCTTCAGGTACATAGCATCCATTGAAAACTGTGGGAATTGCAATGCTTACAAACTGTGACACAGGGTAACACTGGCATCTCTGTCTATATAGCTGAAGTTTATGTAACAGACTTTGACTTGTACAGCCTGCAGTACTTTTTGAAGACTCTTTAGACAGGACTTAGCAATTAAAAAAAGAAAAAAAAAATTTTGTTTTTAGCTGCTTCTGTGTGACTCTGGTCATGTAGAGACACTTTGCACTAGAAGGTGAGCTTCTACCTATCATGGCATCAACTGAATGGACAGTTTCAGAGTGAAATGGACAAGGCTGTGTTGTCAGATGAGAGCTGGATCTACAAGGAACTGTTCTGTAAGCAGGGCTGGCTGGAAAAACTGTGCCTTGGAGGTACCTGTGTGTATCTCTTGAGTTTGGTTTCTGGTTTGTCCACCTGCAGGAACTCCTGCTGTGTGAGGCACCTCCCTGATTCCTAATCTAAATTCTGCCCAGAGCAATTCGTCCTGTGGTGATCTGGGATACTGTTTTTCCAAGTGCACAAGCTGATCCTACTCTTACAGTAGAGCCTCTTAGGACTCTTTCTAATGAATTAGAGTAGTTAGGAGCCCTTCAGAAGTCGTGGCTCCACAGAGTGTGGGTGTCCTCTGTTTTGCACAAGAGAACGCAGCATGGATAGGTGTTGGAGGTGCACATATCCTTGTGTAGCTTTTACTTCTTGTTGGACAGGTAAATTATTTCAGAGAAGCACGTGATTTTCCTTTCTCGGAAGTGATTGTTACAAGGTTTCTACTTTCCATTGAAAAGCACAAACTCATCTGCATTTTTACAGCTTATTTGCAAGGTCCTTGCAAGGTCTGTGCAAGCTTTTTGAAACTGTAGTTTTGCTGTGACATTTTTTTTTTCCAGATAACAATGCAAATACATATCTAACAAGGTACAATTCCTGAAAAAGTCCTGTGATAAAATGTGAAGAAAGAACTAAACATTGAGGCATTACGTTTCAGTTTCAAGCTTATTAAACTTTATTCACAGCCTAGAATAATATAAAGTGCTGTAGAACAGATTGTATTCACCCCTGTATCTGTGACTGCATAATTCAGGGTCGAGTCATTAATTTATGGCTAAGCCTTTTGACAATTTCTGTAAAAGATGAAGTGCCAACACTGGCCATTTAAAAAGAGAGGATTTTAAGACAGGAAAGCTACAAGAAACAAACCCCAGACAAAAAATCCTTCCAATTACTGACAGCACTCTAAATAGAAAGCAGAGGAGGCATGAACTTCTAATCAAAATTTCAATTTCTAATGAATTGCCATATAGATTAGAATGTTTTACTGCATAAACGTTTCTGGGATACATTTCTTCTAACTTGCAAGACCTTGTAAATTATCTGGCAATGAACAATGAAAGACAGTGAGTAATAGGGAAAAATACTTTCACTTTCTTGGTGTTGACCAGTTTAAAACTATCCCCACAGTAGTTTTTTCATTATCATTGCCTGCTTGGATCAGCAATTAGATTAGATTTGATGGGATTAGGTGAAAGTCCGAAGAAACTCTAGTAGCAATTTTCCTCATGTGTTGGTTTTCTTTTTTCAGTTTTTTTTTATTTCCCGCTTTTGGAGCTGCAGCAAATGGAAGCACATCTTCCTCAATTAGGCAAGCCTGAAAGCTACAAAGAGTGCATGGGCTCTTGAATGTGCCGTAATTTATGTTTATCAATTCAGTGCACATAGTTTTTTTGACGTGTGCTTCCTGCCTGAGTTTCTAACAATCCTTTATTTTCCGCAGGTGGCCGTGATAAACGAGGTGGTCCTGTCTTGACCTTCCCAGCTCGCAGCAATCATGACAGAATAAGGCAGGAAGACCTTCGGAAACTTGTGACTTATTTGGCCAGCGTGCCAAGGTAAAGCTAGCAAGAAAACACTTCAAAGCTTAGGGTGGATGGGTGGGTGGGGAACTTGTTCTTGGCAGTTGCTGATTTCCAAGTATTAACATTTAGTACCTTCAGTTCTTGGGACGGAGAAACAAAAGTGTTCCCTTCCTCCTTCTGTGTATGCTCTTTTTTTTCACACACGTGGCAAAGCAGGAGCCCCAGAGTGTAGGCAGCGTGAGCAAACCCAGGCTTCAGGCTCTTGACAGCAAAAAGGAGCAGCTCTTGTTCCCTGTGTTTCTGCACAGCTCCTCTAGAGGAGTCGAAAAGGAGGAGAGCGTTGAGAAGTGTGCAGTTAAATATAGCAAGCTGGAGAGAGCCTGTTGTCTGCTGTTTCTTTTTAATACCTTGTGGGAGGTTCAGCAGAGCTGGAGTAGGCTGGGGAGGAGAGCCTGCCACGTGCGAGAAGGCAGATCTTCCTGCTCTAGCACTTTCCAGAGTTTCGTGCGGGCTAGGGAAGGAACATGGGTGGACTAAGGGGGAAGCTGTCAAGTAAAGGTGTTTCAAATAATTGTGCGTGTAAACCAGTGCTTTTGCCCACATTAGTTCCCATCCCTTTCCCAGGGACTCTGGAGGAAAGGTCTGTTGCCAGTTCATATTTATCTTTGCAAGCTTTGGGAGACAGTTTATAGGGCTCAGTGCCCAGGTAAGTGTTTCTGAGCCAGTGTTTAATTCCTCTGAGAGTACGTACCCCCTCATCCATCTTCCTTTCCCTATTTTCAAGCTTGCCAAATACCCTTACCCAATAACTACTGCACTTGTCCTTGAGGTGAAGGTTATCCCAGGGCAAGTGACGGGTTGAGAAGGGATGTTCAGGGTTGCAATAACACACTCTGTGCCACCCCAGGATATCCTTCTTTTTTAAATCTGGGGTATGACCTGTTAAACAGTGCTCATATTTTTGCAAAGAATGTGAAGTTATCACCTGAAAGGCTGCAGGGTTGGCTGCATCTGGAAGTCAAGAGGTAAGGGTCTCAGAAACACACTCAGTTCCTTAAACATTCAACATGCAGAGAACAAAGGTCCCAGATTTGGTATGGAAGAAAGCTGAGGGCTATTTGGAAACTCATCCATCAGGTGTGGAGAGTGAGGGGCAAACACAGCCATGTGTACCAGAGCTGCTCGTTTCCTGACTTCACAAGTACGCTGGCAATGCATTTTTTGCTGCTGCTGTTGGACTTTGTCTCAATCCTACTAATATATACTACTTTGTCTCAATACTACTAATAATCTGAATTGCTTTTCTTTTCTCCTCTTGCCCTCCTCTTTTTTCCTGTAGCCAGCTCTATTTTCAACCATGTTGTGAGAGAGATTATGGACAGGCTGCAAGTCTGGAAGAGCAGTAGGTCACTCTCTGGGAGTTCATGTCACAGGGCTTGGCAATACAGCCTCCAGCTGCTGCAGTAATGTAACTGCTCCCTTACATCTTTTCATTTTTGCATGATCCAATTATGATGATATGACATTGCTTGGGGTTGCAAGCAATTGCACAGCAAAAATTTCCTTCTAACATGTCAACTTTTTCTATGAATTGCTCTACCCACATGGAGATGGCAGTAATAGCAAGATACATCCCTTCTGTTTCGCATTCTCACACGATTAAATCGATTAGCTCAATCTTTGTTGCTGCTTTTGGTTGCCTCACTCTGAGCAATGTTTTTTCTCTGATGATGCAGAAGCTGGGGGATAGAGGTGTGTGCTGAGGGACATAATGTAAGACCTATCTGCTTGTCTCTGTAGAAACACCATAAAAGGCTTCTCCCTCCTGGTACCCACTGCAAAGCCTTGTTCTGCCCTGATGTTTGAAGCCTTTGAAGTACAGCTCTCTATACCAGAGAACATTCCTTCTTCTGCAGTACAACCTCCCATCAGCAGTGAGGGAGTGGCTACTCATAAAGCACTTTCACCAGTTTCCCAAGTATAAGGATACTTACTGGTTCTGTAGAGACAATAAGCAGAGTACAGTCTCCTGTATGGGATACTCCATGTTGAGAAGTGTGGACCAGAAAGACCGATCAGAGGTCTAGAAAAAGTGGCCTGTCAAGGAAGAATTAAAAGAGTTTGCTCAGCCTAGAGAATAGAAGAGGGTGTTGGAGGGTCTTTTAAAGCATGTAGAGATGCTGTGAAAGGAAAGGGTTCATATGCCTAGGACAAGAAACTAAAGTGTAACACTGAAGCAAGAGAAGCTTAGGCTGAGCATGAGGAAAAGATTTCCAAGGAATTCTGTTAACACTAGAATAAGTTATCTAGATTCTTCTTAAATTCCTCCATAGCTCTCTAAGCAAACCTCTATGCCTGTATGTTAGGGAAAGGGGGTGATGAATCAGGAGGTTCCTTCTTGAGGTTCCTCCTAGTCCTGTTTTGTCGGGTACCACAGCCACGAACTCACTGCTGTAGGAAGGAAATGTGATCACAAAATTCATAGGTTTGGCACGTGGGATAGTGTAACCTGTGTGGTGTAAGAAAACATTGAAAATTCATTTTTCCTAAACATTTTGTTCACCTTAACAAGTGCAACCAGCAGAGCTTTCAAACTTACTTCCTTTTTAGAAACAAATATATGAAAGGAACAGTTTGAATTCATCATTGGCTCACAGTTCATGTTTATCCCAAGATGAGTGCTGTAATGAATACCTGCATCAGCCATACACCAAAATAAACAGTTTCATTAGCAGACACTCTGAATAGGATGTCAGGAGAAACTGCTCTGATGTTCAGAGTGCTGAAGGGGGGAGAGTTTTCTGTGCTAGTTGAAAAACTAGAAATTCTTCTTTAGGAAAAAAACCAGCCTGCAATTTATCATATTGACACCAGCATAATAATTCTTTCTTTATTCCTGGTGCAATGGTTTCTGAGTGAGACAGATTGCTATCCACATTGATACTATCTGTCACTTAACCCTTGTTTTAGATCTTAATGGAGGGGCAGAGGTGGCGCATTGCTGGGAGCTTGGAGCAGGTATGAGATTGGTGATGAAATATGATGATAGATTAGGGTAAGTGAAACCAGGGTCTCACTAGCAGTTTTCAAAGTTTCTGATTCAGCTTTCCACAATTCCATCTTCAAAACCAGAATAATAATGTGGGTTTTCTGAAAGCAGCAATGTGTGTTTGAGGTAGAGCAGAATAGTGAGTGCTTTCATGCAGCAATGAGTCAGGGTCAGGCAGGTGGCTGCAGTCAGTGGGGTTTCCTTCTTGTCTGAAGATTACTGCTTGGCGGTTAAGACTTCAGATTTAGCAACACAGTTTGTTCATATCCCACAATGGTAACCTTGCAGTCCATAGCAGCTGGGGTGACTTAGGGCTCCTGGAGGATTCAAAGCCTGATCCTGCAGTTTTGGGTACTAGAAGGAGGTTCTCAGTGGGTATCTGCCACAGTGGACAACTGTGGTCCTGGTTCAGTGCTCTACAATGGTTCTTTCAGGCATATGATGAACTCCTTTTCTCCAAACAGTTTCACTATAATTAGTTACTAAGAAACAAAGATGCTATTCGTTAGAAGTAAAGATAATTGCCACAGATGCCAGGTTTCTACCACTCTGCCATTTTCTGCTTGTTTTACATTTACACTAATGATTTCTGGATAGGCAAAGCTGTATTTCTTGTGAATTGGGATAGCTTCTATTTACATGCAAATTTAAATGGGATGCAATGTTTAGAAATTTGGAGGGCGTGTCTGACTCTAGGATAACATGGTGTTTATGATCGGGTGAGCTGAGGGGGAATTTTCTGGCCTCGTTGTGGATTTTATTTTCTAACAGTGCAGTGCCATCTATTCCAGTAGACTGAGTTTTGATTTATATGTGTGTAAATGAAACTAGCACCAGGCCAATCTCTTCTGTGAGCCCTTTGGAATTAAGAATTAAGTTATGCGTAGGCTATAGGAGGATAAAAAGGAGACAGAATATTATTAGCCTGAGTTATCTCCTCACATGGTGAAGCAATACAGTGGAGGAAATGTTCTCTGTCAGCTATAGTGAATCTTCCGGCTGAACACATCAATCTGTTTTGGAGCCAAGATAAGCAGTCTTCTGTGCTTGCTTCAGAGGGGGAAACCCGAGATGCCTTGGAGGCCTGTATTTTTACAGACATCTACTTTTTATTTGTCCTCTGTTTAAAAACCTGCTCAAATAATTCCCTGTTCTGGGGCACATCCAGGGCTTGTAACAGCAGCAAAATGTTTGCAAGGGACAGCCCTGTGTGTTTGAACAGCTCCTCAGAGCTGCCCGAGTTGATGAAAGGTGCTAGGATCAGTAAAACAACTGAAGTGCCTCTAACAATTAGTTCAGTGATCAGGGCTTTCTAAAATTAAAAGAACAATGCAGGGGATGGCAAAGTGTAGCAATAGTCATGCACTCTTGGATTTATTTTAAGCTCTTCTGTGATGACCTGTGGTACTGTGTATATTAGCTCTTCTGACTGGGAGTAGTGTGAAACTCATTTTGTTGATTGATAGGAATTAAACCCTAGAGCTCTACTTTCTGTTATATGATCCTAGCAAAAATAAGCTTTTGAGGATTTTTTTTTTTTTTCCTGGAGGCTATCTGCAAAAATAACCATGTATTTTAAAAATAACACCAGGGACTTAATACTAATTTTAGGAACTAAACATCTGATGCTATCTGTAAGATAATTTTTCCACAATATACTTGTATCAAAATACCACAGTAAAAATGAAGTGAAGCTAATGAGGCTAATGGAGGTTTAGTATTTTCACAGAATCACAGAATTACTGAGGCTGGAAAAGACCTCCGAGATCATCAAGTCCAGCCTATGACCCAACACCAC
>WUAM01000256.1:695125-718501 GCA_024336885.1 Actenoides hombroni | reverse complement strand
TGGCACAGCTTCAGGCCATGCCCTCTCCTCCTGTCACTAGTTGCCTGGGAGAAGAGCCCAACCCCCACCTGACTACAGCCTCCCTTCAGGGAGTTGTAGAGAGTGACAAGGTCCCCCCTGAGTCTCCTCCAGGCTAAACAACCCCAGCTCCCTTAGCCTCTCCTCATCAGACTTTCCTTCTAGTCCCTTCACCAGCTTCAGATATAACTTGAGTTTGTTGGGATTTTTTTTAATTGTAAGTTAAAGATAAAGAAGCTCATTAACTGACATGAATGTTGGCGAGTTTAAGAGCCTTTCGCCGCTCGATAGCCGGTTCAAATCCAGCCTCCATTGTACATGGTATTGGTACGTGATGTTATCACCATATATGGGGTTGTGGGACTTCTATGGATATAGTTGGTGACTTCTGACCGCATCACTCTGTTTTGCTTTCTGTGTCCCTTTACTGACCACCTCATGACCAAGTTACATGTTCATCTCTTGTTGGAGATCAGCTCTTTCAATGAGTATCTCTGATTTCCCTCCAGCTGCAGTAAGAACTTGTTGAGAAATTTTATCCCTAGGTAAATGGACAAGTAACTGTAATTGATGCCGAAATTTTGCAATAAGTTTACAGCTGCTAGTCCGCCTCTGTTTACCAGAAGCTGCTAGAAAAAGTGGGCTTCCTAGAAGAGCAGACAGAGCAATGAGAGCATTCAAAGCCTGAGGAGCAGAAGTTGTGAGAAAATATTGAGGGTGTTGGGTTTGCTTAGGTTAAAGAGAGGGAAAGTAAAAGTTAATGTGATTAAAATTCACTATGCCAGACTGAGCTAAAGGAAACAATTTGGCCTCTGTACATGGCAAATGTGACACACCCCCCCCCCAAAATAAATTATTAAAATCACAGATTGAAGAAGTAAAGCAGCTCTATGTAGCATCTCCATCTTGGGAGACCTTATTAGAAGATTTATCAGGAATGACCTAGATATTATTGCTCCTGTCTTGCAGCAGAGGGATGAAAACAACAGCTTCTCCAGCTCTTATGACACTGTTTTTTATGAATCTGTGGGGCTTTTTTTTTTGCTTTTTTTTTTTTTTTGATAGGTACAAGATTTTAATTTCCCATATTTGTTATCTTTAGTCCCTAGATTGATTTTATGTATTTATTTATTTAAATCATCTAAACCTAAGGTAAATAGGGGCTTTCCATATCAGTTTCCAAATTATTTCCTGCTTTCATTGCCTGTTGCTGTTCTCCTGGATAGCAAAAGGAGTGATCTTACACAGCTCTGGGTGTAAAGCAAATGTCCTCTATTCCTCTGCCCTCTGTGAGAGCTGAGAGCACTCTCAGACTGATTCCAGCTTGGTTAGCTGCTGCCGTGCTCTGCCTTCCATCTGGAAAACAGTGCAAGTGTTTTCAGACTGGTTTTGCAATCACCACCACAAATAGCAAGATACAGAGATTTGCAGTTAACATACTGTGGACTGCACAGCTCACCAAGCCTTTTCCTGCTAAAGACCAATAAAAGGCAGGGTAGGCTGGGCTCTGCATATCACTTCTTCCAGCGATCATCAGTATCTTCTTTTGGCCTAGCAGAACTATCTCTCATCTCTGTACTGTGTAATAGAGGCAAATGAGAATGACGTCATGTTAATTTGAGACAAACTCATGGAGATTTGATCATCTTCTTTCAGAATATGAATTCAGGGACTCAGGGTTGATATTATTTCAAGACTGAATTCCTTATTTGAAATAAATTCCTTGAAGGATGCAGAAAATACTTTGTAAAACCTTTTGTAAGTTGTCTGTCTTGTATCCAAAATACATTTGCACCATTTTGGAAGACAGGAAGATCTGTTACTGTTTTTTTCCACACTAATTTCTTCACTATTTCCATATTCTTAAGTAGCAGCTTACTCCATTTTATTATATATTAATTGTTTTCCAATAAATAATTAAAATTACTATTTGCCACATGCAGTGAAAGCAGGATTTCAACTTGCCATTATGACTTTAAGCATTCTATTTGGCACTCAACATCTGCTTAATTTTAGACTATAAATCTACAATTGAAGACAGTTAATATGAAAGAATCCTTCATTTATTGTGTCTGAATTATTTCCAAGGCAATTGTTCTTTTTTACAGGGTAGGATAGGGGATCCAATTTTCTCTTATTGCCAATCATGCAGACTCATGATGAGATTTCAAAGTCATATTGAGTTCTGTCTTGTTCATCTAACATCTCCAACATAAAGATTCTCCAGCAGGTTACTCATTTGAAGATTTAGGATTGCAGAGGTAGCCCTACAGGCCAAGTTTAATGTACAAATTAAATGCACGGCTCTGGAAGAGTTCCTTTTCTTGGTACTGTGCTGCTTTTCCAACCCAGTGAGAGCTCAGTCATGCCTTCTTCAGAGAAGTCAGTGGATAGGGCTCAGTGAGGAGATACATCCAATGAAATAAAAGGTCACTGTTTTACTTTGTGCTCTTCTCAGGCAGCAAAGCAAGTATCTCTACCCAGTTCAGGTCCAATGCCTTTTGGTTTTACTGGTCTGGGCTTTCTATCTTCAGCTCTACCCTCCCAGTTGTGGGCTGTTTTTCCTCACCACAGGCAGCGTATTCAGGCTGCAAGTTCAGAGAAGGGAATTCATGAGGGGAGTCCTTCTCTGTAGCGCCCATCTTCCCATGTCCACTGCACAGAAAATAGTCAACAGGCTGCTGCTGCTGCTGAGCCACAGCTCCACAGCATGTGGATGCACCTGGCTTCTCACTTTCTCACTGAAAAAGAAGGGACTGGAGGGCTCCTGAACCCTCTGAGCAGAGGTAGACATGCCTGTGGCAGTGCTCCCTCCAAAGGCATTGTCAAGAGGGGCTGACCTGGAAACAGCAACCTCCTGTAAAGATGATGACTTCACATAGCAGCATCAGCTGAGCCTCTTCAAGGCATCCTGAGGGGTTGATGAGAAAAGGGTCTGAGCTTTGCCAGGCCACTGAGAAAAACCCATCTGTCTTCTCAGGGGAGACTCGGACACTGCTCAGCTCCATGGGCTGGAGGCTGCTGATCTCTGGCTTTCCCAGACAGGATGGGTACCTGCCCTGTGCAGCCGCCTCCCGTGTCACTACATTTCTGTTAGCTGTTTCATAGGTAATGTCTGACTGCATTTCCAACAGGGGGTTTGGGTTGGGAAGGATTCTGCCCAGATTTCTCCAAATCTGGAGCAAACCGCAAAACAAACACCCTCACTATGTGCACTATGACTGCTAGGATGCAGGAAACCACCATGACCGAGTGACACCCGGCAGCACTGGCAGGGTCTGAGGCCTGATCCCATCTCCTGAGCTGTCTCACGTAGAGCTGCGCTTGCCGCACTCTGCTTTTTGAGCTCTGTCCAAGCCCTCGATCTGGGGATTAGATCAGCATTGTGCCTTCTTGCTAAATGGCTTTTGCATGTTGATTGTACCGGCATTTGCTGCTTGGAAGAAGGAGCTGAGATGATAGAGAAAAGGCAGAAACTTAGGAACTAACATATATCCTGCACCCGTTCACTTGTGAGGGAGCTGGCGGGCACCACAGCCTGCTATAAATTTCATGCAGAGCATCATTTTCTCCATCCTCTTCCTCAGTAGCTCTCTGACAACTGGTTTGTGAATCTCGACAGCACACTTGGCCGTGCTGCCCTCTCTGGCCTTTTCCGTGCTCGTGCTGATTTAAAGCTGTTGCATGCTCCTCGTTGGCTTTTAACCAGCAGATTTGTGGCTTTACAGTACTCCAAAGAGGTCCAGGCAGCAGCGACCTGGAGACTTCCGTGGAGAAGGCAGGTTTGCGCTAATGTAAGCAGTAATTCAGAAGAGCTAAAATTAGCAAACAGAGCCCTTTTGTGGGAGTGGCGCGTTGGCAGCAGAGCTGGCACCAGCCGCGTGCGGTTCCCTCCTGAAGCTGTCAGCAGCTGTCAGCAGAATATGCAGCAGTTCAGCCAGTCCTAACTTTTCTTTTCAGTCATCTCTTTCCTATGTTTTTTTATTTGCAGAGACTGTAAAATGTTTTTTGTCTCATTCCAGCATGGGTGCTTGTGTTCCTCATCAGTAACTCCAGTATGTGCTACATCCTTTTCAGTCTTAGAAATTATTACGGTTTTGAAACGTCTTGTCCCACTGTCTTCATGGATGTCATCAGAAACAGGAAAACAACCGCTGTGCTTTGTAATCTGCTTTGTAATGGGAATACTGTCAAACGTATCTTACTGTCAATGGAAAGCTCTTCTAAACTCCCATGGAGAATGGATAAGACCTTTACTGTGTGCCAATATGGAGCAAATAATGGGAGACAGAAGAAGTAGAGCCATTTCAGTCTAGACTGCTTGGTCCTTATCCTGATCAGATGGATTGAGTTGTTGTGAATGCTGCTCCAAAGTCTGGATTCCCCAGGGCACAGCTTGGGTAGGACTGAAGATGTGTTTTCCAGAATATATTTTTAGCTGTGTCTCTGAATGATAAAAAGCTTACACAGTTGTGCTGTCTATCAGTCACTGTTTAAACCAAATCTGTCAGAGAAGACTCTCAAGAATATTAAGTCCTACAAATTGAGTAAGAATAGACAGCAGCATCAAGGAAGGAGACCTAATTAGTGTGCACAGAGAGGGAAAGGTGGTCTGAACTCAACCCTTCTTAGAAACTGGAGTTAGAGAGGATATCTCCACATCATATAAGAGCAAATTTATTATTAAATGTTAGAGATTCAATGTGCAAACCACTACCAAGTGTTCAACAGTTTCAGTACTCATAATGTGCATGCTAATTTATGGTATTAGAAAATTGGATTTGACGAAAATAGAACAATGACCGATTCATGGTAACATGTAGTATTGAGCAGGCTGATGCTCTTACAGCATGGAAAGTATGGGTTGGGACTGGCAAAATTTGTCTCAGAGGTTGGGATGCTCAATTCCCTGCTCTTTGCAAAGGGAATTGGTATCCAAGTTTGGTACACAGTTGTAAATCTCATCAATGGTTTCTTCTCATTTTCCACAAGGTACTCCTAACCA
Source organism: Actenoides hombroni (assembly GCA_024336885.1). Lineage (NCBI taxonomy): Eukaryota > Metazoa > Chordata > Aves > Coraciiformes > Alcedinidae > Actenoides > Actenoides hombroni. The sequence continues at coordinate 713,478 of WUAM01000256.1, read as the reverse complement.
AGTCAGTCTGTGGTATTTTATGCTTTCCTTGTGGATCCTGGCACTGCTGCAGAGTTCCCTGTGGATCCTGTAACACTGTGTGCAGCAATACGTAATTGTAACCTGTGGTGTGAGGCTACTGGGCTACTTTGATTAAGAAAAAATAAAGGAAGAGTGAGAGAAATACCTTAATACAAAATAAAATCATAAATCAGAAAAATAATTCTAGAATTTCTCCTTTGCCCCAAGAAAAGACAGAAAAAGGCAACTCAAACATGCTTTTGACTTTGCAGATATTGTCTAGTCTGCAATATGTGCCACAGTGTACTTTTCGGCTCTCAACAAGGGAGCATTGGTTTCCCCACCTGTGTAGACAGGACTTTATTTTATGTCTAAGTTTAAAGACAAACTTAGTCTCTGGAGAATTTTCCAGTGATGTAATATTTTAGAAAGTTCCTTTGTAGTATTTCACCGAAAGGCCAAAACAGCTTTCCCTTGTCCTGCAGCTGCATTCAGGGAAATATCCTGCACCTCTTCCACACCCTCCACTACAGTTCAAACGAGTGAAAGGAGGACACTGCTGTAGGCTCAATGCAGTATTTACAAGGGACATCTTTGCTGAATGGTCCTTTGGGTTAAAGTAATTGAATAGAAATTGTAGTAGAGCACTGGCTTTGTAGAAGAATTCCATCTCTCTCTGAAAACAGTAACAGCAGCAGTTCATCTCCAGCCAAATTCAGGCTGCTTTCATATGCCTTTCCTGTGCACTACTCAAGTGTGTATGTGATGTTCATATGATGTAGCTCTCCTTTATCACGCTGTTTCCCATGGGAATACAAGAAGAATTGACAATCTCTAATATCTATGCAGTGATATTAGCACTCAGTCTTTTACTAGAAGGATGAGCTAAGTTTGATTGTTAATTTATTTATTTGAGCATCTGGTAAGACAGGCACTTCTGTTGTTGATGTTGATGTTCAGGATCAAATAAATATTACTTTTTGAAATTTAGTTTGAAAGAATTACTCATTAAAAACCTTTGCTTGGTAAAATCCAACCCTTCCTTCCCTAGTCCGAAGCCAGGGTCCAGCATCCAAGCAGTTATTAAATGTATCCATTTAAGGAATACAAATGGTAAGGATACCACCAGATCATTAATATGGAGATGGTGGGATCCTTAGAAGGAAATTGATGGCATTTTAAAATACACACTGTACCCATACATGAGGCTGTGGTACTTTGGAACTCGAGGAAGTGCTTTCAAATTTTCTCTGCAAGTTAACCTTCTGCAAAGCATGGTAAATGGCTTTGATGTTCCTGAGGGATGATCAGCAAAATACTTAGTTTCGGGTCAAGAATGAATGCTGTGTTCTGAAGTGCTGTTGCATGGTATTAAACAGTTAAATGGGCAAACATCACGTACCACTAGAAAGAAAATTTTTTTTCCCTTAGAATGCTCCAAATGGTTTTCCTTTATACATTTCATCTACTGTGCACTTACACTTTGTATGTCACATGAAAAAGGCATGCCATCCATAGTAGTGGATAGAGACTTTTGTATTCCATATTTTCAAAGATTCTTTAAATTATATTGGTATAAACTATACCTCTAAAATAGTTTACTACTATTCCTTTCGATTTGCATGTTAATTTAATGTTAGTGAAAGATTAGCTGCAAGAAAAGTAGGCTTATAATACTGATTACTATTCCTTCTTGACGAAGTAACAACCACATCCCTGGCTAGGATGATTTACTAGGTCTCTTCTACCTCAGCCTTTTGTAATTCCGCAGTTGACTGCCCTAGAGGCCAAAGTCCTCTGATAATGCAGCAGTGCAAATTTCTTCTTCCATTACTTTTCTATTGTGAATCAGTCCTAACTTGAGACTAAAACTGCATTTCCTTTCCAGTAGCCTTAGCAGCTCTGCTTAGACCACCAACTAAGGACTATGTTTATTAGTAGCTCTGCTTGTGTCTTTAGTGATCTTTGTCGAAGGTAATCAGATGGGAGCTTCAGGTTTAATTTAGGCCACCAATTTAAATCACATAGTGCAGTAAGATAGGTGGAGTCCTGGAGCATCAGGGAAGACACACAGTCAGAGCTTTCTGATGTAGTTCTAGACTCAACATTGAGTTCTCTTCTCCCTTAGTTTAACTGTATAGCTTGCATTTAGCTATCTGTACAAGAGACATCTTACAGAGGTTTGGGAAACCAATTAGCTGATATTTTTACAACTTGAAGATAGAAAACCCTAAGTAGTTTTTTTATTATAGGTATGCTGCATGAGGTCACTTTAATAGGACACACTCATTAGACCTCTTATTTCTGTGAAGCAGGGTCTTTCAAGTTGTGTTTCCCAATATTGTCTTGGGAGCACTGCTTAAGAAATTGGCCATATACTGTGTCACCTCCTGACCTTCGAAAATGCGCTTGATAAAAGTGTCTCATTACAAATGTACTGTTTTGCCATGCAGAGTCTAGGGAGTAGCAGAACAATTTACATAATAGACGTAATTAAAAAAAAAAAAGTAAATAAAAAGCAGGTACTTGCTAAACAAATGGGTGATCTTACACATAGGAAGAATGGCTGGAAATGCTGCCTTGTTAATAAACTGTTAGTCTGAGAATGAATCAAATAGGCAATAGGTTCTTTTTATTTAAGACCTGTTTTTCCTCCATTCTCAATACAGAACTGAACTCTTACAGCACCGATTAATCACATCCAAGTTTGTGGTTACGTCCCCTTATTTCTTCATTCTTCTGTTTCTACATTTGTAATTTAGTTCAGAAACTGCATCTAGAGAAGCAAACATTTCTGGGGTCACAGATTAGTTTAGACTTTGCTTCCCACTGGAGATTTGTGGGTAGGAGCTGCAATTCCATTCCAAAATATAATTAAAAAGCAGGTACGCAGAAAAGTAGCAGACCATCTTACCCATAGGAAGAACGTCTGGAGGCTCTGCTTTGTTAATGAACTGTTAGACTAGGAATCAAATGTACAACCAATATCTGTGTGTTTTTTAGGGTTTCTTTCTTCTCCGTTCACAAGGCATAATTCAGTTTCTTATATCATTCTACACTCAGCAGGCTTACTGGAAATCTCAGTTTCTCCTTAATTGCCAGAACAGCCACCCCAGTGATTTTGCAGTGTCAGTATGTGGTAGGTGACAGGAAAATAGGATCATCTAAAAAGGTTTCCTGGGATTTTCATTTAGGAATGAATTCTGTAGGACACTTCATCTCTGTAGTTTTATGGACTGTTAAATTGCATTTGTGGTATATTAGCATCGGCAGCACATTTCTGATGACTTGCTGGGCACTACTAATTATATGAAAAAAGTGTACATTTTTGTTAGGTAAAATGAACTCAGTACCTTTGAGAAAGAGGCCACTAGAGGATCCACCTGCTTTAACTTTGACAGTAGGTTTAGAAATATTTGCCTTAGTGAATAAGACGCTAATTGTCCTCATGTTAAAAAATATATATTTCTTACATTGCCAGTGGCACTTGCAAAATGAAAGCAGACATGTTTAAATAAAGTACAGAAATTGGAGCAATATAAATCAAATAAATGTATTGGATACAGTACCAGTGCAAAGTTGTCTTGATCTCCATTTCTAGGCTTTTAAAATTGGTGACAAGTCAGTGTTTCGAGAAGCTGAAGTCCATCTTGCCAATATTGTGCTCACTTTGCCCACCGTAGAGGTAATTGACATAATTGTTTTTATAAACAAAAACATATTTTTGCCTTTTTAGTTGGAGGACAGAAAGGCACAAAAGAACTTTAATTGTGTTCATGGTGCCTTGAAAAGATGCCAGAAGTCAGATATGTAATTAGGGATTCTGTTAAAAGTCTAATTCTTGCACCTGTGAACATTTTTTGGCACAAAGCTTTTTAAGTCTTTGCTTTTCTTCTCATATTTCCCATTTTATTGGCCAAGAATTAAGTTCCTTTTCAAAGGAAATTGTCAAAGATCTTCTGGGGTATATTTTGTTCTTTGTCTGAGTCCAGTACAAAAAAGGCAGTTACCTCTGCTTTTTTTGTTGAGTGAAATAATCTAAAACATAATATTACACACTGTTTCAGTTAACACCTGATTACTCGTGGCAAGGCTCTTTAAGATCCTTCAGGAAGAAAGGTGATGCAACAGGTTATGACAGTATTCTTATAACATAGATTTGTTCTTCTAATGCTAAAAGTAATGTATGGGGCACTATGTTTTGCATCACATAGATTCAAATATTGGTCAAGTTCTAAGAAAGCTCATGATAAACTATTTCAGTTAGATGGGGCAGAGAGAAGAGCAAAGAAGTCATTATCACCAGATGATGTAGCAAGATTTTTTTGGTGAATTTTAAAGTAGTTGGAAACAAATTAATACATCAGGTAATTTTATGAGTGGGTCTGTCTGGATTGATTTATCAAACCATTACGAACTTTGATAGGTGCCTCCTGTGAATATCACAGGATTCAACTGTTGGTTCTTCCAGGCTACAGCTGACTTCAACAGAATCTCAATGTATTGGAAATATATATATATCTGCTCTGCAAACAGAATCAAGCAAGAAATACATCTCAAAATAGAGAGATCTGTCTAGGCAGCCAATGACCATAAGCTGAGGACTTTTCCACAACTCTCTTACATGTCTTATGTAACACAACAAAACAAAGATATTTATTCATTGTGTAAATTGCCTGGGGCAGAAGAAGGAAGATCATCAAGGTGGAAACATGCATTCACCATATCTGCTTTTAGTCACAAATGAAAGGAGGATATCAATATGGTTTTTGGCTAACACATTAATTTACTAAAATTATCTTGGAAATTGATGCAAGAGGTGAACTGAAGCAGTAAAAGGCCCTCCTGCCCTGCAGGCTTCTACTTCCCATGTCCCTTTCCTAATTCTTATTTAAGTACTGTGATTCTCGTCCAGGAAAGCAGTCAAGTGCATATGTAAGTGCATCTATATCCAGCAAGTGTAAACATGTGCTTTATACACCATCTTAATTGCTTAATCAAGCTCCCTATATTGTGAGGCACAACCATACAAAGAGGAAACAGATGGAAGATATTTTTATCAGACGGACTATGGGATTAAGGAAGCATGGTCATTGAACATTGCTGTCCTTTAAAAACCCAGTATCAGGATATGACTGCATCCATGCAGCATCCCCACAGTGTGATAATTCAGGCAGCAACCACTGTCATAAACTCAAGATTCAATCTTACCTCTTTATTTTCAGGTATCAACAACCTGTGTGAGTTTGCATGGTAGGCATACACATTGTTAATTATTTTAGGAGAGCTTAGGTCAAAGAAGGTTGAAACAGTTATTCAGGTTTGTAATCCATAATTACAAAAATGCGGGAATAGTCAGCTCTTTTTAGAATCATTAGTTTTGTGGGTGATTCTAGCATTGAAACAGTATGAATTGGTATAGCGTCACTCTCTTAAGAGACTGGTGCAGTCTTCTTATTATTTTCAAGTGATAGGGAAAAGTCTGGGTCTATTTGAGCTATGTTTTCTATGCTGTTAGTAAAACATATCATAGCAACAGAGATTTTTATCTGCCTTCCTTAATTTTATGACATAAAGCACTTAAAACTAAGTATTAGGCGAGTGCTCTGATGGGTTCTGCATCAAATCCAAAATAATTGTGGTTTTGCAACCTTTTCCACTATAGGCTTCTAGTATTAATTATCTGATTATGCTGTGATTAATGCTTTTATTCCACACTTTAAAAAAAGGAACAAAATTCTTGGTTATAATTGAAGGTGTGTATATTTGGCCAGGTAACTTGCCTGGTCCTAACTGGCAGCCTGAATTGTACAAACATAGTCATCAAAGTGGGAAACACTTTATGTGAATAATTCAGGTCACTGACATTTTATCTGCAGGTTTGGTGACAAAATTAACAGCAGTGAAATAGTTAAGAATCCTGATATTTAGGCAGCCAGAATTGGCTTTTTAGTTAACACCCCAATATGATGGAGGGTACAAGTTCACTATTCTCCTAGTCTCATTGTTTCTTTCCACTGGCTGCAGGCTCAGCAAGACAAATGTGCATTAGTTTATATTGTCAAGGCTATCTTTGCAAGCAGATGGGCTGGAAATCTAATTAAAGAAAACCAAAAGCTTTGATTCTGGCAAAAAATAGCAAAATCAGTGGGACGACCCTAAATCCTCTGAATTAAATGGATGTTCTATGTCAATGCAATTCTATTGTTCCACTTTATAAATAAAATATGAAGGGCTCTACTTTCACATAGACCTATAAATGTGCTCATTTATGAGTTTAATAAAGCATGTGTATTCAGTACAATTAGATAAGCACATGTATAGAGCAATAAATGCTCCCTATATAAAATCAGCACACGTGTATCCAGCATGGATAAATAAGCACATGCTTAGATTATTAAGTGATATCTCTTAAGGTTTTGTGAATTAACCATGAAGGGGCTGTGGCTATTTGCAATTTGTAATTCTCCTGCAATTATGTATCCTACCTGTGTCTGAAAATGTCGTAAATAGAATACATCCATTGGAAGAGTGCATTAGCCTGAGTAAAGTACGGTAACACCCATTTTACAGATGACAACAACCAGAGGTAGAGTTGAGCTATAACACAGAAAGAGAAGAAGGAGGTGAGCGACCCAACTGAGATTGCCTGACTCAGTCTCATCCTCTGGACTGCAGTGCTCCATCCAGATGTAAAACATGAATAAGTTGTGAAGCTGTAATTGAAAGGAAAATGGTTACATGTATTTGTGTTACCTCAGTGTCAGGGAGTTATAAGTAGGCTTTTCTTATGCTGGGTGATGAGTCCAATGTGAGGCTAGAGGTTTGCAGAGCATCTGTGAAGTGCTTTCTGTTGCTTCTCACCAGCTGTTGTCCGGAGGGGTGATGATGGTGGTTCAACCTGCTACAGAAACCTGCTGCATTAGGTGCATTTCTGCACAGGATGTTGTATTGCATTGGTTTAACTTACAGGTAGGAAATCCATTGGTCCAGTGGAGTAGGTGTGGCCTGTGACATATCTTTGATGTGTCTCTTCCAGATCAAATGAGCCACTCAGTATTAGGCCAGATATTCTTAGTGCAGTGCTCCATGAATCTGCTCTGTGATTTTTACTACTATGGGCTGGCTGATACTTAACAATGAGTTGTAACAGTTTTCTGACTAGCAGATTACTATTGTTCCTATCCTGGCATTTGTTAATTTGTCAATATAATTTTCAGGTCTGGCAGCAGGAAAGGCACCACCTGGGGTATGCAGTTCCTGAGATGAATAGGATGCTGCATATTCACATGTGGCACTTGGACTTGCCTCCGAAGTTTTATTGTGCATTTGATAGAGAAGCAATATAGCTAATAGGAGAAAGGGAGCAAGCAGTAGAAACAAGGCAATTATGTTACAGAACATTTATCTGAACCTGCTTTAGTTGATTAAAACAGTTGCTCTGGGTTTTTCCTATTAGTGGTGACTGATGGGAAGAGGTACTGATGGAGAACTGAATTTATTAGTGGTCGTGATGAAAATTAAGGATCATAAGGGAAGCAACTTTAAAACTATGTTGGCATGACACCAATATGTGAGTTCCCATGAGGATGGGAAAGTGCCTTAGTATGATGGGACTGTGTTCCCTCCCACCCCCAGGCACCTAATGAGATCAATCTCCTACAAAGGTGATGGCATCTGAGGCTGGAGAAATACCTCACGTAGTCTTGGGAAGACAAGCAGAATGTTAGCTCAGAGAATTGGTAAAAGTCTGCAAAGTTATTACCAGGTTTTGGTTCCATTATTCCACTGTTGGATTTATCTTTGCTCTCCAAAAGCTTTTTGGTTCTAGCTTTCTCACTCTGGGGTCAACAGTGTCTTTTGGGTCTTCTATTCCCTTTGAACTACCAAGTTACTGACTTTGTTCTCAGTCAGTATAAGTGATTTTGATCGATCACACCTTTATGTCTCCATGCAAGTAATAAGGGATACCTCACATCAGGTACCTTAATTGACAAGAGTAGGCAGAGTGAGAGAGCCTGAGAGAGGAGACAGATACAGAAAAAATTGGACATGAACTAAACGCTTTAAAGGTGAATTGTGAATAGCACATCAGTATCTACTATCTCTTGAGGACTCAGTAAAAAGGGATTTTCTCCTCTCAGTGGCATCATGGTAGTTTTTTGAAAGAATGAGTAAAATCTGCTGTGTAAAGGAATACACAAAAATTGATTTTACAATTGTATCTTATAATACAGGTTGATTGTGTAGCTTCAGAGCATGCCCTTCTGGATATAATACCACAGCCAGTCTTCACCCAGCCTGGCATGGCAGGAAGTATATATCTGATAAGTGAACTATTTTGGGTAAATCATTGTGCTTACAAAGACCTGTTTTGTTTATATATGGGTGGAGCTCAAAAAAAATGAGTACCACTGATTTATTAGTCATGGTCAGTCCTCTTTGTCCAACCTGGGGAAAATGGAGGCATCAGCTTTTAGATTAACATTTCTAAAGAGAACTCAAATTCTCACACAGTCTCTTAGCAAAACAGACTCATTGCAGGGACCACACAGTGTTTCTGGGATGTAGTACTCAACCTTTCCTCCTAACAGATAGACTTGAAGCCAGTGTGTGCCCTTAAATAAAATGAGCGTTTAGACTCCAGCAAAAATCTTGTAAGCCTTAAAGAATCGTTATATCACTTCTGTTTAGGAGATAAAAAGTGCAAAGCAAACCTCATGCTGAACTCTGCACTGTAAATGGGCAGAAGCTTTACTTTTTTGTGGAAGACTCTGCTATTTTGGAGTTCAGATTTTGAAATGTGGAATTTTCTCACCAAAGGTACCTCTAAAATATGATGTCACTCAAAATATTTTGTTTTGATAAAATTCAAAGATCTTGTTCTTTTTTTAATTTTGTCTCATCAAAAAAAGAAACAAAATGAAAAAAGACGTTTTATCCAAAAATGCCTAAACAGAATATTTTGCTGTTATAAAAGCATTTTTTCAGTTTTTGAGTACACATTTTCATGAGAAGCCACACTCATCATGAAACTTCATATTTTGAATGAATATGTAATTTCTCATCTTCTCTCTGTAGTTCCTTATTGTAATTACAGCTCTTCTGTACGTAGATGAACATTTCTCTCTTGTAATGCCAGGAGCAGCATATGAGAACTGATGAGTGCTTACTGCAAGAAATGTCATTACTACTTAGAAAAAGTGATTTTAGCATCTTTGAAGAGCATTTTTTCCTGTCCTCAGCTATGAGCCCATTGAGCCCTGGAGCAAGTCCCAAAGTGGTTATACCTGCTTACATTGGGATGGAATTCAACATGGTGTCTGCCTCTGGACATGTATTGGATTTCACCAGGTGCTGCTGTCTAGTGTCTAAATCGACATTAATCATTCTTGGCATGAACCAGACATGTTTGCAGGCTTATTTATGCTATAAAGGGTCTTTCTGCTATGGGTAACTCTGCCTCCCACAATGCATTTCAACAAAATGTGTGTATTTGCAATCTGGAGGCTTTCCATTCTGGAGTGACTGTGTTTTACTATGATGACTGGAATTCCTGGGCCTGCTCACCCTGCTCCATTCACTTACTTGTTAAGTCACTGATGTCTTGAACTGATAACTCAGGATCCTGGGTTTAAGAGCCCCAGGAAGTCATTGCCCATACAAAGTATCCTTTTCCTTATGTGAAATCTGGTGGCACTGACTGTAGACTAAACTTTATAGTAACTGTATGTGAAATGGACTTCATGGTCTCCTTGCTTTGACTACAAAAAAAAATGCTTAATGTGTGCACAAAAAGATATATTAATTTTACTAAATTAAATCTTACTATTTGGGCTGTGCTAAGCACAACCGTATGTATTTATTTCTCACCTGAAATCCAATAGATGTGAATCTCCAAACATATTCTCAATAGCCTCTGCTCATCCAAGCCTTTTCAAGAACGGTGCGTTTACATTTCAACACAACTCTAATATTTATTTTTTCCAGTGGATGTCAATAACATATAATTTTCATTTCCTAAAGTGTTTTTGTTTTCTTTCCGCTAACTCATCTCAAATACAAAACTTTAAATGATCCAGAGATAGTTGAATGGTACTTACTGTTCAAATATTTCTTTGTTGTAACAAATCTTTAAATGTAGCCCTGCTTCAACAAAAACAAAGTCCTGATTAATTTTATATTCATCTCAGCAGCTGTTTCAAGGAAGACCTGCCAGATATTGATCCAAATATAGTAGACATGTAATAAGAAAAGGGGAAGAGGGTAAATGGGTTTATACGAAGGCATCATTTACTAGCAGAAACTTAATAAGAATGTGAAAAATTATGATATTAGTCCTCCAGATTTGGCTTCAACAGCTGCAGTCATGCATTCTTGGACACAGCTGTGTTGTATATCTGTTATTTGAATGAAGAGAGGAAGCTTCTCAAATAGCGTTTATTTGCTCAATTAAATAGGAGGATGAATGCCTGCAGAACTGTGGGTCCCAGTTCTGGTCCTGGCTGTAATGATGTAGATCAGGATTTTTACCTGGGTAGAAGACAGCACAAAACAACCCTGCTGAATCCTGAAGGAGATACCACATGGGACCTGCACCTCTCACTGCTCTCAGGAGCTCACAGGATCATGGGTACATATTAGGAAAAGATTTTCTTACATCTAGTTAGCGTCCGAGTTTTTCCTAGCTTACATCATTTTACAACAGAATTGTTATGACTTCAGACCCATTTTTCTTAGAAGCAAAAATTAAATAGCAAAGTAAGTTACTTGCTTGAGAATAGCAGGAGCACCCATTCTGGCACCAGTTAGGTTCTGCCAAACTTGGTTTTTTTCTATCTTTCTGTTCCCTCCTGTTGGCATGGGGCCAGGGGCAAGGATTGAATGTGGACATTGTGCAGCCCAGACATCTGCATTCTTGTGCCATTCGCAATCACACCTCATGTCCCCTAAGAGCAGTGGCTGGAAACCAGAGACAGGAGGTTTGTCTCTGACTAGACGTCAGTGGCTCCAAGTCTTTTTACAACACATCGCTGAATTTTCTCTAGATCGCTGCTTTATGTCCAGCTCCAGCCAGTGTGAAACTAACTTCGATTTCTTTCTTTCTTTTTTACAAAAGAAAAGTGAGAATGAATGATTCCTTTTCAGCACTGAAAGAGAGGAAACAAATTTAGGTCACAATAAGGAAGAAAAGATTAATTGGAAATGGAGGCTGGATTACTTTTTCTCCTCTAATTACAAAAAAAGCGTTGTGAAACCAAGCCAGAAAATGTAAGCAGGAAAATCAAGGATAAAGTCTGTCTACCTATAGTCTTTTAGGTAACTGAAATGCTCTGGTGGGAGCTTTCTGTGAATTGTTATTCCAGAGTAATGGTGCTCTGGGCATGTGCATCATTATCTTCCTTCACTGGTCAGCAATATACCAGGATGTAAGGGAGGTGTGAGGATTAGCAGTCACAGGTGTCCTAGGATCTTTGAGAAGACAAACTGACTCATCACACCAAACAGCCACAGTCACTAGAGGATGTGAATGACAACTCAGACTGATGGTGTGAAAGTTCAAGAAGATACCGGGTTAACTCATAATGAGCAAGGTAAATTTTGTTGAGAAGTATTAAATAGAGTAAAATATTTTAATAAATAATGCTGATTCAGGAGTGGCTGACAAACAGGTCTACTAGAAAGCACTTTGTCTGGTTGTCTAAATATACTAGAAAGTGTATTATGAATATAGATTACTGACTGTTTCCGTTGAGAAGGTGAAATTCAGGCTCAACATGGTTATGCAGAACCTAAGTATGAAAGCCAGTAAGTGATGCTGCTTATAAACCTCCCCACCTAGCTTTATTTTCAAGCTGAGTAAGCAAACCAGAGACAAGATGAATTAAAAATTGCAACTGATCAAAAAATATTAACATGTAAGTTACTGAAATGATCCTTGGTATATTTTGACACGGAAACTAGGCAGAGGAGTTAGTTTGGTCTCAGTATGAAATGAGGCCTTTGGGATGACAGTCTGTGCTTGGAGACTTTCACATACACATTTCTCTCGTCTTCCTCCCCCTTTTCCACCCTCAGCTTGTGAATCAACTGGCTGACTAGAGCCACATTTGTCAAAGGTATGATGATCTCAAAAATAATTAAGTTCCTGCAGATTTTGTGCTTACATCAATTGATGCTTGTAGAGCTACTTGTTATGCTGACACCGTCTCCCGACAAGGTTACACTGACCCTTCTTAAAGGAGATCTTGCTCTCATTGTTAAGAAATCATATTTTGAATGAGATGCTGTACATGTCAGAGCTGTGCTTTTAGTGGTCCAACAGGCATGCTAAATGTGCTTCTTTGTCATTAACTCATGACTTCAAAATGGGAATAGAGATATTATATTATTTCAGCTAATCAAGTGCTGAAGCTTCTAAATGCCAGAAGCTTTGGCCAAACCATAAGGATGAAAAATATACATAATCAATGACAGATATTTGAAAGATTAATCAGAAAGCATGAAGTGCTTTTGGTACCCAGCAAGCCAGCTTTTGCCAAAGAAAATACAATTTAGAATGTGCCTGCATTAAAGAGGAAATTTGAGAAAATAACCTTATGAAAGTACCCTAGAAACCAAAATAGAGGCATTTATTTTGACAAAATTATCACATCTGCTTCTGAGTTTCAATTTTATGTTGGTTTTTTTGTTGTTTTTTTTTTTTTAATCCAGACTGTAAGTATTGTTTTCACAAATACTCTGTTTTTATTAAACTTAGAAGCTGGTCTTTGTCTTTGCTTAAAAGCAATATAGCAACTGAAATGACATATCAGCTATCAAATATTTTGTGCTCACCCTTGCAAATTTAGTCCAGATGAGCACAGCCAGAAGGTTGATGGATTGTCCGAATACCTTGAACTGAGTGTTTTCTCCAGTTCCTGGTCAAATGTCAATACCAGAAAAAAAGTAAGCACCACAATCAACATTAATTGCTATCCGAAAATGAATACTTGTGTGTAATAGATATGTGAATTGCTGTAGTGTCTTGGGAGCCAGGGTATAAGGCATGTCTTGCTCAAACAGTGTGGAGGAAGCTTGATTGCTGCTGATGCTTTTCTCGACCAATTGCTAAACTGGGAAGGCTTTGAGTTGTTGCTTTTAAACAATATATTTAATAAGCATGGCTGTACTATTCAAAAGGAACCTAGGGTCATTTCCTCAGTGCTGAGGTAACTGAAGAAAAATGTCAAAGATGCTCTGACTCATCAGAGTTTATGGGTGCTTCCATTTTTTTAGGACCCTATCAATAGCTGTAAATATTCAGATATTATGACTTAAATTTTGGCCTTTTTGAATTTTTTTTTTAAACTAAATTGCCTATGAAGTGTCCCCACATTTGGGTAAGCCTTTTGTACAATCACATATGTGTTCTGTTGTGATTTTTCAGACTGTTATTCCTCATTATTTTTAAATCTTTGAATGTGCATATATAGTTTCCTGAAGAGTAATTCTCTGGAAAAGACTAGAGTGTGGTATGAGTATAGGTACATAGAGACCTCCACCAAGGCAAGCTCCTTAGACAAACACAGCATGGCAGATGGTCCCTGGCCTGAAGAGCTTACAACCTAAATAATTTTCTTATCTCTCACTTGTTTCTCTGAGGTACTAGTACCCGATTAGTATCTGGCTACTTTCTTGTATAGTTTAAGTGCTCTCAGAGGCATTCCTCTCCACAGCCAAAACACAAACCCCCTTCTATTCATCCCTTTCAGATTTGAGTCTTTGGCTCAGCTCTTGTTCCAAAGGGCAAGAGGCAGTAGCAACACCAACAAAGCTGCTTTTACAGCCTTTTTTGGCATTAGTTATGGAAGGATCAGGTGTCTGACCTTTCAGCGGTAGGTAAAAGGAGAATAAAAAGATCCGTATTTCTGACAGTGTTGGGGAGTGCCTGGTCTCCCTAGTTTTTCTCTGCACTGACTGTTGTATTCAGTGTCTCTAGATGTGCCAATAATGCTAAGGCAGAGGACCAAGCTTGTTGGCTGTGACTGCTCCTTCCTGGCACTAAGCTGAAACTGCTCAAGTTAGAGGGCTCTCTTAATGTGGCAAAATCTGCTTTGCCATGGCGTGGCCCATCTGTGCACAGATCTTTCTAGCTACTTGTAAGGTGACCAAGGACTTTTATTTTTAAGTTATATATGTTAATCCCGTGTGCCTTCTATGAAGGCTATCCCTTCATATGTTCCAGCCCAAAAACCTAGTTGTAAGATTTATGATGTTTTCAGTGAGATATGTATGATCTAGATCTTCTTAGCAGAAAGAGCTCCATAAGAATTTAGAGAGGTAGAATACAGTGAAAATCATCCTGTGTGTTTGTGCACTGAGAGTATTCATGTGGAGGCTAACCAGTCTTACAATATCTGCATTATAACCATACTTAATATTATCTGCCCTCACTGATTCATTTCAGTGACATCAACACTTGCTAGTTTGAATTAGCTTACATATACCTTTATGTCCACAATATTTATGTTGATGGCCTGTTTGCAGAAAGGTCAAAGGTACTATATTCATGTCATAAGGAGAATTTCTTTTTCTGTACCACACTGCATGCACTATACAAAATACGTTTATGTTCTTCCATGTTTCTCTTGTTTCTCAACTGTTTTTTCTGTTTTCATCTTCCTTTCTTCTTTCTACACTTCCTTTCTTCCAGAAGCTTTTCTTTCTGTGGAAAACACTGTGACCTCAATTTCACTTCAGAAAAATAAATAAGTAAAAATTAGACCATTATGGCATTTTTAGTGCATCACCAATGAATTTTACTCATTTACCATACCAATAATATTACTGGGAATGGGGAATTTCACATTTTGTGCAAGTGCTTGAGGCCTAAAGCAGACACCAAAGCTCTCAAGACTTCAATACCATGCATGGCAGATACATTAGCCAATCAGTCAGAGGAGCAGACGCTTCCTGAATCTCATCAAAAGTTGGATGCTGCAGGTGCAGAATGACACTTCTGAGCCATTGTTCTTTTTCTGAGGAGCAATACTAAGTCCCTGGAAAAGCTATGCTGAAAGCTGCACAGATTTGACTTGAATCAACATGTCCTTTCATTTTTTTCTCCTCTCTTCTGAGGTAAAAGGGAAGATGTGTTTTCATGCTAATGCTCTGGTGCTTTTGGGCCTCATGCATTGCCAGCGACCAGGACAGATGACTCTGTTGAGCTTTTGAGAATGGAGAACAGGCTGGCAGAAAAGTATGACTACAAATTGAAAAAGATCCTGCAACATTTAGGAGATCAATGAGGAGGGGAAAGAGCCCAAATTTTAACAGTGCACATGCTGAGTCACAAGGACCTTCTTTTTTATGGAATGACTGCCAGGCACTTTTCTGGAAATTACACTTTTTCAAAAGCCCTTGAAAGGGCCTCCAAAAAAAAAGGCAGCCAAATCTAGAAGTGGCCAGCAATGTTAAGGCACCAGACCTGTGGATTTGGCTGTGGATTGAATAGTAGGATCATAGAATGTTAGGGGTTGGAAGGGACCTCTGGAGATCATCTAGTCCAACCCCCCTGCCAGATCAGGATCACCTTGGGCAGGCCACACAGGAACAGATCTAGGTGGGTTTTGAAAGTCTCCAGAGAAGGAGACTCTACAACCTCTCTGGGCAGCCTGTTCCAGTGCTCGAGGAGAGGAGAGGAGAGGAGAGGAGAGGAGAGGAATGGTCTCAGACCATGGAGGGGCTGGACGAAGCCACCTTGAGCCACAACTCAGGAAGCTCCCGATGGTTTAATTAAAAAGGTATCTAAAGTTATTTTAAGTTTTATTCTGCTGGGGTTTTTTCCAACAATCAATATCTGGAACTGTGATGGTGTCACCCATTCAGGTCCAAGGACATCCCCTGAGCTCTGTGCACCCAGCAGAGCTGGGAACAGCTGGTTGAGCTCAATATGCGTAGTGCAAAAGGTTAAAAAAAAAATAAAAATCACAATAGTGTGTAACTATTTCTACAGAAGGACCTGGAGTGGTCCCAGAAAGAGAAAGGAACCTGCTCTATGGACAACCTGAGGTCCCAGCCCAGGCAGGGCCACCTCAGCTCCCGAGATGTATCCTTTTCCTGCAGATTCAGTGGCCATGGGACCTTCTGCCAAGACCAGGAGGCACCTGGAGAAGGAGCTGAGGGAAGCACGTCCCTGCGCTGGGGGAAGGGTTGAAGCTGCCACTGCCCAGCATGGAGAATGTCCTTTCTCCATCACATCTGCAACATCACAACTTGGGGCTTGCTGCAGAGAAACAGGCTGGGCAGGGAGCAGCTCGACCTGAGGAGGGCAGGGTTGTTCAGGCACAGACACGCTCCTTGGTCCTGCACCTCAACCCTGCACCAAAGACATCGTTGGTACCATCCCCTTACTGGTTGTCCCCATCCCCTTGAACAGCAGGAGGGGACAAGGGCCAGGCCCAGCACACACATCCCACCAGGCCCTGCCCCACCCACGTCTGGTTGAAGCTGCTGTTGTCCACCCACTCCCATTTCCGCAGCCTGACCAATAATCAACATTACCCTTGAGGTGTGAGAGAAACTCCCAGGAGGGAGGAAGGAGAGAAGCCAATGGGCAGGAGTTGCTGCCACCCCAGCCCCAGCCCCAGGAACAGCCCCCCCAGCCACAACAGCCCCTCACTCACCATCTCCCACTCCCTGCTGAGCACGGCCAGCGAGGCCCCGAGCCCAGGGCAGCACTCCTGGCTCCACTCCCAGCTCCCCTCCTCCTCCTTCAGCTTCAAGAGGCAGTAGCAGACCTTGCAGCACCCAACCCAGCCATCAGCACAGGCCGGAACCACAGCCGGACTCGCTGCCTGCCTGCTGCAGAGGGAAGGGGAGAAGGGCAGAGAATTCCAGGGGACGCAACTCTGGGGGGCCAGACACAGGCAGCCCCAAGCTCCCCCCTTACCTGGGTGGGCAGCAACAGCCACAGACGAAGCCAGGAGCAGAATCAGGAGCAGAGCCAGGAGCAGCACCAGGATCAGAGCTCCCACGGGACAAAGCAGATCTCACAGGGCTGGAGGAAGAAAAAGCCGCTGGAAAAGTTAAAGCCCAGGGGGGACAATTGTGTTGCTGGATGTTGAAATATTGGGGAAAACAGGAATTTCCTTGCTCCAGAGAAGCCCCTGCAGCACGTGCAGCACAACAAGCTCTCTCTGCAGGCAGCTCCTCCAGCACCTCTCCGCGTCCAGCCCCAGGGACTGCATCCAGCCACGGCCCAGTGCTCAGATGTTGGTGGCTACGGGGATGGCAGCGAGAGACTGTGTCACCCAGAGCCATGTCCCTGTCCCCAACCCACTGGTCTGGGGATATCAGGGTCCCCTCCTCCTGCAGCCCCATGTTGATCCCGCCACAGCCCCTGGCAGGGGAGGATGGAGCCGCCAGCATCACAGGGGAGATTTGACCTCTTCCCTATGTCCCCACTGCCTATGGGGGCTTCCCAGAGAGGAGGCACTGAGGGAATGGAGATGGAGACTTGCTGGCAGCGGTTGGAAACCTCAGCTACGAGGCCACCCTGGCGCTGGGCAGCGATCGGAGCTGGACCTGCTACCAGTACTTACTTAATGCCACTTGATAGTTCACCTTCTCCCTCTCTGCAGAGAGAAAGAGGCCTCAGCACCCACCGTGCTTTGCTTCCACGCTGGGGGGCTCCCCAGAGCCCAGTGTCTCCTGCCCGCAGCCTCCCCTGGCCCCCCAGCCCCTCATTCCTCCCGCACCCCTCTGACTCACCCATCCCGGCGCTTTACCTGCTGTGCACTTGCAGAAGAAGAACCCTGTGACAATGATGACAGTGACAACTCTGATGGCAGCAACCACCCTCAGCATGGTGGCCACCAGGTTGGACTCCAGCCCACCACTGGCTTCCTGTGCCTGAGGCCACGGGGCTCACCCCAGCTCCACTCACTCTCTCTGGTTGTAGCGAACCTGCAGCATGTCCAAGTTCACAAAGTCAACCTGCCGATTGTTCTGTTCAATCCAAATGTTCCTGTCCCAGCACTGGGGATCCACAACCCCCATCACCCACTCTCCCCAGGGCACCCTCCTCCTAGTCTCACTGCCATACCATGAGATGGGGATCCCGTCCACTTACACCACAGACACAAACTGGGGTGCCCCCGGGCTGGGTTCTGACACCAGGACATCAAAGTATTGCAGAGAGCAGAGTCCTGTGGGGACACGGGGAGATGAGAGGTGGGGGTGGTGAGGCTGGAAGGGAGGGGAGTGAGGGTGCCCAGGGGTGAGTGTCTCATGGGAGCCATCAGTGTGTGGGGGCAGTTTCAGAGGGGATGTGATGGGTGGGGGGATACCGGAGAGCAATGTGTGTCCAG
>WUAM01000256.1:650010-667163 GCA_024336885.1 Actenoides hombroni | reverse complement strand
AGGCCCCTTTCAGGTACCAGAAGGTTCGCTGTAAGGTCCTCCCAGAGCCTCCTCTTCTCCAGGCTGAACACCCCCAGCTCCCTCAGCCTGTCTTCACAGGAGAGGTGCTCCAGCTCTCACATTTTTGTGACTCTCAACATTTCACTCCTCTCCCTTTCCCATTTGCATCACAGAGACTGAAGTGGAAAAAAGCAGGTAATTAGAGACATGTTTCACTCCCACTGTTCACGCCCATTTAGGCAGAAGAGAGAGATTCCCATCTCTCTGGAGAGCAGAAACCCCAGCCATGTGCTCAGGAACATGCCGGGGGACTCTGTGACCTGAATTCTTAAATTGGAAAAGGAAACAGCACACCTGCGAGCTACCCAGACTAACACCAAAGGAAAATGTTTTGTTGGGTTTTGATTGGGGCTTTTGTTTTTTTGGTTGGGTTTTTTGTTTGTTGTTTGCTTTTTGTTTTGTTTGTTTGTTTGTTTGTTTTTTGGTGGGGGTGTGGCAGTGTTTGGCTGCTTGGTTTGGTTTTTTGGGGTTTTTTTTGCGGTGAAGAAAGATCTAGGACTTCACCTCCCCTCCTTCCTCAGCGAGACAAATGAAGGAAACCAAAATGCCCATCAGCAGATTCCTGGCCTAGGAGCTCCAAGGAAAACACACCACGTCAGCCTCTGCTTCCGCGTGGACTTCAGCAATTCCCTTCACCATCAGCTGTGGTAAAAGCAAACCTTACTGGTGCTCACTGGTTCCTGTGAGGTTTCACAGCCCGTCCCTCTGGGCTTGCTCTCCTGTGGCTCTGGTGGGTCAGCCTGTCGACTGGAGGGCTCTG
Organism: Actenoides hombroni; assembly: GCA_024336885.1. Classification (NCBI taxonomy): domain Eukaryota; kingdom Metazoa; phylum Chordata; class Aves; order Coraciiformes; family Alcedinidae; genus Actenoides; species Actenoides hombroni. The sequence goes on along the minus strand of WUAM01000256.1, from coordinate 666,343 downwards.
GGCAGAGCCCTGCGCAGCTTCCCGACCACCTCTTTCCACAGCACGCGCTGCCATTCTCACGCTGCTAAAAGCTGCACTGGTCTGGTTCCTGGGTTCGGGCAGCGGACCCTCCAGGGCTCTCCTCACCTGACGAATGCTCTGCTTTCCACAGCACGCTTTTAAAGAACAGATTAAAATAAACACAACGTAAATCCAAAAGTTGGCTTCCCGCAGCGTCCATCGTTACCTTCTAGGGTAATCCCGCTCTGCAATGAACTCCGTAACCCACGAGTACCCAACGGGGGGCCAGTTCTGGCACCAGCAACGGGCAGGGCAGGGCAGGGCGGGGCAGGGCAGGGCGGGGCAGGGCAGGGCAGCGCCCCCTCCCCGCCGGCGCTCCCCGCGCTCCCGGGGGGCTCCCGTCACGTGACGCCGGTCGCCAGGGGGCGCCCGCTGGTCGCCTCAGGCGGCGGGTCGCGCGCGCAGTGACGCGCGCGCAGGGGTCACGTGCGCTTTCACGTGACGCCGTCCCGGGACGATGAGGTCAGCGGGCGCGAGTCACGTGATCCTTGCCTACGCGCAGTGGGGCCGGGTGCAGATGGCGGACGCTGAGGCCGAGGCGGCTCCGCGGCCCGAGATGCAGCGGCTGGTGGCGGCGCTCCGGACCCGCCTCTGGCAGCTGCAGACGGAGCTGCGCGAGCAGGAGGTGTCGGAGGCTTCGTCCCGGGCCTACTGCAGGGGCTTCTGCCAGGTAGGGCCCGGGCCGGGCTGGGCCGCGGCGCGGGCTGCGGGCTGAGCGTCGGGCAGCGGCGACGGGCCCGGGGCGGGCCCGACGGGCCTTCCCCGCCGCCGTGCGCGCCTGTCGCCGGAGGCGGCGAGGGGGCCGCTGTTCCGGGGTCTCCGCTCGCTCCTCCGGCGCTGCCGCGACGCGAGTCTCCCGGCGGTGTGCGCTGCTGCCGAGAACGTGCACCGGGCCCGGCCCGCTGCGCCGAGGGACCTGCTTGCCTTTGGGCTCCGGCAGTGCCTGGGGCCTGGACAGCAGGCAGCCCCGGGGAGGTTCTCTGGGGTAGGCGGGCCACTCCGTGTTTTCTCACCGTGGTCTTGCCTGGGTTCCTAAACCTTTGCTTTTTTTTTTGTTCTGTACTTGCCTCTGGGTCAAAACTGGTATTTCACCTTGATTGAGATCTTCTGCGGCTGGTGGAGGCCTGCTGTTCAACTGAAGGCACCGAATGGACTTCTGTGGTCCAGAGATCTTGTCTGAATACTTGCTTAATGCAGCTTGGGCTAAGGATCATCAATTTCTGAATTGAGCCACTACTTACAAAAGAGCTGAACTTTATTAAAGTTGCAGTAATAGGGATAACTTGTTCTTAAATAAACTCTTTTAATGCTTAATTAGTTTTTACTTCCCCTGCAGCATCTTTTTCACTTACTGTGAGCTCTAAGGTTGAATAATTGTTGTTAGGTTGCTGGGTTGAAGAGCTGTCCCTGGAGAATCTGAAGAGATTGTGGCTTCTAAAACAACAGCAAAATGTGTTTTATAAGCTAGTTTAACCACACCTTGGTTGATACAGACACTGTATTTGAATGGTGAATGGCAAAATTGGATGACAGATGAGACAAAATAAAAAAATTCTACTGATGCATTATGGATAAAAGATATTGCCCTTCAAAGTCTTCAATTTTACATGCCCAGGTTGTGTATTTTGCCATACCATTCTGGGAGGATGTGTAGCTCATGACTTACTGAAACAATAGAAGTAGTTTATTTGTGAGGCTTCAAAACTCTTTATTCTCAAGTCCGGCATACTGTGAAGAACCGTGACCTTGCCTTTGCACAGAGTCCAGGATAATGTGTGTTGCTTTCTTCACATGGCAGGTTTTGCTAAAATTGTTTCCACTGGCATTCATTGCATCAGGACATCAAAACAAATAGCCAGCTCGCACTTGGTAGAGGTTGTCAGGATGATCAATACATGTAGATGTTCAGTTGCCCACATTAGTTTGGCACAAGCAAAGTTTTAGAGCTACTTCATCAGCGGAGTTTGATGGAAGATAATTCTGCTACCTAAAAACCAACCAAATAACAAAACCAAACCCTGTCCAACAGGAAAAAGTAGGTCTTTGTGTTGTTATTGAATTGTAGTCTTGTTTTAGAATACTTTGATAGCTAGTACAGATAAAAATGAAAAAGATCTGTTTGGGGATACCATCAGCTTGGGGCATTTCTGATTGTCATGACTACACCAAGAGATACAATGGAAAACATAAAATTGCTAATCTGTCACACGGCAGCCTCAGTAGAGCATGAATTTGATGTCACTGTGCAGTCATCACTGTGGTTGGAATGTTTACATCTTGCTTTAGCTTTTTGACTAGAGATGTTTGTGAATGCTGCATGGAGTTTGAGTTATAAAAATAACTGAAGGTCTGCTTCTCAGTGAAATTTAAGGAGCTCAGCTTAATTTTCTGTTAGTGATTTGGAGGGTACATTGGTCATAAGCTTACTAAGCTACAGCAGAACATGCTTAGAGAGAAGCTGAATTTGACTGAGCTGGGGAAATAGCTTCAGTGTTTTATGTCAGCGATGGATTTGCCATCCTGTTTGTACATCTCTGTCACGGTTCTGAAAGGTGCTGTGGAAGTTGGCAAGGCTGTTGGGACACAGCAAACTGTGAACCAAATCAGTAGCTTTCCTATGCTTTGAACTCTCTGGCTGTTATGTTGCATTACATGTAGATTTGTACTGCCACGTGCAGCTTTCCAGTAGCTCTACCTGGGAGTGGTGCTGGATGGCTTGATTTACTCAAAAATCCCTACTTTGAAGCAGGGGATTAAGGTTGGTGTCCAGGATAACGTTACATAAAGAAACTCTTGAATCTGAAGTAGTGGGTTGATTCTGCAACTTGATATCATGCAAGCATGAATGCTTTGCATATTCACAGAAAACATGGGGTTTTTAGGAAAGACATGGCAGTTGGGAAGCTCAGTGTGTACCCAAACAGACAACTAGAACGAGTAGTGTTTGTGTGTGTGTGAGGTTGTCCTATCACAAGTACGAAGGACAGTTACCAGTGGAGCAGAGGTGGTAGGACATCAGAGCATCCCATCTGCCAATACTCCTAGCACCTCTTGGCTTGCTGAGATTAGTAAAGGTTGCACAGTTGAGAACTGTCAATTGCAATTGGGTATATTTAAGAAGAGAAGGATATTTTTATATATATATTTTTTTAATTTTTTTTTTCTTGAGAGAACTTAAAGCTGTAACCACAGGGGAGGCAACTTGAACGTGTTTAAATTGATTCTGAGCAAAAAAGAAAAAATGGGTGCTTCTGAAGAAATGTAAGTGAGCAGATATTCCAGCACTGCAGGATAGGAGCATCTAGGCAGTGCTGAGGACCTAGGCTGGTCTGTAGGTTGTGCAGCAGGTGGATGTGTTGTTGGAGTCGAAGGAGGACAGGATGAGGTGTTAAGTGGACGTGTGTTAACCAGATTTAAAATGTTTGAAAACTCTCTTCAGGTAATTAGACTGTAAGGTAGTAATTGCTTGTAGAATTGCTACTTGTCAGAACTATATAATGTACATTTTTAATAGCCAGGTTAATAATTATCTAACTTTAACTTGTATATTGACTGCCAGGGAAAGTCTGTAGTGGACTGCTGCAACTTACATTGCTCATGAAATAGCAGAAGAGCTTGTAAGAGCCTCTGCAATACAGTTACTGCATTTTGCTTATTTTTTGGTGTGCTAATGCTAATATCATAATGTTCAAATCTACATATCTTTGAAGTTCAGACTGTCTCTTGCCTTGACTCTGTCTTACACACTGAAACCATCATTGCTCATCTGTTTGGGGAGGGGTTTCTGATACATGACTACACAGGGAGAGTTGCACTCCCGGGTGCAGTGTTTTCTAGTAACTTAATTTAATCTTAGTAAATATTCTCCCATGTTTTATGCTTTTACACAGACCAGATAGTTTATGATCTAAGTGTCTGTTAAAATAATTGACTACCAAATTTGGCTTTGTAAATAGATTGGGTTCAATGAATGTATTTTTAGTAAGTGCAGAGATTTGTATGTTTATTTCTGCAGTCACTGTGATAGCTTTACTTCTCTGTTTACTAAGCAGATGACTTTATGATAGGCATCAGTTGAATATCTAGGGATTGCATCTTGACAGCCTTTGAATGTAATTTAATGCTTCTAATGCCATATATAATTTGAGTTATATTATTAAATTCTTCATTAATCTGTTAGAGAAGCATTTAGACTGGTTAGTTACTAGCCATTCATTGCTTCTGCTAGTAATCATTGTGCTGTGTTTAAGAACGATTGCTGTAAACTTTGAATCTTCCTTTTCCCTGCCCTCCTTATGTCTTTATGACTATTGATATTGTGTGGGTTTTTTGAGAGTTCATAACTTTCATTCACCTAGGAGTTATATTACAGATACTGAGTTTTAGAATAATCTATAAAACAGTCTTGATTTTTAGTAGTTCTTAGATGATAGAATTTATAGGTTTTTTGGGGTTTTTTTTGGTTGTTAAATATCACAAATGGTTGTGCCAGTCTAGTAGATGTCAACCTTTTTTTTAATGCTAGGATCAGTATTGTGTAGTTAGATCACTGACGTAGCACCAACTAGTCCACAAAATAGTGTGTACCTAACTGCTTACTACTTGCTGTGTTGAAAGTTAGGCTTTGTCTTTAGAAGTTTCTGGCCATTTTAATGCATTTTGTTCTAGTAAGCTCATTGTAGGGTCTGTTCAGTAGTGAACAGTCCTGATCTGGTATGATCATGTGTTTAAGGTGTTAAAATAAATTGGTTGTGTCAAGAATCCCAGCTGAAGTGAAGAAAGATGATATGGCCTGATTATCCTCTTAGGGTAATTTGGCTTGTGTTGAATTGTAGGGTGGGACAGGCTGAACTTCTTTTTCTTACCATCTTGTCACTAAGGGTTCCACAAAGCACGGTCTCTTTCATTGTTTTGGTTTTGTTTTGGAGCTGGCCTTAATCAAGATTGGTACCTTGTTTGGTCTAGGGAGGGGGCACCAGGAGAAAGGGCTTGTAACTGGGAAGAACACAGGTATAACTGGTCTGGAGTTTGAGGAGGGATGTGAGGCAGGCTGTTAGTAGAGCTCAGCTGTCCTTAGCTCAGTGCCCCACTTGCTCTCAAAATTACTTTATAACCTCTAGGAAAATGACACGGTAGTGTAGTGACATTTTTGAAAGGTTGGGAGATGTTACTGTTGGTCCTGTGCTGATTTTTTGAAACTTACTTTGATTTCCTCCTAAAACTGGCCAGATTTTACACTGCTTCTTCAGTACTGGGCCTGGGTGTAGGATTGCTGTGGTCATGCAGCAGAATCTAGGGTGATTGTGCATTTGAAGAATGGCTGCCTACCGGCCTGGCAGGGGCTGTGTATCCTCTTCTGATGGCCTCAGCTTTGCTGTGTGGGTACTGCATGTATCTTTAAAATACTACAGCTGGAGTAATGGTCTTAATCTTGAACTTTTGCCTGGTTTTCTGCATTCTCACATCAGCTTCCAGTGTTCCATAGGTGATTCTGTCTCCATGGCAGTCGTGCAAAAGACGCTGAGCGCAGAGCTTCTTCCTGAACTTTTAAATTAACAATTCACATTTCTGCTGATTGCATCCAGCTTAGTCTCGGGTAGAAATTCTGATAACCTTATAAAAAATAATAAAATAAATGAAAATATTGTCAAATAAAAGGGAGAACTTGTGTTGAGGAGAAGAGATACCATTTTGAAATCCCCTTCGCAGTAAGACTTCTCCCTTCCAGAACTGTTCCACTGCATACGCTTGATATCGCATATTGATATTTGATTTTTAGACAAAAGTGGTTTATGATAACTTCTAATGATAGCTTATTTTCTTTCAGACACTACTTCAGTATGCTGGCAGTCGGGGTGCATCGGAACATATTTTACCTTTTTTGGAAGTGTATCGAATCTCCATCCAAAGCTTTGCCAACGCACGACCTTACTTGACGACAGAATGTGAAGATGTTCTTTTGGTACTTGGCAGGCTAGTGCTGTAAGTGTGAATTAAGTTGGTACATTAATAGTTAGAAAAAAATAATGGTACTTTCATTTATAAAGTGCAAGTTACTGAAATAGTGTAATGCTTAATTTTATAACTGTATTTATGATTTATTATCTGGTGAATGTCTTTAGTACTTTTTAAATCATAGTACAAGCAACATTTTGTTAATTGATGTGAACAACTGGTAAGGCTTTGTTCTTCTGTATTTGGATAATCGTGCAGCTATTAGGAAGATTCTTAAATATTCTGAAAATGATGATTTTTCTGTAGAAGAAGCTTAGTGTTGTCCTCATTAAACAGAAGCTTTCATATTAGACCTGTATCGTTTGCTGCTTTCACTTTCACACACTGTGTATTTTCAGACTTGAATGCTGATGATAAATGAAACAAGCAAGCTTCCTGTTTAAAAGCAAAAGTGCTCTACTCTGTTCTCTCACCTGTAATGCAAGGTAGTTCTGAACATGTCCCTTTTTGAAAAGGATAAGCTGTTTTGTATTTACAGCAGTCTTAAGTTGTGTGAGGGGGCGGCTGCTGTAGGATAGTAAACCAGAGTAATTCAATCGGAGTAGAGTCATTCAGCCTGAGCTCTTTGACAAGTCTCTGTAATGCAATTAATGACTGTAATGCAAAACATTCCTTAAAGCACAGAAACTCTTGGATCAAAACAGAGAAGAGACTTTTACAGTCCATCAGCTAAATTGGAATAACTTGTAGTTCCTCAAAGCCTGTTTTAAGTGCAAAGCAGAGCTATTTGTCATTGAAGAGTGTAGCCTGAAGGCTTTTACCTACATGGGAATATAATCAGTTATGAGAAGGACAGCTTGATGCATTCCCTGATCATTCCTTTCTGCTAAGGTTTCATTTGAGAGGGGAAGATGAAGAACTAGAACCTTGAATATAAAGATCATCATAGAATAAAAGTAATTGTGTCACAGTTTTTCAGTGTTTTTTCTTTGTTATCAGTAGCTTGCTTCCTGTGTGGTCTGAACTCAAGTGTTCTTTCGAGAAGGATTTTGCAATGCTTTTTGTTGTTGGGTTTTTTTGTTTTGTGGGTTTGTTTGGGTTTTTTTGTTGTTGTTGTTGTTGAGTTTTGTTATTGGGGTTTTTTTTTTGGTAATGTACTAACTTGCAATATGAATCAACAGCTCAGAATTGGAATCTCCATGCAGTGTCTTGATGTTTTTGGAGTTATGAAAAATATGTGAACTGGGAGTGTTTTGTTTGTTTTGGTTTTTTTTAAACCTGTCAAAGGAAAATGTCCTGAAATCAGAAAAGTGTTGTAACTTCTTAGTATGGAAGTTGAAGACTTGAGCTGCTAAATCATAGATTTTTGGAAAAAATATCTTAATTGCTTTTGCAGATTGTCCCTTTATAGATAGAGTATTTTCATCTTCATCATATTATCACTAATTAGCTTGTGCATTCTGTTTCCTGCTTGTCACTCAAAGTTTGTCTTTCCCTGTCTTCATATGCGGGCCATCCATACCTGGAGTACCTCCTCTTTCTTTTGCCACTGTTACATACTTTGGGACAGGAATCCCAATTCTGTGTCAGAATTTTCTCTTGAGAAAAATAAAAATAGTCTGCTTCTGCTAATATGGTTTCTTTGATCTTTCAGCGTGAGGAATTTATTTGCTGTTCCTTGTAAATTTGGAAAACTTTGTTGTGGAGTACAGTAGAGAGGCTGCTTTCTGGCATCTCCCCTGTTCTTGTTATGATTACATTTGAGAGGAATCTAAAGAATGAGACAGGGAGTGAGGTCACAGGATGAGGCAGATGGCATACCTAACTCAAGTTTCCAAGGGAGGGGGAGAGAAGTTAGAGCAGGGAATTAAAGATAAAAGTTAAGCTCCTTGAGGGAGGAGGACTGTTCCCTGGTTAGGGACATGAAGGCATGCTTTTCCCATGTAACTGTGATTTCTGGGGACAGCTGGGTTACCCACCACTGTTGTACACACTGTGTATTTTCAGACTTGAACTCTGATGATAAATGAAACTATCAAGATTCCTGTTTAAAAGCAAAAGTGCTCTGCTCTGCTATTGAAATCCTCCTTCCCTTCTGACATCTCTCCCGGAGAATAGGGAAGGAACTTCCTCCTGATGTCCTTTTCAGCAGGATGACCCAGTAACAGCAAAACTCAGTACCTTCTGGCTTTCCCTGCCACCTGACCAGGTCGATTGTGTGTTCACAGTAAATCTGACAAGGCACAGAGACTGTGCCCCCCATAAGAAACATGATGCTCATGTAGTACGAGACCTTGGTCCACTGACTAACCTTAGGAAATGAAAGGAAAGCTTGGAGTGGTTGCTCTTGTAGTTGATAGATTTTTGACTGTGGGGGAATGGGAATGTTCTTCTTGGCGTGGCCGTGAATGAACACACCTGTTTTGGTCAAGTAGAACTCGGGCTGCTTGTTTCCAAAGCACAACACATTCTTCTCACCCCGCAGTGTTAGCATACGAATGTAATAGAAGAATAGAATGCCTCAGTAGATGTCTTTCACAGAGACTTGGTTAGCTGCATATCCTCAGGAATCTCAGGAAGCCCTTGAAGCTGATTGTTCACTTGAGCTTCTGTGAGTACTATTTTTTTTTTTCCTCTTCTGAAGATTCTGTGTGAAGGGGAAAGTACCATTCATGTTACCATTGGTATGAAAATTTTGCTTCCATCTGAAAATGGTTTCTATGCTCCTAAGATTAATAGATTAAAACATAGAAAGAATTGTTCCTCGTTCACACCATATTTGAAAGTGTATAATATTTGACTGCTTTTTACTTTTTCCTGTTTGCAGTGATGGCACTGGTTTGAAAGGGAGTTTCCCATTTCTCTGTCTTCTAGAGGGTGTTTATACACTGTTTCAACCATAAAAAGAGAAAGGAGTTCTGAATGTCATCTGGTCTAAGTAGCAAAACTGGATTCAACTGATTAGACTAATCTACCTCAGAGTTCTTCAGCTGTATCTCATCTCCTTGTTGTACCTCCTGAGTCTAACACATACTGTGTGCAGGAAGAGTGTGCCTGTTTTCCATAACACCTCTGTGAAGAGGCACATGTGAGAGTTTGTTGCTTTGAAAGAGCATTTCTCATCCTAATGTTGCAGTTTGATACACTAACTTGCATTTAAGTCTGCTGTCTATCATTAAGAGCTAACTCAACTCTTAATGTAGAATCATAGAATGGTGGGGGTTGGAAGGGACCTCTGGAGATCAAGTCCAACCCCCCTGGCAGAGCAGGGTCACCCAGGGCAGCCCACACAGGAACAGATCCAGGAGGGGCTTCAAAGTCTCCAGAGAAGGAGACTCCAGAACCTCTCTGGGCAGCCTGGGCCAGGCTCTGTCACCCTCACAGGACAGAAAGTTTTCCTCATGTTAAGGTGGAACTTCCCATGTTCTAGTTTGTGACCGTTGCCTCTCATCCTATGACTGGGTACTGCTGAAAAGAGACTGTCTGCTTCTGCTTGACACGCACCTTTCAGATATTTGTAAACACTGATAAGATCCCCTCTTGTCTTCTCCAAATGCAGGATAACTCCTAGAAAGAAATGAATTATTCCTGCTGATTATCTGATATATAATTACTCATCCTTTTAACTCTTAAGAAGCCTTAGGATAAGAAAGATTTTTCTGATACAGTCTAAAGATGAAGACAATTCTGAAAACTTTTAAAATTTAGTTTTTAAAATTTGTCTTAATAGTGAATGAGGTATAAAATTATTACAGAATAATTGTTGATTTTTGCCTAGATTTACTCCTTTGAAATAAAGAATTAAATCTAGGAGGCCTTCTGTTAAAAGATCTTCTGAAGTTGAGTGTTTGAGATGAATGATTTTTTTAATAGTGGAAGCATTCAAACGCCTGTTACAGTGCATTTGCAAAAATTGTGATTAAAGTTTGGAACTGAGTTTTGTGTAGGTTGAGTTTTTTATTGTGGTGGCAGTGGCAGAGTGGGGTAGAAAGTCTTGTGAGTAGAAAGGTGCATTTTGAGGCAGTGTATAATAAGGACCAAAAGGAAGAATTAAGCTCCCCGCTGCCAATGGTGAAGGCTGACTGGTCCTTATGCAGCTGTGTGTTTGAGTCAATTCTCATAACAAATTACACAATTAACTTAGAATTCTAATTATTTTTCTGCCAAGAAAATTGTGATTCAAATATCCTGGATATTACTTTTGAAGTTGTGCTCTGAAGTTGTTTTACATAGTGGTGATACACCTGGAGCTCCAGATTACCAAACTAGAGTGCTTGGTGTGGAAATACTGAGGAAGCTTGAAGGGCTTGCAACAAAAGATTTTTCAGTTCTTGGTTCAGCTCAGTCTTGTGTTCCTTCAACACATGATAACTCGAGGTGTACATTTCCCACTTGTGTTCCTAGACTGTCATCGTGCTCTGTCTGTACAATGCTCTGAAAATCTAATTCCAGATTTCTTTCACTGTCCAAGTAGCACCTTAAGGGTTAAATACAGAAAAATTATTCATAAAAGTTTGCCTTGCTATTTTGTTTAAATCTGATATTTTATATAACCAATATCTTAATTATGAAAACACAATAGTCTAGAAAAAGTATTTCCAGGAATTATGATTGAAAGTAGGATTGATTGACTTTTGATGCATACCTCATTTGATCACTTAAAAGTCTTTTCAAAAACACATTGACCATGATGTTTGCAAATCTTTTATTTGATGAAAAGAGTCTCTATATGACATGCAGGAAAATTGGGCACATACCTAGTGATTTTTTTTTTTGTGTGAGGTTTGGTTGTTTGATTTTTTTTTTAGCTTTTTTTTTAGTTTTTTTCCATATGTTAAAATCAAGTTCAGCTGCTGGGAGACATTTTAAAGTTGTTTTTGAATAGTCTAGTAGCAACCACCTGTGTCTAGACATTGGGACTGGTGAATTAACTTGTATTGCCAAGCTTGAGTACAAGGGAGAAGTCAGTCCTGATTGTTTTGTAATCTTGAGACCTATGATAGTTGGAATATCTGGCTATCCTGTTGCCACTTTTTCATGGGCATAGTAGTGATTGAGATTCCAGTGTCTGATGATGTGAATCATTTCTGAATGACAGTGTTGAAGGCCATCATATTTTCTGCCTGTCTGACAGAAGTGTTTAGAGCTTTTACAGGTCTGGACTCTTTAAAGGAACAAGACTGGGCAGTGAAGGCAAACTTCTGAAATGTGAAAGGGTGGCCAGATGGTAATGCAATATTTGTCCATTTGATCTTGTTTATGTACATGACTGCTGAATCTGGCTAAAAACTGATTAGACATAGCATTTGGCAGGTAACTGCTCATTTTTTATCCAAAGTCAGGAGGAAGGGGGAAAGGGAAGTAATTCTTTTTGTGTACTAAGTGATTTTGAAACTCTTGTTTGCTCTATGGTCATCTTTTCCCCTTCCTCAAGCTCAGCTCTTTCGTCTGTTGTAGGACTGAATGTGTTGTCCTGTCATTCTTTATTTAATATTTGGGAGTGAAAGTTTTGAAGAAAAAATACCATGAGTTGGAACTTAGTAACAATATGGGTGTAGTTTATACCAATTATTCAGTGCATTTTTTATATGTGCAGTCTTAGACCAGTTTTCTTTCCTTATATTGTCATGATTTTGAGAGCACTTTTGCTGTGTGTAGATCTTGTGAATCTCTAGACAGAGTATCAGACAGAGCACCTTTATCAGAGATAAGACAGATGTCTTTATCAGACAGAACACCTTTAGTTTGAGGTCAAATTGTTCTGTGCAGCAGTTGAGATTTAAGTGATCCACATGTCCCAGCCAAGGTTATATAGCCCCTGTTTGAGAACAGATAAAGGCAGTAGTCCTGCCATTGCTTTGTCTCCTAGAAAACAGTGATTCTTGTTCTGCAAGACTTTTTTCTCAGAAATGAGATGGATGTGCTAAATACATCCAGTTGTTTCCTTTCTGTTTGTGAAAAGGGACAGCATTGACCTGATGGTTTAAATGAGGGAATATCAAGTAAGTCTTGCTTTCCCCCTCCTTCTGTTTTTGGTCTCTGAACTTCTGGTTTTTATATATAGGTTTCAAATTTGCTGGGTGTTTCAAAGATGTTAAAACTTTCTGAACTTTCCTTAATTTTCATCTGGAGAACCTGATAAGCAGCAGAAGTTCACATGCCACTGTGATGGGGCTGACTAATACTAACATTAATGGTTGACACAGTTTAAAACAAGATGTTGCAAACTCTTCTGGGTGTAAAATCAAGACGGGGTGACTAGTGTCCTATTTTTAAGCAGGAGATTGGCTTAATGGAGAAGTAAGGGAATAGACTTCACCCATGTTTTAGCAGCTTCCTGAAGTAGTGAACGGGCAGTTTTACAGTCTGATCTCTCCCCCCCTCCATCCCGTCAAAGACTTATAAGCAGTTGCTGGGAATCTATTCTGCAGGTCCACTTCTGTGCTGATGCACCTTTTGACATAGCTTTGCACTGTTGCTTTTATAATATTGTTAGGGATCTGTTCTCTAGGTCCACTTCTGTGCTGGTTCATGTGTCTCCTGTCAGACAGTTCTTTAGCTTCATTTTCTTATCTATGTCAGCAGTGAAACTTTGTTAGGTAAAGCTGACTTTCATTCTCACTCTAGGCCAGCAGGCCCCGCTGGGGTCAGATGAGTTTTATTCAGAATGGATATTAAGATTCCCGTGTGAGAGGAAAGAGTAGAAATTCTGTAGTGCAGTGTTCCTGAGCAACATTCAACAGACTACCTTGGATTACAAGAGTAGTTGAAATTTTACCCTAGCAGGATTATGCACAGTTAAAAGGAGCACTCTTTCCATAAAATGACTCGTGTCTGATTCCGACTCTGGTTTTGGGCTTTAACTGGTTTGTGCAGTCAAACATGTCTCAATGTTACTGTCATTTCTTATCCGAATGCTAAGTGCCACAAAAGTTATTTAATTTAAGAACAGAATGTCTTCAGGCAGCTTGCTTACTTGCCTCTTACTTTTCCAGGAGTTGTTTTGAGCTACTGCTTTCAATTCCCGAAACTGAATTGCCGCATGAGGTGTGGTTAGGATTCCATCAGTCCATACAGGTAAGTGTTGATTTTTTTTTTTCCAATTTACAAAAAAAAACCCCAAACTAAACAAAAAACAAAACCAAACCCAAACAAAAAAAAAAACAACCCCAAACTTCAAAACCAAAAAAAGGCTGCTGTTGTTCTCTTCTTCTCCCCTTTCCCTGAATTCCACCCATCCCGCTTTCCTGTTATGTAGGCAGCAAACATTTTTGAGTCAGCAAAAGACTGACTGCATCAACAGTGCTGGCAGTCTTGGACCCAACAGCAGATTTGCAACTACATGATGGATGGCTCCTGCAACAAGAGAACTGTAGCAAATCTTGATCTGTCTAATGATTTATGTGAGAGAAAGGCTGAGATAGATGGAGTGACGTAGCAGCTCTGAAGTGTTCCTTTGAAGAGGACTAGAAAAGCTTTTGTGGAGATCTGAGTGCTAACTCACTGTCTTTACCTGATTTGAGAAGGATGAAAATAGTAGGGAAGGTCTTCTGTTCAGGTGGTTCCTAGAAGTGTTTCTTCTGAGGTGGTGCTGAAACGAGCTGATAATACTGCTATTCCTACACTCAAGTGAAGATGGATACTGTAGAATATGTAGGAGGAAGAGATGCTTTCAAGACTTTTGTCTGGGGGTGGTACCTCGCTGTCTGCAAGGAACTGTGTTCCTCATGGAGCTCACAGGAGTGGTAGCCTTGATGTGTGTATACTCAGACTCTCCCAGGATCAGGGACTTACCTGTTGCTGCTGTTGCCTCTTCTGGCTTTATCTGTGACTACTGAGGTTGGAAGCTAGTATCAGTTATAAGTTACTGAAGTGAAGTCTTTGGCAGGAAGTAGTTGAAAGTGAACTTGGACTTGTACAGACCTTATCACAAGACCTTATAGCCCTGTGACTGTGGATTTCCTCAGTCCCTGGGGCTTGTTGGCAACTGCTGCTGCAGTAGTTCTGAAGATGCAGTTGTAGAGATTCTGGAGGACCTTCTACTTTTGCAGTCAAGGAAATTGCAGATGCAGACACTTCAGTAGACTGAAGATAAATAAACCCGACGCTAAACTAGGAGAAACAGACTGATAGGACTTAGCAATCCTGCTGGTAGTGGAAGGGATGGAGGTGGTCTTGTAACTGGTGACTTTGGGTGTGGACAGACCATGGAATACTTGCTATCATGACAACCTTAAAAACAGTTGGATGTGGCACGTACTTGGTGGTAGAAAGAAGTGCAGCAGGTACAGCTTCAATCCTGTGGTCTTAGTGGCGTCAATGATTTGTCCTTTATTTTGTGTAAGTCGTGTGACTTCCTTGGTGACTACAGCAGATCACAGTGGATATTGCAGCACTCAAGAACCAAGTTTGAAGGTATTACCAGTTTGTTTTGGCAATGCTGAGGCACACCATCTGGTAAACGTAGTCTGTAGCTATTAACTGTGGTGTTGCAGAGGCTGGGTCTGTGCCTGCAACCCATTCACTTATGGGGATGCCCCAAATAACAGTGATCAGCTCTATGTTCATCTTCTGTATTAGGGCTTAAGGAAGAAGCTGAAACTTACTGTTTTCAAGGTAGCTCTTAAATTCACTAATCCAGTCGTCATTGGTTAAAAAGGAGTGAATCATAGAATACCAGATTGGAAGGCACCACAAGGGCCATCTGGTCCAACCTTTCTTTGCAAAAACATGGTCTAGACAAGATGGCCCAGCACCCTGTCCAGCCAAATCTTCAAATGTGCAGTGTTGGGGAATCCACCACTTCCCTGGGGCAACAGTGCTGTCATGGAAGGCCATGTACTTTTTAGGAAAGACAGACCAACAAGGTGAGGTGATGGTGTTGCTCTTTATGTGCAAGAGCAACTGGAATGTATAGGGCTTTATCTAGGTGGGGATGAAGAACATGTTGAAAGCTTACGGGTAAGAATTAAGGGGCAGGCTAATATGGGCTATGCTGTTGTGGATATTTACTACAGGCCATCAGACCAGGAAGAAGTTGTTGAAGGCCTTCTATAGACAGTTAGAAGTAGCCTCGTGATCACTGGCCCTGGTGTTCATGGGGGCCTTTAATTACACTGATATTTGCTGAAAAGGCCACACAGTCTAGGAGGTTCCTTCAGTGCAGGATAACTTTGACACGGGTGGTGGACAAGCCAATGAGGAGAGGTTTGCCACTGGACCTTGTACTAACAAAGAAAGAAGGTCTGGCTGGGGACATAAGTTGGGGGCAGCCTTGGCTGTAGTGACCACGAGGTGGTAAAGTTCAGGATCATATGAGGAAGAAGCAGGGCAATAAGTAAGATTGCAACCTTGGACTTCAGGAGAGCAAACTTTTTTTCTCTTCAAAGACCTACCTGGAGGAATCCCATGGGCTGTGACTGTAGAAGGTTGGGGAGTCCAGGAGAGCTGGTTAATATTCAAGCATCACTTCCTCCAAGCTCAAGAGCAGTCCATTCCGTTGAGTAAAAAATCAAGTAGAGGAGGCAGGAGACCTGCGTGGATGAAGGCATTTCTGGAAAATCTTATGTGGAAGAAAGAAGGTTACAGTGTGTGCAAAAAGGGACTTGTCACTTGGGAGAATTATAGGAATGTTATGAGGGTATGTAGGGATGCAAGGGTGCCAAGACCCTCTTGGAATTAAACATGGCAAATAATGTAAAAGGCAACAAGAAGGGCTTCTTCTAGTATGCCAGTAGCAAAAGACAGGCATGGGAAGATGTGGGCACGCTGCTGAAGGAGGTGGGTGCCCTGGTCACAGAAGGTAAAGAGAAGGTAGAGTTCTTGAATGGCTTACTCTTTACCATTAAGACCAGCCCTCAGGAATCCCAGTCCCTGGAGGTAAGAGAGAAAGTCTGGAGGAAGGAAGACTCTTCTCTGGCCAGTGAGGATTGGGTTAGAGATCATTTATGCAAACTGAACACTCACAAATCCATGTGCTCCGATGAGATCCACCCATGAGTGTTGAGGGAGCTGCTGATGTTGTTGCTGTGCCACTCTTCATCATTTTTGAATGATTATTGACAGTGGGAGAGGTGCCTGAGGACTGGAGGAAAGCCAGTGTCACTGCAGTCTTCAAAAAGGGCGGGGGGGAAGACCCAGGAAATCACAGGCCTGTCAGCCTCAGCTCCATCCGTGATGGAACAGCTCATTCTGGAGGTCATTCTGTTGCATGAAAGGGTAAAGGAATTTGGCAGAAAATAACCCCCCTTGTGTTCCAGCTGCTCCTCAGGTGTCAGAGGGGCTGCGGGCGGCTGGGCTCAGATTCTGAGGGGTGTCC
>WUAM01000256.1:613093-632245 GCA_024336885.1 Actenoides hombroni | reverse complement strand
TTTAAGGCCAGGCTGGCTGGGGCTGTGAGCAACCTGCTCTAGTGGGAGGTGTCCCTGCCCATGGCAGGGGGGTTGGACCTGGATGATCTTTATGGTCGCTTCCAACCCTGACAATTCTATGATTCCGAGTACGATTCATTGCCCTAGCAAGCTACCTGGGGGGGGAGATGCTGTGTTAGAATCACTAGTATGCTGTCATTTATTTCAGCCACTCATTTTGTGTGTTTCTTTTTAACTGATTAGTAGCATCAGCATCATGCTGTCTTTGTTCAGTGATTGGTACTTCTGGCATTTCTAGTTCTGAAACTTGTAGCTCGCAGAGGAGAAACAAGCCCGCTTTGGTCCCTTCCACCACCTGCTGACACTCAAAATGCACCCTAATCGTTAGGGTGTAAGAGTAAGCCTTTAAAAATAGACATGGGATCAACCCCTGGTTCTGTCTGTACCAGGAGGCTGCCTGCTCAGAACCTGATTCTCCTGTGTACGGTGCCGGGTCACTTGCTAAGAGAGTAAATGTGAAACAATCCAAAAGCTGTTACTTTGCTATCTCTGCCTCAAGCATTCCCTTGATGATGCTGTGTCCTCAGCAGTCTCCTCCTGGTTCCTTGGGACCCGTGGGGCAGGGGCACTGGGAGGCAGGCAGGAGGAGGGAGCACAGAGCTTTCCTGCCCTGGGTGAAGCGGCACTAACGCCGAGGCCTCGCTCTGAACGCCGTGCTGCGCAGCGAGCGTGGGTGAGGCTGTCCCAGTGCAGCCAGCTTGCATAGCCCTCCTCGAGTGTTACCTTGTACAGTCACAGGGCAAATGAGTTTTAAGGTTTTCTGAAAAATCTGTGTTATGTCTGATCCAATAGAGCTGCAGAGTGTCCAGTAAACAGGCTGGGAAATACGCTAGGGTTTCCCAGGCAGAATGAAAAATGAAAGAGCTTGATCTGATCATCTGCTTCTGTAAGGTAAAAATGAACCATTGCCAAGTATTCCAGGCTAAGATCAGAGGGGGACAAAAAGACAAGAATGATAAAACTTTTCTCATTCAGCATTAAAAGGTTCTTATCACACTGAAATTCTAGTAGAATAAGGTGACAGCCTGTTTCATATTGCTTCTCTGGGATATGCTTTTGTTTCCAGATGATTCTCCTCTGTGGAGGAATTCCTTTTCTCTGGAATCTCTCTGGTCAGATCTCTGGTCGTGCTGGGTTTGGACCAGAATATGAGGTAAGCAGTCTTTAAATTTTATTGAAAATGTTTGGTTAATGAACTATACTGCTACAAGAATTTTTATTTTTAAGCTTGCATTTACTTCAAGTGGGATTTAGCTACAGGTACCATATAGGAAAAATAACAGATATTTTCTGGTGAACACAATGATTGGATGAGTCTGAGAACTGATAACAGCATGTGACTTTTAAATTACCTTACTAATTAAAATAGTCTTGCATGATAAAAACATACAAGTTTTAATGCTACTTGAATCAAAGAAGGTGGTCAGTTGGTGTCTTGGGAGCTTTTTGTTTGGTTGTTGTCTTTTTACTAATCCCAGATGCGATCTCCCTGCACAATAAAAGGGTAAGAAATTTGCTTATGTTGTCTTTGTGCTGTGGATGAGGCATATATCCAAATTATTGTCTCAAATCCTTAGTTTTTATTTAAATGTTTCATCAATGTATTTTTTCTTAACATAGTAAGCTATTCCAGTGATCAGGAATCTAATCATCACAAACATGCTATTTCTGTGAATTTATCTAGCTTCATTTTCTAACCAGTTTAAGCTGAACCAGTGACATAAAATCCATTTTTAACACTTGGAATATGAATGTTAGTACAAGTCAGTAAATAAAAGATTTATTTTCTTCTTTTAGATTGTTCAGTCCTTGGTATTTCTGCTGCTTGCAACACTCTTCAGTGCAGTGACTGGTCTCCCATGGAGTTTATATAACACATTTGTCATAGAAGAGAAGCATGGCTTCAATCAACAGGTACTGTAGATAGCACTTACACTGACCTAATGTCTTCAGTGGGTTTGCTTGGTTAGATGGACTGGTGTGTCCGTGGCTGTGCCAAAGAATATTAGTTTTAGGATGTTCCTACTCACATTGCGTAAAGATAAGAGCAGTGGCAGTTTGTTCCTGTTGCAGTAGTACCCATAGCACCCATGCCACACCAGAATGTCTCTACCTGAGCCCATGCCTCTGAGCAAAGAGAAGTGTGTATTCTGGCAGTGGAACAAAGAATGTTTCATACTTCAGCTGGTCATTTTTGGATGGACTATTCTTTGTCCTTCATATGCCCTTACTGAGACTTCTGGATCACTGCCTGACAGGGGTGGTTCTGACTCTTGCACGCTGAGCAGATGAAACAAACACAAGAAAGTACCTTCTCATTTTGTTTTGCCTGTTGATTTCTTGTATCAGCCTTTACTAAGTTAGAGAATTCAGCTCTTCATTTGTACTTTTTTTAGGTATCAATATCAGCCTGGGCGTTCTTACTTTCTCTCACCAACTCGGTGTAACCTGTTTCTGTATCAGTTTCTCATGACATCAGATTTTCCTTTTGGAAGAAGAACTTCAGTCAGACACATCATTAGCCATTTCATGCCAGAGCATAAGACTTGTCTTCTGCTTTTGGACCCAGCTTAGTGTTGTCTCTAGCACTTTCTATACCAAGTCTACTAGAAAGATTTTCTTATTTATTACAGCAGAATGAAATTTGATTGGGTAGAAGATGTGGAGTGGAGCTGTTTGGTTCATTTTAATAAGGGTAGAGGTGCTGTGGTATTTGCCAGTTTCATCTTCCAGCTTCTACAGAGGCAGGAAGACTGAGCTAGGCCTAAAGAAGTGGAATCAGTTTCTAAACTGGTGGATTGATAAATTGAAGTTTCTTATTCCTTTTTATAAAATTAAGTAAGAAAATCAGTGAGAAAAGAACTCTGAATTCAATGATCCAGATTGCACCCTCTCTCAATCATCTCTAAACCAGAAGTGCCTAGATCCTGGTACATCTTGTATTATTTTTGTTCACATCAGTTATATAGTGGCACACTGTTTCCTTCCCAGGGAAGGCCAACTATGAAAATTCTCACTGCACAGTTTTGGTTTGACACCTGTGTGCATTCCTGGAACCAGCAAGCCTTGTTTGGTTACCCCCACTGAACCCACCCCCAATGTTTGGATACTGTGCCAATGGCAGCTCCTGCTCCAGGCTTTGAGAAACAAATCTGAAGATTGTTCAGTTAGTTTTCTTGAGCTTGTCACCCACTCAGAACTCTTTATATACTCCACTTAGCTCTCTAGTCTTACAAAAAAGTTGGTACTTCTAAAAACATACATGTAACTTCTAACAATCACTTTTTAATCTCATAGTGAAATCTCCATCTTTCAGTTCAGACTGATGGGCTAAGGTCCTTTAGTGAAGGAGCCAAATTCACACCTGGCACCAGCCCAGACCTCGGAATTTCTGACAGTGATTCTCAAATGATGTTGAGACTCTTTCTTCCATGGGAGTCACTTGCTGAAAATTATTCTTTCTCTTGAAGTCACATCTGCCTCAGATACCAGGAAAGGTGGGGCAAAGATGAAAGACACCATGCAGTTTTGTATCTCTACTCCTCTGAGATTGTGGAGCTGGAAGTAAAGAAAGATTTAAAATGTAAACAAACTAAATGGATAGTAGTTGATGTGTTTCAGAAAGCCCAGTGGAAGCAGTGCTGGCAGCATGCTTCCCTTGAGAGTTCTTATAGGTTATATGGGCTGTTTCTTCAGCTGCTTAAGCTAAAAATTGAAAGTTATACAACAGGCCTTTTTCTGGCTGAGCTCAGGAAGTAATAAAGGAGGAGCACACCTCTGTGTATTCTGGTTTTTTCTCTCCTGAGCTTGTACGAGTTTGAGTCTTGATCAAAAGGAAACCATTTTTCCTTGGCCCAGGATGACCCACAGAGTTTCTTTCATGCTTCTCCACACCATTTTCAGGAAAGGAGCACTGTTTACTGTGAATGAGAGCCACAGGTCTTGCTTTTCTAGTTACAGGACTGTGTTTCTGGAAAAGATAGCCCACACTGCCTGGGAATATTAAAGGCAGGCGAGGACCAGTATCTTCTGGAGTGCTCCAGTTGTGTGGGCATGTGTCTCTACAACTGTGTTACCAATGGTGGTCATTTAGCAAGAATGTGTCACCAGAGTGCTTGCTATGTCACCAGTGTGAATGTGTCTACACAAAGAGTAGGCTAAAATTGTGGGTTTATGTCTGCTTTGTGTTTCCAGTAGCCATGGAAGTCTGAGGGATCTATCCAAATTCTTGCCCCTAATCCTTAGGGGGTTTTTAAATCTGTTTCACTAGGGGGTTTTTTGTTTGTTTTTTTCCAGACGTGTTCTGTATCTTTAATGTGGTACTGGCTTTTTAATACAACATTGTTGGGAATCTTTACATAATAAACCACTCATTTCTGTGCCTTGCAGGTAGCTGTAAGTACTGAAGTAACAATTCCTGCAAGAGCTAGGTGGGAGTCTAAGCATGTTGCAAAATCACTAGGTCAGATTCATTCAGGTAGAGGTCTTGGAAATTTCTATTCCTTCTGTTAAATTTATACTACTTTTAAAACCTGAGACAGCTACATGAGTAACTGCATGTCACTGGAAGCTTGGAGTAAAATGCCCAATATATATCTAAAAATCTCTAATAGGAATTCTGTGTATTTCCAGGTAAGACAACCAGCTGAGTGGGAACTGAAAGTTAAGATGAACACAGGCGATTTTTTAAAGACAAAATATTTTACAATAGCTTAGTTTCTTTAAGTTTCCTATTTTCTAAAAATCCTGTAATGTCTAGATATAGATTGGTAAAGGAAGTCAAGGACAGAAAAGCTTAATTTTTTTCTTTCCTCCTTTAATGAAGTACATATGTGCAGCACAGAGTAAGGATTTGGGTCAACTGTTACTAAGAAAGATGTGAAGAGCCACAGCTACCAGGAGGGGAGGTGAAAAGGTTCTTCCACCTTTTCTTAGCTGACTCTCTTTCTTAAGCACATTGGTATTGCTATTTTGCTATTTGTTTTCCTTTGTTTCTGTGCATCCACTGAAGGAATCAGCTCATAACCACTGTGGCACACTGATATTTAGGTTGGAAATCTCACTGATATCCTTTCTTTACAGACACTGGGATTTTTTTTTAAGGATGCTATCAAGAAGTTTATCGTGACTCAATGTATTCTGTTGCCAGTGACATCCCTTCTGCTTTACATTATTAAAATAGGGGGAGACTACTTCTTCATCTATGCCTGGCTCTTCACATTAGTTGTTTCCTTGGTAAGTATGAGGATACGTTTGGGTTTCTTCCTGACGCTAGCTTATTTGCACATCCCACTGTGCTGAGTTTCAAAAATAAAACTGAAAGGAAATGGAGAAAGATCAGAATCTCCTGAGAATTTTAGTGTCTACAAAAGGGATGTCTTCTTCTCAGTGTACTTGTTCAGGAAAAATAGTTCATATTAATTGTCCGCATTAATGTGATATATTTTATCTATTTAATTCTGGGTGTCTTCATCAATTGAAAAATAAAAATTAAAAAACCCCTTTAAAATAGGTACTGGAAATACAGCAATATGTGATGAGGGGTTTTCCTCTTTGTTAGGTTTTCCTCTTGGCAAGACAAGGCAGAATGTGCTTTGGGCAGTAGGATTTCCACTGGGCTTTATTACAGGTTTTCAAACACCAGTTCTCAGTTGCATTGCTTTGCATTGAGACCAGTAGCAATTTTCCATTTCTGTTTCTGCTTATATAGCTGCTTTTATATATTGAATTGGTGACTGACGTTTTTAGATCTTACGTTAAAAGTATCAGTTTGTGTACATCATAAGGACTTGATGATCTCTATTGGTACTATAAGCTCTGAGCTCTGTATTTTTATTTTTTTCCCTATTTCAACATTATGCTTTACTGTCTTTTTGCTTGCTATACTAACCATTGCTCACCCAAAGGAAAAATTACAGAAGTACTATTTTATATATATTAATTTATTTTTAGATTAAAAGAGCACTTTAACAAGTAAAAGAATTATTACATTACATTACAGTAGTGTAATTCCTGCCGCGTTAGTCTAGCAATAAATTGGGGTCAATCTATGTCAATTCTTATGTCAAGTTCAGATTTTCTGGTTCAGCTGAAATGCATCATCAAGAAAATCTTTTGAATAACTGCATAGGAAATCATGGTTATTTTCTTTTTTTCTTTATTAAGCTTCCCTTTTATGACATAAGTGTTGCCTTTTTTTTTTTTTTTTTCTTTTCTTTTCCTTCTCCCCACTGCTTCTACATTCAGATCACTTTTGGAGCTTTCTTGGACTTTAAATGGATGAGATTCCTTGCTAAAGCACAGGCATTGGCTGACCACATTACTACAAAAAAAATATGATCACAGTGCTACATGGGAAGCCATTGCAATTAATGCAGGAAAATCTGATTTCCCACTTATATATCCAATAGCTGCAGTGACTTGCTCAGCCATGGCACCATGGAGGCAATTGTGGCTCAGTGTTGACTGCAAAGTCTTTCCATATTCCTGTATTTATGGGATATAGATCTCATTATCTGAATTGTATTTGTTGCTTCCTTATATTTTTGTTTCATTGATGTCTGACCTGTCTGGATGAGTGGATTTCTGTATGACCCCTAATTCCACACTTTCTGGGGAACTTTAGAACAGCAGCAGAAGAGCCCCACTTAGGTGGTTAGGTCTAGTTTACAATTACTGCTTTCAGTTCATTCAAGCTAATTTTCATTGCTTGCTGGCCTGATTACAGTGTGTTTCCTGTTGTTTTGTTGTTCTAGATCCTGCTTTCTGTAGTCCTGGTGTCCTTGTGATCTGACATCTTTCCTCTTATTTTTTTATCTGAATGTATTCTGAAAAAACATAGCGTTAGGTCTCAAAAATGTCAGTTCATGTGTATTGAAATGACTGTTAAAGAAGTATTTGTGCAGGTTCTTATCAGTAGTGCTTGAAGAACACTGCTTTTTCTTTCAAGCTTTGATCACCATACACTTTTAAATTCAGCATTTGAGCTACAGCACTGCCAGCCTGAGTGAAACAGTCCATAGTTACAGGTTATTCTAGTGTAGCCTTGTTTGCAAAACTGGGGAGGTAATAGTTCCTCATGTTATATCCAGTTCATATTTTGAGTTTTTAGTCTTAAAGGCCTTACAGACTGGCTTTTTCATAGAAGGATTAAGTGGAAATTTTAAAAGAAGTTAGTTTCAGGATTGAAAGAATATAGAGGATTTTATGAAACGGCCTGCCCTCATTTGTACACCAAAAGTGAATATTTTTTCCTTAGCTTTCTTTATACCAGCCATTGACTGCTTTTATTCTTATCATCTTTTCTCTAAGACGTATATTGTAAAAAATATTTTATGATCTCCTATGAGAAACCTTCTGAATGTCTTTATCAAGCAAGTTTAGTAGGAAGATGTAAGTGAGTAGTACCTAACACTAGATTTCAAGATGAGAATCGGAACATACTCAGCTGATACCACGTTTCTGTCTCTGTCACTTTCCTATCACAAACTAATGTTTTAGTTTTGCTTTGCCTGCCCTTTCTAACTGAGCTGTCCATGTAGATCTTTTCCTGAGGTTTTGCAGATACTTTAGAAACTGATACAGCAGAGGTTGGCCTCCCTTTTACACAACAAAAGCTGGAAAATAGAACATGTTATATCAGAGTGACAGACTGCTTTACTGGAAGATAATGTAGCAAGAGCAAGTGGCTCACTTTTTTTTTCTTCCTCCTTCCTCCTTCCTCCTTTCTTCCTATTTTTTTTTTTTTTAATTTTTATTCTCTTTTTTTTAACCTGAGGATTAAGTGCATGCCCCAACAATTGGTGCTTGCCACGTGCTTTGCAAGGTCACTGCAGCTTTACAGAGTGTTGACCATGGTTTGAGGCCTTAACATGTTGGTTTGAACAGTCTTTGACACACACAAGAAGTTTAAGAGGGTTAGATTTTTGTTTAGGGGAAAATTCCAGTTGTAATCACATTCCATAACTCTGTAATCACAGTTAAGAGTTGCATCATTCTACCAGGCTGTTATGCCTGCTGAAATCAAGGGTTGTACAAAGATCAGAGCTAAAAACTTAAAATGAGCCCGCACATACTGCATGGTTAAGACACTTGTCTGGACTGAAGAAGCCAGCTGATTTCTGCTTCTACAATACCCTCCTACACTTGCTGCAAAATATCTGCAGAGGTTTAAACTCTTGTTCTTAACAGTTACAGTAACAAAAATAACTTTTCTTTTCTCATGGTATTTCATATTGATGCCCTCGCTTGCTATGACTTTGGAAAAGTCAGTTTCCCTAGTTTTAGATTTCCCTGGACTTTTTCAACATTGCAGATAGTTTCAAAAGTCCAGGTGCTTGTTTTCAGTGGAAAAAAACCTGTGTCGAGATAACTTCAAAGTTAATGTTGATTTCCATTTACCCATCATGGCCCGTTCCCTTTTCCTAACCAGAATTTAAGCTTTCTTCAGTCCTTTTCTTTGAAATAAATAAATACATAAATAAAAATCACTGTGTGAAGGAAGGGAGTTCAGCTTTCCTTCCCATTCCAGTGTTATTCCAGTCCTGGCTTTCTCACCTGGGCTGCATGTGCTGCCAGTTGGGTGAGAGGCAGGCTCACTGGAGTGCTTTTTGGGACATGGCTGTTAATCGTTGTGGACCAGAGGTGGTGTGGACCAGAGGTGTTGTGGACCAGGTTCCTTAGCCCTGCATACAGCTGGGAGAAGGGGAAGAAAATAGAAGACATTAAAGTTCTCACCTGTTCTAGACCGTGGCTTTGCAGGTTAGCAGAAGGGGGACTATCTCCTGGTTCAGTCGGCTCTGCTGCTCGTTGTGAAACACTTCAGAGCTTTCCAGTATTGGTGAAGTGGGTGAAAATGGCAGCCTGTCACTGACAGACCCCTGCCCAGCTGTCACAGGGGCTTTGCCTTCTGTGCTTTGATGAACCTTCAGAGCAAAAGCACTGCTTACCAAAGCTGGTGAGGACTATAGGCTGTAGATTAGCCTGACCCACCCCCATCTCACTGTTTAGTTGTTGACTGTCAACAGACTAAGTGGTTGTCTTTGTAGATGGGATGACCCACAGGGAGCATTGCTGTAGATCCCACTTCATACAGGACTCTGCTCTATCACATGTTTTTTCTGAATCACAGCACGGTAGGGGTTGGAAAGGACCTCTGGAGATCATCGAGTCCAACTCCTCTGAAGTTGCACCCTCTCTTTGTACTTACTCATGCTCCACATTTAGTATTAAACACACAATTGTATGCCTTGTTTTTAATACCTGTTATGTGTTTGCAGGTGCTTGTTACAATCTATGCAGACTATATTGCACCTTTGTTTGATAAATTCATTCCCCTTCCTGAGGGAGAGCTCAAGCAACAAATTGAAACCATGGCAAAGAGCATTGACTTCCCATTGACTAAGGTGTATGTTGTTGAAGGTGAGATTTTTTTAATAAAAATACTTTTAAGTTTTGAATTTGTGGATTTTTAGCCTTGATTGGGGATGCTGTAGTAGGGCAGTTGCTTATATTCCTCAGCTATTGTAATACTTGGCAATGTCTGTACCATTTTCCTTTTTTTGCCTTGAGGTCAGAAAAGTCAAGCTGAATGTACAGCCTTAACTCAGCATCCTGTTGGAAGCATTGTCTTGTCTCTGTGGAATGGAAACACAGTCAGAAATGGAAGCAGCAGTCAAGATTCCAATGTTAGAACTTTAAACCAGGGAGAAAAAGTCTTGTTCCTTATCTTTTCTAGTCTTAGTTTAGCATCAATTGTCCCAAGGTCCACGGTGAAACAGTTGAAAAAGTTATGGAAGTTAAAAACACCTGCTCCTTAGAGTGTTCACGTGGACAGTTTTCCTAGGGTGTGGCTGGACAAACTCATACCTTCTACTTGAGACTGTAATTTTGTTTCACTTTCTAGTAATGAATTTCTTGTCCTCTTTCATTAGGTCATGGAATATAACATGGAGCAGCTGCCATGTCACTTCCTCTCCCACTTCGGTGTTGATGGAGCACTTCACTGTTTGATGTTTCTACAGTTACTCATTTTCCTCCCTTCTGAAATAGATTTCAGGGACTTTCCAAAATTATGTTTTGGTTTTTTGCCTCACCTGTGAGGATCAGAGGTGTTTTTACTGCCCTGGTGAGAGCAGTATGAGATGGCATAAAGAGCTGAAATGGCAGAATTTTGCTGTCAGAGAGGGTGGTGAAGGCTTTATCTAGCCTGGCAGCTGTGGCTTGTCAAACTTTGGGTTGGCCAAATCCAGCTAATGCTCTGCCTCAGTGCAGCCAGAAATTACTACTATCAATATATTTGGGGCCCAAGAAACTCCTCTCTTTCCTAGCAAAGTTGAAACTTTTCAAGCTTGAGAGTCAGCGCAGAGGCTGGCCAGGTAGGGAGGTGTTCCCGGTGTGCGCTGGTGGTGGTATCCTCACTTCTGACTCCAGTGAATGTCCTGTAAGCCAGTCGTTGGTACTCTGGCACCTCTGTGTGTACTACTGCATTGGCTTCTTTAGTGTGCCTGCTTTTAGTGGCAATGATCAGCAGTGGAGGGAGGCTGCCAAACACTCTTTTTCTTTCATTGCACCCTTCATAATGTTGAGCCAGCACCATTTCCATATGACATGGGGGATTGGATGTGTGAACTTTGCCAGAGTTTTTCTGCACTATATCTTGTGGCTCTTTCCACTCCAGAACTGACTTCTTAGTAATGCAACCAAGTCTTTTAATTTCAGGCATACTACAGGCAGATTACAAAGGTTCCTTCTCTACCAAGTCTTAGTGGAGGATGAATTTTGTCATGATACGCAGATGAAAGGGAGCACTGCTACTCATTCTGTGGCTGTTGAGATTTCTTCACCGAGAAGGGACTGGATGATGAGGCTTCATGCTCTGACTGGCCTCTTCCTCTGTTGGTCTCTTTTGAGTTGGTGCTGAAGGTTACCATGACTATACCATGGGTCGACTTGCAGTGAAACAATGGATATTTTGTGTCCGAAGGAGTTTATGCAGCTCAGACATTTATAGTGAAAGTTGGAGGCAAACACCTTCAGCTTGAAGTGTCTTATCTTTTGCTGACAAAAAAAAAAAAAAAGAGCAATCCACCTCTTCTCTTACAGAGACCTGTTTCAATCTTCATGTTGCAACAGTTCCTGTCCAGATGCAAAAA
Source organism: Actenoides hombroni (assembly GCA_024336885.1). Classification (NCBI taxonomy): domain Eukaryota; kingdom Metazoa; phylum Chordata; class Aves; order Coraciiformes; family Alcedinidae; genus Actenoides; species Actenoides hombroni. Next base: position 621,032 of record WUAM01000256.1, on the reverse strand, counting down.
TAGGCAGAGTTTTAACAACTGCTTTCATCTAGAAGGCTTTTTAATCAACAGACAGTCCATGTTCCATGGAAGGAGTTTCTTGGCCCCAAGTATACTGATGGTAGAAACAGTCCATGATGTACCTGATCTAGAGAAAAATAACTGTAAAAAATTATTTCTTTCAAAAAAAAAAATTTGAGGGACTACCTGATATCTGTAGTTCCCATCTTCATCTTCTCCTTATCTAACATCTTCAATCTTTATCTGTTTTGAATCATCTTTGCAGGCACATGAAAAGAATTCTAAACATACGTGTATCCGTCAGAGATCCGTTGCCAGGAGGGCAGCACGTGTTCTAAAGCAGAATGCTCTTTCTGCTCCGAACCCGAGCTCGCAATAGAAATTGCTTTTCTTCTGGCTGTTAGATCTTCACATGACTGCTCTTATCTTTCACTGATTTTAGTGAAAACATGTTACAGATGAAAAAAATTCTTTCTCTATTGGAATCAGTAAATGAGATCATCAGTTAGATCATTTTAAGATATGCTTCACCCTGCTAACTCATTTGTTTGAGTTTCTTTACTGTTATTTTGGCGGTTTTCAGAATTCCTTTGGAAGAATCTGTTCTGTGTAGCATTGCAAAGTCTCCAGTGCATGGGATTATTCAGTTCTTCATGTCAATTTTCCCCATCAGGTTCTAAGCGTTCTTCTCACAGCAATGCTTACTTCTATGGATTCTTCAAGAACAAGCGGATAGTACTCTTTGACACCCTTCTGGAAGATTATTCTGCACTGAACAAAGAGGCAGCAGAAGGAGAAGATGGTGAGAATGAAGAGAAAAAGTCTAAAACCAAAGTGAGTTCATCTTTGCTTTTCAACACGTTATTTACGTTAACTTCTTGGTGAGATATTTCCTTGTGTTTTCTGAGTACGTTTTAAATGGCCTGAGTGAGATGCCAAAACCCCAAACCTAATTATTTAAATTCCAAAGTATCCATGAGCTGCTAAATGGAATTTCTGGGGCTGTGGGAGTGGTGCAGATAGCACCAAAGAGACTGCAGAAATCTGCAGGGGCTTTAGCATAATATGGGTTCCCTGCATGTGAAAAATAGGCCTTCCTTGTAATTGTTTGAATAAGGGTTCAGGGGTTTAACTCATTTTCCTTCTCTTGAGTGGTTCCAAAGAATGTTTTTCAATATGGTGATAGACATTTTATATATGTAAATATAGATATGTATACATAACTCTGTGTATATAATTCCATATATGTTCTTTAAAAAAAAATAAATATATATATAGTTCTGTTTCAGCAGGTTCTTCAGCTATGTTCTCAGTACACAAGCCCACTGTGTGGCCTTGCTTCTGATTTGCTAATGTACCCTTGAAAGTCCAGATGTCCATCTCTCCCAGTGACAGCTTTTAGACCCGTGGTAGCGGTTTGTTGCAGAGGACAGGGATGTTGTCGTTAATTTTACAGGAACCATAGCACCTTGGGAGGGAGGCTGGGTGTCCAGTGTTGAAGGAAGGAGGGAGAGGACTTTGCTCTCACTTCTCCATTGAAAGTTTGTGGCTCTGAATGTCTGCTTCCATCGTAATGCCTTGAGTAAAGAAACAGGATGATATCAAGGGACAGGAGGAGAGAGACTGGAAGGGAAATCTTGCAGCGTTCAGGTTTGCACAGGCATGTCTGCATGCAGAGACATCACAGAACACCCTTTCATGGTACAAATCTCGTTGAACTTAAAAAGTTGGGGGTTTTTTTGTAATCATCTTCTTGAAAAAGGCTCAATAAAAAATTTTGTGGGTGCATCTGCTGGTAGAAGGGAACAGCCTACTTTAGGAACACTTAAGTGATGTAGGAAAAGACAAACTAATAAGTAAGAAATTTATTCAGTTGCGTTCAGTCATACCTGATATTACTTCTGCTTTGTTGTTCCCTCAGAATAAGAAACAAGGATGTAAAAATGAAGAAGTTCTGGCTGTACTTGGTCACGAATTGGGTCACTGGAAGCTAGGTCACACTGTCAAAAATATTATCATCAGCCAGGTAAGTTATGATAAAGTGGTGGTTTTCCTACAGCATTCTGTAATTATTGCTGTTTCCAAATGCTCGCTTCCAGATTTTTAAGTGTACACTCACACAATATCCTTATTCTCAGTGACAAAACCCAACAAACTAACAACTAACTTTCTGTCTTTGATGTTATCTACAGTGAACATGCACCAGCCCTTCTGCCTCCTCCTTGCTCCGTCTGGTTGGTAGAAAGCATATCTGCTGCCATTTTAATTCATCTTAACGGCCTTCTGAAGTTGGGACACATTTTACTTGCTCTGTAACACTTATTCCTTGCCTGTTTGAATCTCAGGGCCTTCTCTGAAGGCCTGTTTCCATCCCTGTGCTAGGCATAGGACTGGATGTCTCCCAGCCTGCATTTTTTTAGGTGTTTGTCATTATGTCTGGGAAGACTGTGTGTCTGAGAGTTTCTATCCATCTTGTTCCATGGAGAGCTGAGAAGGAGTGGGATTGAGGATTATGAAATCTGACACAGTTTTTACTTACTTATAATGTATTCTTATATCTTGTGCACTGATTATTGGCAAATAACTTTATTGTGACAGTCTTGGTGCATGCCCAAGTGGGAGCCAGTGCTGAAGCAATCTCTAGAGATTGCTTAACCTTGCCTTTGAAGAAAAGGAGCCTAATGGTCTGTTTACTCATGTATATACTTCTGGGCATTGCATGATGCAAGGGAATTCCTCCCCCAAACCTCAGCTTCAAAGCGAAGCACAGCTATGTGCCTTCTATTAAATTACTGCCAGCAGTCTACTGCATGCTTTGGTGTAGATCTGTCTCATTCCAGGTATCACTCACCCTTTTCTCCAAGTTCCCAGACTTTTTTGTTGCTGTTTCTCACTCCCACTCACCTTCTGTAACTCCATCATGTCTTTTTTGTGCTCCATTCCAGGAATGCTCTTCTGTTTTGTTTTTTTTAAAGACAATCTTTTCAGGCCGTAAATGTAACTATTAAGCTCCTGTTTAAGCAAATCTCTATCTTTCTGTTTCCACACTGGCTTTCTCTTACCCCTGCAACTGAACACTTCAGTGAGCTCCTTCTCGCTTTCTGCTTTAAGGCAATTACCTTCCAGTTTCTGACATCAGTGTTGATCCCTACCAACTAGCAGCTATTAAGATGCTTTTGCCACTCTAACTCATGTAACTTTTGTCTTTGGATCCACTTTCTAGATATTATTATTTTGCTGTAATAGGTAGATTTTATCTTCACTTCCAGAAACACTCACAAATTCTTCAGCAATGTCTTCTAAGCTTTCTGTTGATTCCTTGCTGTCACAGCCATCTCTCTTTTTTCTCTCTGGTGTGTTTCAATAACAAACGATATTCTGGCACCTTCCACATGACTCTAAAAAGACCAAACAGCCACTAAAATGGATTGAAAAGGTACTAATCACCTTCTCTAGAAAACCTGGTAAGGCACAGTCCTGCCTCTGGCCCCTGAAAATCAGGCCAGGCCAGTGACACGTGGCTTACCTGGGAGCGTGCATTGTTTCCAGGAATTAGCAGCATGACACAGCACAGACATATTCTGTTCAGTTTTAAACTTTTTGGAACCTGTGCTTAATTCTCAGGAGATGGATTCTACCCTATATTCCCTCCTCACTTATCTTGTTTTCTTGTGTTTTCATCTGTCTTCACTATTTAGAATTTTAGCTCCTTGACAGCAAATAGTGTTTCTTTACTGCAAGCATCCACCGCAAGAGGGTAAAGGTCAGCTGATTGTTCCTGTTTGTGTGTTAGCTAGGAATCTATTGCAGGTGTTTTCAGTGCTGTTTCTATGCAAATCTGTAATATGAATAGGCCGTATTTTTGACTTAGATTAAAAACTGATCTAAATCAAGAATGTTGTTTCCTTTCCTTTCTCTAGATGAATTCCTTCCTCTGCTTCTTCCTGTTTGCTGTGTTAATTGGTCGAAAAGAGCTCTTTGCTGCATTTGGTTTCTATGATACCCAGCCTACCCTGATAGGCTTGATGATTATTTTCCAGTTCATTTTTTCACCCTACAATGAGGTAAATTGTTTTCACAACATTGATGCTGAAGTATCATCCTATTTAAATAATTATTTTGGCAGGGGTTGGGGGGGGAGTTGGATGTTTCTAGGTTCTCTGTCTGAGAGCTTGTTTTCATAAGAGGCCTAGTGCTCCATGTTGGGTAAGACTCCCAGTTTCAGGTGTGGCCTGGATCAGCCTTAGTGACACCATTCTGCATCCATGGTGATGTGTGGGATGTAGGAAGGCAGATACAATAATACTTACTGATACTGTTAGGAATTCAGATAGCTGAATTTTAAAATAAATTTTAATGTATTTCTCCCCACAGGTTCTCTCATTTTGTTTGACTGTATTAAGCCGACGATTTGAGTTTCAAGCTGATGCATTTGCGAAGGAACTTGGGAAGGCTAAAGATCTATATGCTGCTTTGATCAAGCTAAACAAAGATAATTTAGGATTCCCTGTTTCTGACTGGATCTTTTCAATGTGGCATTACTCCCATCCACCCCTTTTAGAAAGACTTCAGGCCTTGAAAGATGCAAAGCAAGAGTGACAGGAGTCATTGCTGGTTCAGAGACAGTGCTTCCATCTCAGAAGCAAAGTTCAGAGCTGCTTTTTAATTCCTTTTTTAAAATGGATAATGCCAATTAAGTGCAATGTTAACAGCACCACAGATTTGAGAATCTTGAAATAGGTATTAAATTATAAAATAGTTTTTTTAACAAAAATAAAAGCGTGGAACTTAATTTAGAAAATGTATGGGGTGAAGACCTTACACACACACACTGGCTTTTATCTCCATACCATAGTATAGACTTGTCAAGGGAGGAAAACAAAAGTATAGACGTCAGAGCACCTATTTCTTCAGTTTGTGTATGCCTTGAACATTGCTTTTGATCCTTTTCCCATTGTCAACATTCTGTGAACCTTCCCAGTCTCGGCTCTCTTCACAGTGAAGAAGGTTTGAGTGACTTGACTTCATGTATAGTAACACTTGTACTCGCCAGTCACTGGTTTGTGTTTCAAGAAGCTGAATGCAAGTACAGGCCTCTCTCCTGGATTCATGTCTGTTGCAATTGAAAATGATATTTAATAAAACCTCCTTTCTCTGAAGTGTGGGAAGAAGGATGAATTGCAGCTGAGGAGATGTACCATGGCTTCCTTGAAAATAAGCCCTGGTCGGTACCCAGTAGTGTTGTAGTGGGTGGGATTAGGCAACTGTCCTCTCCAGTGTGCTGCTGGGGATGGGGGAGGATCTGGCAGAGAAGCAGAACAGGACCTACGTGTTGAGAAAGTTGCTAATTCTCTGTTCTTCTCCCTCGTGCCTGTGAGCAGAACAGTTAACAGCTTTTCCACACCTCAGTTCCTCTATTTCTGTTGTACTTTGCCTAAATTTTTCATGTATATAGAAGTGCCCATTTGCTCAGACACTGTATCGGAGCCGAACTTTCATTCGGAGTTTGTTTTTTCTCCACTCCAGGGAGGGTTTTCCATTAATATGAATCCAGCTGAAATAGCAGTGCTGGAACACTTAGAAAATATTCCTTGTCGTTGTTCCGATATAAATAGGCCAAGACAAAGTTTCCTCATATAGGTTAGTAAAGGACAAAGCAAATAATTGCAGAAATGGTTCTGCATTGATTATCTCAGATTTTTCTGATGAAAGGTAGAATTATATTTACTTTTGGTGAAATAAAAGTAAAAAATATAAGACTGTATATGCTTTACAAATGTTTTGGAGCAGACAATGCACATACTTCATATAAAAAATCAAATTTTATATCTGTGGTAAATTAAAAAGCTTTGTTCAGCTCTGTACAAAAGGAGAAGTTGAAGCAAATTCTTATGGTTTAAGATGTCAGTATTCTCAGAGATTTTACTGTTAACTTACATTTGCTTTTCTGATCATAGGGAAAATGCCTTATAAAACGATAGGCGTGATGATGCCTCAGGTGCAACAAGATAAAAGGTATTGCTTGGAAGCCCTTTGTATGCCTTATTCTAATGGTGTTTGTACCCTAGTGAATATGAGCTAAACTATAGATACGGATTTAGGAGGTGGTTTTACAAAGAGGGGGAGCCTATGTTTGTCATGTCAACTGCATTTAATAAATGGCCCTTGAAAATAAAAGGATTAACTTGAATTTGTGAATTCAGCAGGGTAAATAAACGCATCAGATTTTGAGTTTGAGGTGTCGGTTGGTAGAAACTTATGGAAAATGTGTTAAATGTGCTCTGACAAAGCCATTTGTCTCACCCATTATGTAAAACTTAACCACAAAATTAATTTTTTAATGTATTTCAGAAATGAGGCTAAACACAGACAAAAGGAGAGTGCAGTGGGATAGGGAAGGAAATGCCAGCTATGGAAGCTTGAAATGCTTAGGCTTATAGGCAAAAATAGCGTCGTTAGGGTGATTGCCTGTTGCTTCCTCTTCTTTCCTGTCACTGTTTGGAGTTGATCTCTGCAGTTCTCCCAGATGGATTTTGTCATATAACTGCTCTGAACAAGGGTTCAGAGTTGGTTCCAGTCTGCTCCAGTTGCCTCCCAGCACTGGTGTTGTTTGTCAGTGTGTGCTGTTACCCTTATGCCTGTCAACATACGGCCATCTGGACATCTGGAATGTGTCAGCTACACCCTGCAGACCTTCTGCAGTCTCTCGTTGATTCCTGTTTCCTGAGAAGGGTCAAAATCACACCTGAATCTTTCTGTGCAGCTGCTGCCTTCCCAGGTATCTAAATCCTACAGTGTCTACAGGACCAGCCAGTGCAAACCAGATGCTTGATGAGGTGTGTCTCCTGGGATCAGCCACACCTCCCTTCTGATTAATGACCAGTTTGGAGAAGAAAGGCAAGAAAATTAGCAGGAGTGGACTTTTGTTTTCTGTTCTCTTTAGCTAATAGTGTTCAAATACTCAAGGCAAGGGAACCCAGAGCAGAATGTCCCTGGTCCTACTCTTCCCCCAGGCATCCATGGGCCTGGTGGGCAGTGTCCTGACCAAATGCTGATGGCTCCAGCCTCCCACTCCCAGCCTCACCAGGTTTTCTGAGAGAGGCCATGCTGAGGAAAAGTTCAGCCTACACTTTGGAAGGAGATAGGAGGACAACTAAAATTGGAGTGCCTTATGGAAGTAAGCACAACCACCTCCCTTTCAGCAGTCTGCCCATTTCAGGGGACTCCATGAGTCAAGCTGTGGCCATACTTGAGTCCACGCAGGCCTTGTACAGCCGCAGGACTTCTCGGTTTTGTTGGTTGCCAGCAGGTCCTGCCACTTTGTATCTTGATTGGATGCCTTGGCAGGGAAGCTGTGAAAGAGCTGCACGCCTAAGTAAATTCATCTGAGGGCGTGAAAACGATGTGCAAGGCTTCAGCCTGCCAAGGGGGGCTAAGGGAGGTACTGGGAAGGCTTGAAGGACACAGACCTAACAATGAATCCTGTGAGTACGGGTGAGTCCAAGGTAAAAGAATTGAAATAGTGATTTGTGAACTCAGGGCAACCATTGTGTCTGCAGGAGCAGCAAGGGCGTCCCGCCCCTGCTCCCTGCGGCAGATGGTGGGCTGAGGGGGCACAGGCGGCCTTGTGCTGCTGCCCCGGCTGAGCTCCCTGCAGCCTGCGGGGCTGGGGGCTTCCGTGGGCTGCAGGCTTCCGTGGGCTGCAGACTGTGGGCTGCTGTGGGCTGCTGTGGGCTGCTGTGGGCTGCTGTGGGCCGCGGCTGACGCCGGGCTGGGGGCCGCGCGGCGGCGCTGCTCGGACGCTGTCGCGCAGGCGCGGCCGAGGGTGTCACGAGCGCGCGCCACGGTGCGTGCGCGCTGCGGCACAGAAGTGACGTAGGCAGGCGGTGCCGGCAGCCCGCTCGCGGCCTCCTTTGTGCGGCGCGGCGCGGCCGGGGCG
>WUAM01000256.1:596686-610139 GCA_024336885.1 Actenoides hombroni | reverse complement strand
GGCATTACCCCTAATCTCCCTGGCTAGATTTAATTCTAACTGAGCTTTAGCTCTCCTGACCAGGTCTCCTGCTGCTCGGGCAGCTTCCTTGTACACCCCCCATTCTAGCTGTCCTTTTTTCCACTCCTTGTAGAGCTTGCAAGAACTTCCCTACGTATTGGAAAGGAAAAAAGCACAACAGCAATATACAAAGGTTTCTCACTTTGGAAAAAAGCTTGGTTTTTAAACAAGATTTGTCTCTTCTGGTTTATTTCTTGGGGTTTCTGTGTTCCTTTATGCTGGAGCAAGATCTTTTAGCTGGTGATATTATTTATATTTACTGAAGAACAGAACAAAACATAAACTGCAGTAAAGATTTTGGGTGGGGGGTGTCTTGTGTTTAACCACTAGTGTGACCATCCTGGAAGGAGGGCAGATGTGATCCTCTGTACCAGGGTAAGATTTCCAGTGAATAGGAGATTGTCTATGCAAGTTACATCTCTGTACAGGACGTGGGTGGAATTTCCTGAGGAAAACTTGTGTGCAGTCCTGATCATCCATATCTGACAGATAAATTCGAGTTGGAACATATGGGTTGGACACAGAGGAGATTTGTTATCCCTGAGTTTGAGGAAGGGAAGAAAACTAGAGAGGTTAAATGATGATATAATAAATACACATAAAGTAGGCTTAATATGAGCAGGAAGTTCCTACTATTGGACAGTTTTAGTGTAGGTAAAAACACGTGGAACTTGTTAAACTGCTGAAGATGGTAGCTGGAATAAGACTCTGGACACCTCTTGTCCAAGGTAATTTGGGCCTTTTCTTTGAGCTGTAGGGAACTTTGTTGCTTACAGTGTTCCCTTTAGTAGTGTGACTTAAGAGACCTCTTCAGTGTGTTAATCTTCTGTTGTGCTTTTTGCAGGTGGAGTATAGAGAGATGGATGAGAGTCTGGCAAACCTGTCGGAAGATGAGTATTACTCTGAAGAAGAAAGAAATGCTAAAGCTGAGAAAGAGAAAAAACTACCCCCGCCACCTCCACCAGCTCCTGCAGAAGAAGAGAATGAAAGTGAGCCAGAGGAGCCATCTGGTGAGTAAAGAGAGACCTTCTCCTCTGACACTGCTTACTTGTTGTATTGCCAGAAATTAAGCAAGGGTAGGTGCAGCATCAGGAATTCTGTACCTGGTTTTGAATGCTTGTTCTGCAGTGTTTTCTTTGTTGGCCTCATATGTGCAACAAGGGGGAAAGTGCAGAGGAGCAGCCTGATAAAGACAGGGGTATGTGTGATCTAATTCCAGACTAAGCCAAACCTCTCGTACTAGCTTCTCATGATCCTTACTGGAAGCTCCTTGACCAGCACGACCTCGTTGGCACCGAGCTGCCACACTTGCTCATGTACCAGCATCGCTCATTCCTCTGAGGGAAAGGAGGTTGGATTTCCTGGGAGGGTTGCTGTGCAGGAGGACAGAATTAGTCCACAGTAATTCTTGTGGCATTAGACTGTGACTCTAATCTTAAAGTTTTGATTGGATGCTGTTTGCTCAAACTTCCGTGTTTTCCTCGTTACCTTGGACAAAGTTCTAAAACTTGGTGTTACATTGGAAGGTTTCTGACCAGTCTTGTTCAGGAAGCAGCTTTTGAAATGTCTGGTATTCTCAGTACCCTCTCCATTCTTTACCTCTGGTGTGTGTACAGCTGCCCCCCTTCACTGGATCTGGTGCTGGTGGATCGCTCTACGATCTACAGAATCATGCCTTTGCAAAGTTGATCTGTTGGAGAGATTCATTAAATGACGTGTTTGCTAGCTGTTTTCAGACTGAAAACCAGTGGTTGAACTTTTGCTGGTTCCTCAGTGGTGTGGATAACTGTTAGTCTGCAGTTCTCCTGTTCTTAGCTGGCTTCTTTTTGGCTGGCAGGTTTGAGAAGATAGGTGCTGTAGGACTGACATCAGTCTGGGGATACTTACCTTCAGTTTCAGAAGAAACGTTCCAAGCCACAGTTGTGTTTTATCTCTTAGAATTTGCCTCTGTAATCTCTCCTCAGTTGTGGCCGTTGGCCTCTGGCTCGATAGAGGAATACTACAGCTCGTATGCTTGATTGAAATATTTGTGATGATAAAAATTCTCCCTGCATCTAGTTGTACAAAAATGGAATTCTAATAGGTGTAATTAAGCAAGTATCTTAAATTTACTGTTTCATTTAGCTTAATCCCTGAGACCACTTGTGATATTTCTCAGATGCCATTTTGTGCCTCTTGTGATTATGGGAGTTGATTTAAGGCCCAGGCAATGAAGTACAGTATTTTATCCCCTGAAGGGAGAAATGTGAGAGACAGGCTTTGATAGCCTCGTGCTATTCTATACACACAGCAGTCTCTTAAGGAGTTATTATGTGAGCACTGTGTTTAGACATCTGAACACAACAATTTTTAAAACAAGCTATATCTAGCTGTCTAGAAATAAGTAGATTTCAGGTCATCCTATCTTTTCTCCATTCCTACAAATCCTGTGATGTTCATGAAACAGTGATGTAGGAAGGCAACACATTTTCAGCTGTCATTCCATAGCCAGTCTTCCTGTATCTTTAAAGGCTTCTGGAAGTACATGCACTGGTGGATCTCTCTGTCTTTGAGTGCAGGCATTGGGAGCATCAGGTCATCCCATGCTGACAGAGTGCATTGAAACTTCTAATCCCAGCAGCTGGTAGCAGGAGGAGGCAAGGAGTCTGCTGTACATAGCAGTGCTCATAACCGAGGTTTGCTCTCTCTGTCACTTCTTTGAAGCAAATATAAGAGTGTTCAATGAGAAATGTGAAACAGGACAGTAATAGTAGAGCAGGATTGCACGTTGAAAATTGAACAAAATACAAAAAGTTAGCTTGTGTATTACTCTGATTTTCATTGCAGACCTTAGGGATTTCATTTGTATGTTTAAAGCCTGCAAAAATATAGGGAATGCAGTAGAGGTGTGAGGCTGTCAAGTTAGAGAATACAGCCTTTTGTGTTGAAAGGCCTAATTTCAGCAACTTAAAATGGTAATAGTGACAGTAGCTGGTATTTAATTTCTGTCTTCACAGACAGTTTACAATAGGAGGAGGTGATCAAGTATCACACTTGAGGTGACAGCAACATGCTGGTCGCATGTGGGGTCGGTTCCAGTCGTGTTCACCTCTGGAGTTCCAGATGTTATGGCCAAGTGGATTTTTACAGTCTGGAGTTGCAGGAATTACTACATCTTACTGCAGAGCAATTTTAAAAGGCGTAACAGTTAAAATTATTTCATATTATTTCATAACAGTTAAATTATTTCATATTTCAGATGATTTCCTTAAAGTACCTCTTCTCTTTTTTACTTGAGAAATATTGTCTGACAGCAAAAAGCTTCCAAAATCACTTTCAGTGATGAATGACATTTGTGTTCTTGTTTGCCAATATTCCTTTAGAAATTAAGGAGCTTGATTCTTGATTCTTTTTCTCCTCTAAGGATCTTTTTTGTTTGCCCTCACCAAATTGGGTTTTCATTTTTGTAGCTTCCTGAAATTTTTATGTACCAGCTCCTGTCTTTTTAGCTTTGTCAGTGTTCTGACTTTGTGGTACCACAATCTTACATTTCTGAGTTCCTGTTTCCCAAGAAAGAGTGAATCTGAATATGATACAGATTAACATCAAGGGAATAGTCAACCTTAGTGGTGCTCTGTCTCTCTCTTTCATCTCACTTTTCTGTTTTCCTAGTTCAGTCCAGTACTCGGTGGTATTTCTGGGCTGCTAGTCTTTATTTTAAGACAGTGGATAATGGTATGAAGTGGACTCCTTTGTAGACATCCTTTCTGGTTGCTGTTCAGCCTGCAGTCCATTAGTCTGCTGCTTTGAGACCTTCAGCAAATTCTGCTCCTACACGTGTTGTGTTGAGCTGCAGTAACTGGATGCCAACGCGGATCAGCAGTGTGCGTGCTGCTTGGTTTGCAGCTGGAACGTGGCTCCCTTCTGGAGAAGGGCAGGCAGGCTGCACTGGTAGGCCTTGCTTCCACACTTGGGAGCTCAGGCTGGGTAGTGTTTAGAATTGTGTCCAAGCAATAATGGTGATACTTTTTTTTGACCTGACTTTGAAAAGAGTTTAGCTGTTATTAAGAGAAGAGGAAGATACTGAATTTTTATTTTTTTCTTTTTTTTGGATAAGTAAACAGAGAGCAGTTTTGTCCCCCTCTACTCATTGTCAGTGCTGTTGCAAGGATAATGGATGCTGCAGGCTGATGTTCAGCATCTTTTCAGTTTCTTAACATATAAAAGGCACAAGTGTAACTTTCCCTGTAAATTAATGGCCCGTGCTGGAGTGTTGGAGTTGAGATAGTCTCTTCCAGAATGGAATGGTTTTGCAATGTTCTCAGCAAAATAAAGTACTTGGAGTGTAGGTGAAGTGAGGAGTTTTCTCTTGCTATTACAAATGTATTAGTTCATAGAACTTCAGAGGCCTGTCACAAGAGACCCTGACAAATGTTGGTTAAGTTTCTCAACTTCCTTGCTGGTAGCCTGATTTATAGAAAAGTACTGACTGTTGCTCCTTTACTGTAGCTGAGTGGAAATGGCTTGCTTGTGTCAGTTCCTATTTGATCTGTGGATGTGTAACATTCTAGATGCTTTCACAGTTGGGTAATCTAGATTAACATTTGGTTCACATTCTGTGTCTTTCTTTAGGGTTAAATTTGTAGTTCAGATTAAATTATTTTGAGTTAAGGGATACACTAAGAGCCTCAAATTATTCTGACAAGACTTTCACCCACTCTCAAACTCTAAAGAATAATCTTAAAAATTGTGTGTTCAGGCTCAGGTTAGCTTGTGTGTGTTTGGAGATCACCTTGAACAGTTGTGCTCTAGGGAGTGGCTGTTCCATCTGCCACCTTGTCCTCAGCAGTTTGTTTCGGTGGGTGTTTGTTTGGGCTTTAGAAACACCCGATTTGCTGACTACGGAAGCACTTGATTTGAAGGAGCCTTGGTGCAGGACCAGCTAGCTGAACGGCACTCGGCCATCTCTCTGGTGTTCCCCAGCTTCCTGCTCTCTGGAGACCTCAGGCAAACATCAGGCTGTGGAAGAACGTCCCTTCCAAGCTAGACTCGGAGCGAGCAGCTCTGGTGAGCATGTGAGCTTTGTTCCTGCAAACGCTGCAGCTGTGCTCATCTCTGCTCTAGAAATGCTTTGTTCCTGGTTGTGTTGTAGTCCTGTCAGGGTTGCTGTTTAGGGCAAACATTCACGCTAAGGTAATTTTGAGATTTCTTCAGATCTTGTAGATGAGTGCCTTGCTTTTCCTCATCTTTTCAGCCCTGAATACATTGAAAGAGCAGTGCCTTTCAGTGCTGGGTATTGATCACGTTACTTGGATTGACAGGTTGTGTTAGTGTGTTAGAACATTGTTGGTGTATTAAGGGTGCTGAAGCCAAAATAAGTGTTCTGAGCCTTTCAAAACAATTTCTGTCATCAAGCTTCAAGGAAGAGTTTATAGCAAAATAAAGAATAGACTCTTGAATGGAAGAGGCTTTTCAGAATGGTTCACGCTGTCCCCTTGCATATGGGGACACTCAGTAGTACCAAGAGCAAGATCATCAAATTCCTGTGGTGTGAGATCTGTAGAATCTGATGCTATCCATCCAGCAAGCCTTGGCAGTAAGAAGGGTAATCTTACGATTCAAATCTTAGCCGTTAATTAAGTTGATTATATGTAGCTGGCCACCAGGAATGCTCCATATTGTGTGCTTCTTTCTTTACCGTAAAGCCTGATGTAAAGTGTTCTAGGAACACGGGTAACACTTTAGAAGACCACAGAGTTTGGTGCCCTGAACCTAGGTTCTGGAAGATGGGATTCTCAGAAAATGGGTTTAGTAAGTTGGTGACATTTAACACCTAAAACGCCAACTGCCGGGCCTTTATGTCCAGTATGGTTTAACTTATGGAGTAAGGTCCCTGAGTTCTCCTCTTTCCTTCCACAGGGCAAGCAGGAGGACTTCAAGACGACAATTCTGGAGGGTATGGAGACGGCCAAGCATCAGGTGAGGGTGGCGTTTGATGCTTGCCACTTAGTAGCAGGAGCCGCCAGGTTAGGGGTCGATGCTTGCAAGTGCGCATGGGTGTGTTGTCCAGAATTTAGCAGGAGATAGAGGAGTTGTTTACCCACCTGTGAAAGTGAGGGGTGTTTTCAGGTGTCAGTTGAGGTACCAACTGCAGAGAAGGACGCTAACCGATGTCGAAATGCCGCAGGCCGATCTCTCATCCCTCCACTCCTCTCCGTGGTCAGAGGAGTCCAGATCTGCAAAAAGAGATTTCTTACCTAGCCAGTGTCTGCCACCCAGAATGCCACAGAAAGCCCTGGCCTTCAGCACAGTAGACCTTTTTTCCTAATTTGCTGAAGAAACAGAGCATGGAGTACCTTTTTACTCCTTTGGGTTTGTTTTTTCTTTTGAAAAGCTTTGTGTTTGTGTGCCAGGGGTTAGCTTCAGGAGATGTATCCGTTGGGGAGACTCATAGTCTGCTCTCAGTGGACTGGATTGTGAATTGCCTTTGCCATTTGACCCAAGTTCTGATGCTAGCAGTATGCTCTTGTTGCTTAATTCACAGAATTGGTGTCTTTACTCTTAAGTACTTAAGAGTGCTACTGAAAATCTTCCTCCAGCTCTACTGCTTTCGCTCCCATGAGGACTGAGGTTTAGGGTTTTAAGCAAAGGAGTTGAAGGCTCTAGAAACTATTCTGTACCTCCAAGTTGCTCCTTTTTAAGTAGATACAACTTCAAGATACTCATCTGAGAGTCCATCCTTGCTGTTCTAAGCGAAGGAGCCTAGTTATGTTTTGAACCTTACCACTTGCACAGAATTTCTGACTCTGAGAGACTGTGGGTTTAAGGGTGCATTGCCTGATCCATTTTTGATGGGCAGTGGCTGCTCAGAAATTCTGCATGTTTTGCATTTTATGTATACGTTGAGTGTATGCTTTAGCAATTGTCCAATTCAGCGGCCAAGCAACTTTCCTTCAGAGTGTTTTTCATCTGTAGATGTTTCAGTAAGTCTTAAATGAGCAGCATCCCCCAAGATGTCTTTGGTGGGGAAGAAGATAATCAGAACTTTAGTGTATTAGTTGCTGAATGTCAGGAAGTGATAAGTGTGTGCATGAATGTGTGTGAAGAGGAGATGGGAGTCCAGTCTAGGCAGAGCCACGCCTAGAGTCATTAAAGAGTTGCCTGCCCTGAGGAAAGCAGATGCGGTTCTTAACTGGTACTCCCTTTCATATGTTGCCTTCATAAAATACCAGGAGTAAGGCTGTGGGATGGGGGGAATTTACTCACCCTGAAATTGATTTAACTTTGAGCTGTAGAGTTGTAGAAGTGAATTTAAGGACATTTAGTTCCTATAAGATGATCTGGTGGTTGGACCAAATAAACCAATATGTTTTCTGATAATAGCTAGACTTTTTCTAAATTCTGTTGTGTCTGGGTTTTCCCAGTGTTGGTTGGTTGGTTGTTTTTCTAAATACAAGTGCTCATCTGGAGCTATTCTGACATTTTTGTTTTAAAGTTCAGGTATTGCTATAAAAGGTCTTGAAAAACCCAACAATAACAAAATTCCACCTTGGAGTTCTTTCCAAGGCTGTTAAGAGTGCCACTTTATCTGGCTTCTGAATTTGAAGAAATAAATCACAAAGCTTGTCAAGAAGCTGGCAATTTGGCTTAAACCCACGTGTCTGAGAGTTTCCTGATAGATGACCTGCTGCACTGGCAGGCTGTGCTTTTCAGCAAGTATCTGAAGAAGGCACACTCCTTTGAGCATCAGCCTGTCAGAGGGAGTTGGGTTCAGCATTTCAAATCTTTGCTTAAATGCCTGTTCTCTGAAATTTGTGCTCTTGAGCCTTTTGCTAACATCTGATGATCTAGAACCTTAATTAAGATTTGTTACCAGTAATTAAGCATCAGAGAATTGGTAACTTTGGTTTGATTTACATGCACAGTTTTACTGAGTTCATAGTTCAGCATATGCGTTCACATGTAGATGTTTGCACAGCTGGGACAGCAAAAGGGCTAGCAGAGCTACATGTTTCTCTTTCATAAAAGAATATTAGTGTCCAAAACTATGGTGGGTGTGTCAACTTTACCTACTGTTAATTTTCTTTTCCTTTCTTGCAGTGCTCTGTAGCATCTGTTACTAATTTCCTCTTCTAAAGTTCCTGCAAATGATGATAGTTTTCTTAGCTTGAGTCAGCACACAGATCTAATCTTTGCCTGTGAATGATTTATTTATTTTTTTTTTAGCTTTACAACCATTTCCTTGCTCAAACTTTCTTCTTCATCTTTGGGATGTAAAAATACTTGGAAGCTAAAGGTGTGTGTGCTTGCACCAGAACTGAAAGAAGACAATTCCTCTCCCCAGTGCAGTGACATGTTTACCTCTGCACATGGACTTCAAACTTTCAGACAGTTGTCTTGGTTAGTGTAACACACTGCAAGGTTATGTTTTCTTTTATATTTATTATAATCTTTTGAACAGTTCCAGTTTCAGGAGATGATCTTACTGTGTTACTTGTGGGTTTTTTCCCTCTTGCCATTTACTGGTTTATAGCTTTCCATATGGAATGGCCTCTCCTCTGTCTGTCCTGATCTCAAGTCACTTCCTAGGACGTAGGAGATTTATATTGGTCTCGCTCTATTTTACATCTCAGCATTTCATTTTGCTGCTGTGCCTGCAAGATTTGCTTTCTGCCCTCTACTTGTGCTGTAGCTTTATGCAGCGTGTCTTGGTTTATTGCTTTGTATATACATTCAAATGAGATTGAGGAATGGAGGGTATGGAACCTCATTGCCAGTGTTTGAGTTGAAACAAGTACAGGTGCCTTTTAGGAATGAAGTCCTTCTGTAGAGAAAACACCTTCTGTGTGTGTGTGTGTGTGTGTGTGTGTGTGTTCAACATTAGTCTGTTGCATGTGGAACATTTACAAAGTCAGAAGTCTGTAGTTCTTGATTGTAGGCAGTACTTGGGGAGGGGATACAGGAAAAGCATCAGTAGGACTGTATTTCATTGCACGGCCTGTTATCAGTGTATAAAATATACAAAAGGAGAGATTAAGATAGGTTCCTCTAACTTGAGAAGCCGAGTGCAAGTGAGAGCTGGAAAGGCAGGTGAGAGGGGACTGTAGGCATTGTGCTTGTATTTTATAGATCTTTGAGCAGCTTCCAGAATGTTTTTCATATTCCAGTAGGAACTGGAAACCAGACAAATGAAGGCCAGCATCTAAAGCAGTCACATTTTAGAAATACTGCATTCTCTCTCTCTCTCTCTGTTACATACAACAGACAATATTATTGATCTGTGCCCTTGCCCCCATTATTTTTCAGGGTTTGTTTTTTTCTGTGCATGCCCCTCTGCCTTCGTCATATTGACTTTATCATTAACCCCAGGTGGTACCTGTCATTCAAAGAACTGTTGACTTGGGATGTCTTGCAGAAGGAAAAGGACTAATGAAAGCATGATATGAAACTGGCCCCCGTATCATCTCCTGGCTAGATACACTATGTAGGAAGGGTAGTGTAAAAATACCTATTCAGCAGTTCCTTTTGCAGTGCCTGTAGACAACTTGTCTTTTTATTGTAGGTGTGGAAGGTGCAGCTTTCCAGAGTAGACTTCCACATGACCGTATGACATCTCAAGAAGCTGCCTGCTTCCCTGATATAATCAGTGGGCCACAGCAGACTCAGAAGGTGTTTCTGTACATCAGGAACCGCACCGTAAGTTTATTGTACAAGTATTGATGAAAAAAAGATAGGATATTTGTGTGCTTTGCAAAGATTTCTTGGCAGTTGCTGTTTCTAACTGGGCAGATTTTATTTTTTTTTTATTTGAAGATGATGGGGTTTCATATCCTGTCATGCTCTAAGATACTAGTGAAGGTGTTCTCTCGTTCGTGATTGAGGCAGTGTTGTGAGACAGCACAAAGAACCTGCAGTTTATTTGCAATAGCCAAAACACAACAACCATCAAAACTACAGGATCAGCTAATACCACTTTTAGACAGTAAATAAACAGAAATCTGGTGCCAGTGTTCTGTTACTTGATCTCAGCTTAAAGAAGTCTTTGTAGAATACTTAATAATAATAATCAAAGACATTGTTACTTAGAATAAGGCAAACCTCTTGGCTTTTATTTTTTACTTTGCTTGGCATTCAGTTGCTGTAATACTGAGACATCAAGACAGTTATGTGGCTTATGAATGTTATCTGAATGTTTGTAGCATTTCTGCCCAATTCAGAAATTCCATGCAGCTTAAAATATGGAAAGAAGGGGCAATATTCAGATAGCTGGGGAGTTCATTCACTTGAGTTTCAGCAAACATGCCTGAAATGTAAACCTTAATAAACCTTCAACAGGAGTACTGTGTTTTGCAGATGATGCTTTTAAATCGTGACAATGCTTTTAGCTTCCTCAGCCCTCATGTTTTTCTGCTCTGCTTAGAATAGAGTATTTTAGAAAACTGAAGTCACGTTAGAGAAATTAATAGTAGGAAAGCAAGAAACACTTTTCTTTGTTACCATAGTTAAGAGAGAAAACACCTTATCCTCCATTCAGTCTTTTTCAGAGAGCATTACAGTGTATTAGCCATGGTAGCATCCAGTGCTTAATAACAGAAGGAAGTTATTGGAAATTTGGGTGGTGGACATCCTCAAGATAAGAGCATGACTTTTGCTATTCCTGTGAAATCCCTCTCTAATTAACAAGTTGTAACTTTTGGCAAGTCATGAGATGTGGGAAAACAGACCGAGGCAAGCCAAAAAGTGTGATAAACTGTTTGCTCAAAATGTATAGTGAGTAATCCTTTTAAAAAAAACACATTAGAAGCAGAAAAGCCTTCCACTGAAGCTCATAAATGACTGGGCTTTGAAGTAATGCTTGGAAGCAGGGCTAGTCTAGAAAACTTACTTGGTCCTTATTTGCTATGGAGGAACTTAAGTTCCTAAGCAGGAATCCCTTTCTGAGGAAGACTTGTGAGAGGATTCCTCTAGCCAGGAGCTCTCCTCTAGCCAGGATAGCAAAGTTGTAGAACAGCAGCACATGGAGCACATGGTGATACAAACCCAGTGCTCAGCAGAGCTCTGGAAGAGCTGTGAACTGCAGTGTGCATCCTCTTACTTAGAGCTGGCACAGTAACAAGGAATTTGAAAATATTTAAGTGGGCATGAACACCCAGAGTTTCTGAAGGTTACAGGAGTTAAATGATAAGTCTGATATTTCCAATTTGCCTGGTAACAAAGGGAATCAAGAATGAGTGACTTGGTAAGTAAAAAGTCAGATGCTGACTGATGTTGCATGCCCAGTTAAAATCACACACGTGACACTTGCCATACAGGTGGAAGGAAGGCTGTACATAGAAGTATTCTGGTGCTTCCAACTTTGTAGCTTTTGTTCTTCCAGTGTATGTTTTCTTGTATGTGTCATCAGGAGATTACTAATTTGATGCAGTTCAACTTATTGGAAATGGTGTAGACTGTCACGATGGACCATATTGCTCCTTAAAGAACACGAAGGCAAATTGCAGTGTGGTTTGGATAGCACTGCCAAAGTTTAATTCATAGGAGAGTTTCATCTCCTAACAGTATTTGGTATCAAACATGCACATGGAAACACCTCTTTTCTATTGCTTAATATAATGTGTCATTATTTGTTTAAATACAGCTGCAGCTCTGGCTGGATAACCCAAAGATTCAGTTGACATTTGAGACAACTATCCAGCAATTAGAAGCACCCTATAATAGTAAGTCAAGTATTTTACTGCTGAAGACATACTGTACATATCATTGCTACTCTCTTTCAGTTTTGGTTGGGGAAAAAATCTCAGAATTCAGAGAGGACTTCTGATGGATCCGTTTGTTAGTGGAACTCCATGAGCATTTGTGTGCAGAACGGAATATTGAAGTATGCTAATGTTTCAGCTCTGTTAAGAGTTCATTTGTCTGGTAAAGAAATACATCCCCAGCAGAATTCACAAAAGCTGGTGAGAAGATGGGTTGTTACAGAAGTTTCTTGCAAGTGAATTCACGTGCAGCTTTTAAGGTTTGCTACAGTTTCATGGTGTTTTGCAGCTATGAAATCTTCATAATCATAATGTTTCTTGGAGACATTAAAAAGTTGCATAAGACTTGAACAGACTGGCCACAATGAAAAGAGTGTGGAGTTACTGCTTGCAAATGTAGATTATTCTTAAGAAAGATCCAAATAAACTGGAAAAGGGCGGAGGGAAGCAATAAATAAAAAGTAATTAATGAATAAAATGCTGAAAAGAGCACAAAAAGAGCACTGTTAAGTATTGCAAAACAGTGAATTACTGTGCTTACAAAAAAAAGTGAGAATTCAGTGCTTCAGTATCATGGAATCATAGAATGGTGGGGGTTGGAAGGGGACCTCTGGAGATGGAGTCCAACCCCCCTTGCCAGCACAGGAACACTTAGGACATGCCACACAGGAACAGATCCAGGTGGGTCTTGAAAGTCTCCACAGCAGGAGACTCCACAACCTCTCTGGGCAGCCTGTTCCAGGCTCTGTCACTCACAGCAGTTTTTCTTCATGTTGAGGTGGAACTTCCTGTGTTTCCCCTTGCTACCATTACCCCTCGTCCTAGCACCACTGACAAGAGCCTGGCCCCTTCTCCTTGGCACCCACCCTGCAGATATTTGTAAACATGCATCAGCTCCCCTCTCAGGCTTCTCTTCTCCAGGCTAAACAGCCCCAGGGCTCTCAGTCTTTCCTCACAACAGAGATGTTCCAGTCTCCTCAGCATCTTTGTAGCCTCTGTGGGACTCTGGTATTTCCCTGTCCCTCTTGAACTGGGGAGCCCAGGACTGGACACAATACTCTAGAGGTTGCCTCACTAAGGCAGAGTAGAGGGGGAGGAGAACCTCCCTGGACCTGCTGGCCACACTCTTCTTTATGCCCCTCAGGAGCCCACTGGCCTTCCTGGCCACAAGGGCCCGTTGCTGTCCTGTGGAGAAGTTGCTGTCCTATGGAGAACTTACTGTCCACCAGGACTCCAAGGTCCCTCTCCACGGGGCTGCTTTCCAGTGGGTCTACCCCTCACCTGTACCACTACATACTGTGTTGCTCCCCAGAGGTAGGACTCTACACCTGCCCTGTTGAACTTCATTAGGTTCCCCTTTGCCCAGCTCTCCAGCCTGTCCAGCTCTCACTGGATGGCAGCACAGCTCTGGTGTATCAGCCACTCCTCCCAGTTTGGTATCATCAGCAAACTTGCTGAGGGTCCACTCTGTGCCTTCACCCAGGTCGTTGATGAAAATGTTGAATAAGACTGGACCCAGCACTGACTCCTGGGGAACACCACTAGCAACAGGTCACCCACTGGACTCTGCACCACTGATCCCAACCCTCTGAGCTCTGTTGTTCAGCCAGTTCTCAACCCATCTCACTGTCTGCTCTTCTAACCCACACTTCCTGAGC
>WUAM01000256.1:534971-585794 GCA_024336885.1 Actenoides hombroni | reverse complement strand
TAACTACAGGTCTCCAGCTGGACTCTGCACCATTGATCACCACTCTTTGGGTTTTATTGTGCAGCCAGTTCTTAATCCACCTCACTGCCCATTCTTCTATCTCACAATTCCTGAGCTTGCTCATGAAGATGTTATGGAAGGCTAAGGGAAACAAATAATAAAACTAAGTTATTTATAAAAATTATAGAATAAAAAGTCAGAGCAGAGATATATACACACGTCAGTGGTCCAAATAAATTAGGGTTGTTTTCATCAGTAAATTATTACAATTTTTACATTTATTATAATATTTTCCACATAACTATTCTGTCTGGTGACATTTTTGCACATACAGTAAATATATGTGACAGTATATAATGTATAGCTAGATATTTGACCATTGTTAAAAGCTGCAGTAGTTTGAATGCATTTGTAGACTGTCAAAAATTTTAGACTTTCAAGTGATGCATTTTAAAACACAGTAAAATGAAAATAATTTACAGGCTAAAAGAGAGAATCTGCTCTTGGCTACTAATAAGTAACCTCAGCCTCCCAACAGGTCTGAGAGTACCAGACCACATCTTCATTACCTTTAAAGGCATGAGCCATGTTAAGAAATAACAGAGGTGGAAAGATGCTTATAGTGCCAGGCTATCTGTATAAATCAGTACAGACCTATTGATAAAGTTATACTAATTCTCACCAGCTGAGAACCTGGCCAAGTGTCTTAAATCCTGGTTCCTGTAGACTATGAGCTGACATGGGAAGAGGAACATGATCAAACACTGTGATGTTCAGATTTTTAGGGCTACCTTCATTCTGGCACTTGGCATTTTTATTTTACTGAACACATTTAACTTGGAATTAGCACAGAAAAAAGTTTATAGTGAAAGAATAACAGAAGGTAGACCCTATCCAGCTTCACCTCCTTCAATGCAACTCTTGTCTCTATTCTCCTCCGCAGTAAGCCCTCACCACTTCAAACCCATGTTCCTTAATTCAAAATCCTGCCCCTTGAGGCTTCAGCAGCCTTATCTCTTGACCTCGTCCTCTATTTCCCATCTTTCTGGCCAGAGTCCAATGTCCTGACCCTTTGCCAAGTCCTCCCCAGAGCTCATCATCTCTCTGCTCCTTCTCTCCTGCTTTCCTGGTCCCTCACCTTTCCAATAAATGCCCAGGCTTCTGGTCTCACATTGCCTGCCCTGCTATTCTTCTCTACATCCAAATCAGGTAGGCTTCAAGACTAACCAGGAAAAAAAAAAAAATAATAAAAAAAAGATCAAGTAACACAGAGGTGTAGGCTTTCCTAGCACAAGTGTTCACCACCCTCTAAAAGCCCTGAAGAACTGGGTGGTGCATGGAAAGCACATCTTCACCTTCCACCCTGCAGCACTCCTGCCCTGGGGCTCAGGCAGACTCAGACGGGCTCTTCGGGCAGAGTGTCTTATGCACCACTAGAATCCAACTCCTGCCTCTGAATGTGCATGAGCCAAGTTGGTTAAAAGCCTGGCAGCTTCGACAAATTTGGGTGGATTTTGACAGAAACTGCAAAAGGCATCTCCTTGAAACAAAAGCCACTTTATTGCCAGCTTTCATGTCACTGCTCCAAAGCATGGGTGTGCCATGTAGTTTTAAAGAAAAGATCACCAGAATTGTTGGGTTTTTTTCCCTTTATTACTACTATTTCTTTTCTACTATTGCAAAACACTTATTCCAGCCTTCCCCTGCCCTGCTCCAGCCCCTAGCCCTATTTTTGGGGGTTGCTTTAGCTGAAATTTTTCACTCAAAAGTAGATAACTTGAGCGAAAAACATGTCAGCAAAATGATTAAATTTTACCACGTGAAGACACATGCAGTTGAAAACATGATCTCCTAAATGTCCCTTGATGGTGAAGTGCTCTTCCACTCACAGTTTCTCACAGCTAGATCCACACTCCACTGCAAGGTCACCTCCAGCAACCTTGAGATGGAGCAGTTTCAGGGAGGTGCAGGTTTCTGCTGATATGGCAAAGTGCTCAGCTTTTTGTGGGGGGGAAAAAGACTTTTACTTGAAAATCAGTTCCAGGAAAAGGGATGAACAGAAATATGAAACCAGTGCATCTAGTATTTGTTAATGGCTTATTTTAAAATTTTGAGAGGTGCTTTAAGTCCAGGATAGGTTCTGGACACACTGAGTAAATAGAAATAAATACAGTAACCCCCCCTGCCCCAGCTTGGATATAAGCAATGACCAACAGGTTGCCTACAGAGATTAAGGAAAGAAACATATGTAGAAACTTTTATAGTCTCACTAGGAACACTGGTGAAGCATTAAAAAAAAAAGAAAGAGCCAAACACAAAAGTCATTTATGCGTGTCTAAAACTTCTGTTTTGAGCCAAGACCCAAGCCAGCCTCCAAGCTACTGGAGATATGAACCTGGTCCTCACCTTCTCCAGGGGAACACTGGCCAGGAAGCACCTGTCTGAGGTCTGTGCTGCATCCCAAAAGGCAGTACAGCACAGCACACCACAGTCTGTGCTTCTCATCTATTTATTATAAGCGCTGCAAGCTCCGGCTTCTGCCTGTCGTAGCCACTAGTGGATTCAACAAAACTTTGTGCTTCTGCTTCTAGCAGCTGATAGGGAAGCCAGGAGCTAATGAGCCAGTCACCCTTTCTTTTCCCCTTCAGTGCAAGGCACAGTACGGGGCAGACAATCATTAAAATCCAACTGCCTTGCATTTGAACTGCTAAACACACCCAGAGGAGATCTAAAACTCCCCAGTTTGGTTTTCTACTCCTGAACTGGGATTTCAAACTATTTCAGGCAGTCAAGACATCTCAGCCAATCCCATGATGTGCTGCATGGTTCAGGAAGACAGAACCTCAGTTCAGAGGATAGAGAACTATGCAATTAGTTCCCTTTATGGTATAACGCAGAAAGCTCTGCATACAGGTGTTGTATATAGGCAGGCTGGAAGCTTTATGACCATTAATTATTTACGATGACATCATTGAGGACAACACTCAACTCCATGTCTCTTGTGTAACATGAGGCTCCAGTTTTGGAGGTTCTGGGCTTTACTCCAGATTCCCTGGTCAGTGCCTACCCATACCAGGCTGAAACAAAACATGGCCCTAAAAAGGAACAGTATGGTCCTGAGCCTCCATACCAAGAAAGGGGGCAGTTGAGATGAGACTCGGGAAGTGCTGGGATGCACATCTGCTCCAGCACCCCACCAAAATCCTCCCCTGGGAAGTTCATGCAGTCTTAGGCCAGGTACTTGCTCCATCGGTAGAACTTCCCTGCCAATTATTTCCCTCTGCCAAAGCCCTTGCAGGGCACACACAAACTAGTCTGCAAAAGAAGGAATTTAGTTAAGGCAAGGACACCTAGAATCAAGGCTTTTACTATAGGCTCAGCCCTGCCAAATGCTAAACGCTGCCTCTTTGCTCGACGAACCCTGCCAACCCATAACCCCGAAAGATGAGGTCCCATCTCTACCTTAGGCCAAGATGAAAATTAACAGGAAGCCCAGATTGACCAGCCCTATTTCATATACAAACCCTTGCAGGTTGATCCGGTTTCACTTGCAAGAAAACTGTATCCAAGTAGTTTTTCCTGTCAATAAGATGCTACCCTGTTATTCAAGAATCAACAGATCAGCATCGCTTTCTTTTTAGGATACTAGCTTAGTGCTACTGAATAAAAGGCTTCCTTTAAACTTGACAGCTTGATTTCCTCTACTGACAAACTTATGTTCCCACGCCTATGAGTAAGAGGAATGGTCATTATTTCTCCAGAGAACAATCATTTTGCAATCAATTTCAGAAGCAGCATGATTTAACAAATTAAGCTGAGACCCAAGGACACTAAATGCAGTTAACTTCTCTGAAGCTAGTGGTATCAAAAATTATTTCCAATATCCCTTTAAACACTTCCACTTTGAAAGGAAGAGTGCAGAGTTCCTGACAAAACTCCTGATTTGTGTCTTTAAAGGCACAAGAATCTGAAATTGACTCTAGGGAAACATATTTCCAACTGATAAATCACACATGCATGTCTTTCCTAGAACTTTTTAGAGTTTCTTACTGTTATTAATCAATAGGATTATAACATCAATATCAATATCAGTACCCCATTCAAAGCAGCAGCATTTTTCCTTTCACAATTCAGACTTTGGGGTTTTTTTCCCCCACATATTAAACGACATTTTTCACACCTTCCTATTAGTTGGCGCTGTGAGGTTCTTGTTATTTCATAATTGCCTTATGAAAGACACCAAACTGCTGAAAAATGGCTAAAAGTACCGTTTTCCTTAGGAAAAGAACATCAGTAACCTGCCAACATACAGCCTGGATTTTACAACTCTTAGGGGATTTCTGTGTAGCTGGGGGCTTCTGCCCAAATAGAAGTTTGGATTTTCTCTTTCTATGACATGGAGAGGAACATAGTAAACCCTTAAAAAGATCCTTCTCCCTTTGCTATGATAAATGCCATCTCAGACACAGTGATACACAGAAACTTTGAGGATTACTAGCACATTTCCAACACTGATATTAAACACATCCTTTAAACCTTTTTTTTTTGAAAGCTTTCAATTCCCTCCCCCCAATCATTTAATAGTTGTTAAGTCACCTTCAAAGAATTCGCAAATCCTTTGAAGTACCATACAAAAAAATTTTTTAAAAAAAGACTTCAACATCTTCCCAACACTTGCAGGTAATGCATAATAATTTTTGAAAGCACACAGACAAAGCTGTCTTAATGCCAAGTTACCGCCTCCTGCCCTGAAAACACACTCGCAACGACCTCAGTTTTACAAACATGCTGTTGTTAAGCTCCCTTATGCTACGGTGACATCGGGGATGAATGACAAGGACTTTTTTAAACAAGCCCCCTCCCCCCCCCCCCTTTTTTTACATAACTTACATATGTTTCATTTTTAGAGAGGGGATGCTTCTGCGCTTCTTTTACAGTAGGCTTTGGTTTGCAACAACAACCACCTTGCTTTCTCTCCACAAAAGCAATGGATATTTGCACTGCCTCATTTCTTAATTACAGATTTGATTTGGTGGAGCTGTTGAACAGGAAGACTTCTGCCTACCTGTCAGGGATTTTTCCATTTTTTGACAATGTAGCCGTGAATTGTCAATAATAAACCTCTAGGAACAAAGTGTTCCTACCTCAGCAGAGTCAATTACTAAAGATCTTTAAAAACATCGCTTAAAAGACTTCAAATTTTAACTCACTCCAAACCACTTAACATGCATGTGGCAGAGTGATGGCTATTACCCAACCACCTAAAACCAAAGATTTCTAGTGTATGAAAAACAAATTATCTTTTAAAAGTTCAGAGTGCAGAAGTTTTGCACAATTAAAACATTTTCTGAATTTTGCTAGTGGCCCAAAGGTTAAATACTTTTCTTTGCTAGACTAGACCACATAATCGAGAGGAAGCAAGTGAGTGCATTATATGAAAGGCCAAAACACAAAAAAGCAAACAAAAAACCCCCCACCAAAACAAGTTTATTAGTGCTTGCAATCCTTTCAGGTCTAAAGAAGCAGCAAGATACTAAATTGTTTTTTTCTGTAAACAGAAAGTTTGGCAGAGAAGCAAAAGGACAGCTAAACTTTGGCTAGACAACCCAAAACACTGTGTACTACTTTGAAAGTATTTAAATAAAAAAAAATAGATAAATTAAGTGCTTCCAATGCACAGAAAGCTAAAGGAGCAGCAAAGGTGTCTGGCAGTGGTAGTTTGTTGCCAGACTTGTGGTTGTTTTGTGCTGGCTTCCAGGCTGGCTTGCCAGTTTGCAGTAACTTGCATCACGAGCTGCTGAAACCCACGTTTGTAAAGCATCAAATGCTGCCAAAGCTAGAAAAGTCTCAATGAATCTTTCCTTTGTTGTCACCTGACCAAGACCAAAGGAATAAATAAGTGCATGCCATTCATAACATTCTAGTGCATAAAGGGAGACAACAAAATCCTGAGTCTTGAGACTAAGACCCTACCAGGTTTGACAGAGTGAAGGCGAAACTATGCCCACATAGCACCTGACAGGGCAATGCAACACCCCTGTCTCATGCTGTCTTCTTGCCACCCCTACCTCATCACCAGGCCATTAGTGGGACCCTCTGTCAGGAGAGCACATCATTCAGCACGAAATGTAACCTGCATGCAACAGTTTAAAGGACATCTGTGTGAAATCATGTTTCTTTAAGAAGAACGTATGCTCACAGTACATCAATCCTGGGCACCCCTGGGACCTAAGACAGACTCTAGCCTTTGAGAGAGGTTTCAAATGGGTTATGGGACATGACCACCTACCATAGGCTGAGAGTAAAGCCAGTGGTTAGGCTCATGGTAGGCTCCGGCACTGTCCTCTTTTTGTTGATATAGTGGCACTTTCTGGCACAGTTCTGGCCTGGATGGATTAGCTTCCTCCTTATCAGGGCCAAGCAGGGCCCTAAAGGGGTTACCACAGGACAGAGATTGCTCCTAGGAAGCTGTTCAAGCATTGGTGACTTCTTTTAGGATGAAAGACTTTAGACCGCAGAGATACAAGCTGTACCATGACATTTGCCCAAAGGAGCAGAGAACAAATCTCCAACCACTTCACCAACACAAATCTAGCAAATGACACAAAAGGTCCTTTCCAGAATTATATTCATGTGAATGCAGTTTTTAAGCAAGCAATTGTTAGATACATTAACTTTTTCGGGGTGGGATAGAACTGGCCATGATTAACCCGAGAGCTTCCCCTCCCAAAATGTTGGTTTGGGTTTTTCGTCTTTCTTTTTCTTCTTTTCTCTCCTCTCTCCCCATCATATTTATTATGAAAATGCAGATTACAAAAGACTTCTGGATCCTTTGGGCCAACCAAAACATAAGCATTATCAACACCATAAATATGAAGCTGCTGACGCTAAGATGCCACGATCATAGACCTATCTTCTTCACAAGGTGCATCACTATTGTTCCACAGAGCCTCAGCACCCAACTTTACCAACAGAGATGATTTCAACCGTATCTGTTTCTTTTAATCCTGAACCAAGGCCTCATCACAAAGCCCTAAAACAGAGCATGGGAAAAAGCTAGCTCAAATCTTTCTCTTATTTTACTTCCCTGCAACAATTACTTGCTGAATTTAACTGCAGGACCACTCGTTTACTCCTGCAGGAGCACAGAAACTTCTCCAGAGAAATTTTAATGATGAGCAAGGTCACCCATAAGCAGAGGGAAAAAATTCTACCTGCATTTTACAGTGTTCACCTTGGGGATGCTTGGATATCAAGTTTTTTACAAGGACTTCAGACAGAACCCTGATATTCTCAGCCCCTCTGAAAACCTAGACCAGGTATTTCATATGTAGCTCCCTCAGCTCTTTAAGAGTAACAATGATGACAGCAACAATACCCATACACAGCACTCCTGATCTGTCAAAAACAAAGCACTTCACAAAGGAGACAAAACATTACCATTTCTCATTTGGAAACTGAAGTATGGAAAAATGAAATCACATACCCAAGACCATTCAGCTGAAGCAGCAGCAGAGCCAGGATAAGAAGCCAGAGTCCCCGTGCATATCTTCAGTGTAAGCCTTTAACACTCAGCTCTGCACCTTGAACTTCAGTGGAGCAAGTAATATTATGCTCGCCTCTCTCGCAGATCTGGGCTGAACTTTCGTTGCGATCTGGAAGCACTTCAAAAGCTGTGAATTAAAAAGCACTGTATAAATGCAAAGCATGATTATTATCCAACAGATATTGAAAAAAATTACTGCCGTTTGTATTTGTTTGTCTGTATTTGTGGGATCTATGTTGTTTCAACACTTGAACAGCTTTTGATAATGACACCATCTGTTAATCCTCACCCCTCACCAAACTAGAACAAGTGGGGGAATTGTTAGACTTCAGTTTTACAGATCCCAATTCCACAAACAAATCTGAACCCAGGGTCAGCAAGAGGCATTACCAACAACATGAGGCAGCAACCGGTCGGGCACAGCTTCCAGCCCAAGCAGAATGGAAAGGATAGGACCATCAGAAACAACACAACTCTCAACAAGATCCTTGGAATAGCTCTGTGTTAAATTGTGCTCCCTTTCCTATCAGATGAACATCAGTAACTCAGAGGTCACTCAGATTGGCGGGGCAGCAGTGGGTGGGGGTATTTCAGATCTCATTTGAGATGTCTGTCAGGTGGGATGGACACCTGGGTACAAGTTAAAGATTCTCCAATTGCAACAAGCTGCAGGTGGGCAGAGCTCTCAGGGAGAGCTCCTCTACCTGCAGCCACTACCCCTGCAGCCAGAGCCTTGTTCAATTAACATTGCTAGATTAGGGGCCAAGCTGGTGTAAAATACTGTAATTTCATATGCAGAACACATTCATTACCTGCAAAAATACCAATTGTGAAACAGGAGGAGGACCACGGGCATGTATTATTAAACGTTTTAAAGTAAAATAAAATTTTATAAGCAACCTGTTGGTTGCCCCTTCCATTTTCCTTAAAGATTGATATCTTTCTCACTCTGCTCCAAGATGTGTTTCTCCTCTGTCTTTGTACAGGTTATATGAGAATTTATTTAATACAGTTGTACCTGCAAAAGGGTCAGATTATGTTGCATGCAGATTACATGGTGAAAATACACAGCTCCTGGTCTATAATCTTTGCACATGCCATTAAAGACCCCTTAGTTTTCCTACAAACCTTTTAATCCTCTCTTACTGAATTTGTCTTGATAATTTCAATCTTTTCTCAGCAAATCAAATCCCAAACAGTTGATACGTTCTATTTCATGAAGACTTCTTATCGAAAGGATAGACCTCACTATAAACGCAAGTGGTGGTACCTACATCACTACACAAGGTAACAGAGAACTTGCTGTTATTATTTATGAACGCTCAGGATGCATCTATGAAAACCTCAGCTCTCCCTATTCCTGATTATGCAGCAGTCAGACACAACACTGCAGTTGCACTTGTCTAGTGGTGCCCTTGGTGGAGCTCTTCATATTAATCTTGTTTGGGATCCATCATCACTGCAATACCTAATTACCTCACGCAGCCAGGAAGGAAAGAGGTTTCCCACCCGCCAGTAGCAGAATTTCCCATTTGCTTCAGTGGGCTTCTAAGAAGGTTCATGTAAGGTACGGAATTAGGTTGCTCTTCCATTTACAGACAGGGACCTGAAGATACCTTCTTGGCACGGTGGTGCGATGTAACGCTCTGAAAACCCTACATTTGGTAACAGAAGAAGCACAGTCATCTCAGCACGACGCTTTGCCTGAGCTAACATATCAAGCATTTCCAGTTATCTTTACATCATGGATATCATGTGCTGAGGCACAGAAAGAATGTGTCTGTCCTGAAGTTGTGCAAAACATCAGTGGCAAGCTCAGGCAGAAGTCAAGATTTTCTGAACTCTACTTCTTATGTCTCAACTAGAAGGAAACCCAGTGTGAGCTTTCCTTTCCACCCTCCAGACATGCCACTATTGTAGTTCGATAGTGAGAATGAGCTTCACAAACAAAACCTACTTTCTCAGCTCATTGTACTGGGTGTCATCGTGGTGGACCATGGCTGTTTCCCACGGGCTTGTGTTTGAGAGAAGACACGGAACTGGCACAATCTAGACAACAGGCTGTTGTACGTGGTGCCTGGAGTTACCCAGAAAGCCTTAGTTGGGATCTAAGAACAAGGCAGTGACTTTCTCTGCTGCTGAAATGCTATTTCCTCATTAACCAGCAACACAGGAGACTGCACTGGGAAAATGAACCTTCTGGTAGCCCCAGGAAAGGCAGGTAAAGAACTTCAACCTAAAAGGTACATGCATGCTACTATGATGGGGTGAGAAAGGTGCCCAACATGCAAAATCTCACTGACAAAACTTCCCAGTTCTTGCTCCTCAGTCCCATGGACTGTGACTAGTTGAAGCACATTATAGTCAGCTCACAGTGACTTAAATTAACTTGATGCTTTTATTAAGGAGTAATTATTCCTAAAAAGGAAGCAGAATGGGCATTATAGGCACGTTGGTGACATCAGTACAGGCCAATGAGGACCCCTGAATTCAGGCCAGCTTTCTAAAGCCCTTTGTGTCACTGTTTTATGAAAAGTATTTGACAACATCGCTGCCTTCTCAGATGTGATCTCATCCTTGACCCCAAATGGCACTTTTAGGAACAGCTCCCTCAGGTTTGCTTTTATCAGATCACAAAGTACATCGTATTCCCTTGCCTACGAGATGTGCTAAAACTTGTATCATTTGTAACTGGAAATCCTATAAAGCTGCCTGACATTTTTTTGTTCACGAAAAATTGAAGTCAAAGTTGGAATGGATGAGAAAGAACCTCCCAAGATTAAAAAAGTGCGTGTTTTGTGGAGGAAGCTACTATCTGAAGCACTTTTCCCTAAATATAGTAGGGACTAAGGTGGTTTTTTTGGTAATAACAGCTGAGCTTTACCTCTTCTTGGATTAATAAACACATAGTCCACGTCTGACTTGTCTGACTGATGTTATAAATACATGTTATGTGCTATATTAAACATGTTTAGTTTTCCCCAGCTCTGCCCTATATAAACTCATTTTAAAGACTATTGGTGTTAAACTGTTTAAAAAAACCCAAACAAACAAAAAAAGGAAATATTTTAAAATGCAGGTAAAGTGAGATTATCCTATGAGTGCATGGAAAACACTCCTCACCACCCTACAGAACAAGTAAAACTTGAATCACAGAATCATAGCTTTTAGATGATAGAATCATCTAGATTTTGGATATATTTGGATTCTATGGCTCTATATTTGGAAATACAGGCAATTTACCACCAAGTTTAAAGATTTCAAAGTAGGATTATGGTAAGACTGCAATTTTCCACAGAGAAAGCAGCGTGGTGTGCAAACACTCCAGCACCACTCCTTGCAGCGTGCTAGGGGCACTTGTGGAGTTATTTTTTGTTCTGCAGATCTGCAAGCTAAGTATGAGGCATTAAATGACTTCCCCCAAAAAATCTGGAGTCTCCTTCTTTGAAGGCTTTCAAAATCTGCCTGGATGCATTCCTGTGCAACCTGCTCTGGGTGACCCTGCTTTGGCAGACTAGATGATCTCCAGAGGTCCCATCCAAACCCTGCTAATCTGTGATTCTGAGTGAGCTTGCTGCACAGTCAGATTTTTCACAGTTGGAGACAAGTCCCACATTAGCATGCAGTGTGAACAAGCGAGCAGGTTGGAGGATGTCAAAAATAGGGTCCAGGAAGACTTGAGTCACAGCTGGCATGGGTCAGCATGTACAATGAATGGGCAGAGAATAAGCTGAAGCTAAATATACTCCAACTCCTTGTAGACTCAGTGCTGGCAGTAGGCCAGGCTGCAGCAGTAATTGCTGGGGTAGGTTTAAAGTGCTCTCCTGTGCCAGTCAGTCAGCTCTGCCTTAAATTAACCCAGCTGACTTTAGGCTGAAACAGATGACGGGCCCTCATAAACTCAATTACACCAGTTCAGCCATAAGTGGCAAAGGCTGTAGATGAAGTGTGGTGCTTTACAAACATCTCGAATCTCCACTGTCTTCCCTGCAGTGACTGTTGACAATGACCTAAATTCTTGAATCCATCTGAAATACAAAGCTTCTGCTTAACCAGATTCACTTTCAAGGGCCTTTGCCTAAGATTGCTGTGCAGACAATGAAAGGAGGCTTTCTGAGACCATTCCTCCACTCAGTGTTAACATGTAGCAACGAATTCACTCAAGATGTTCCTGTGGCTCTTCTTTCCTGGTCATCCATTTCTCTGGGCTCCTTTTATTACACTCTCTGATCTTTCCAACTGCAAGAAGCCACAGTACTGCTTTACTGCAGACTTGTTTAAGTCCTAATATAAAATGATGTTCATATACACTGTTAACAATTCCACTGCAATCCAGACATTTAGTACTAAATTAGTTTGGTTAAAATAAAAACCCTGGGCCTGTGGAAGTATGTGCATGTACATGGTTATAAATATAATTCAACGGCTAATTTAACATGTTGAGCTTACATTTTCTATAATAAAATATTTAAGTGGTTTTGACTCCACAGTGAGATTCAAAAACACCAATGCAAGATAGAAAAAGACATCAGCACCTGATAGTATCGACTGGCCACAATCAATCACCCAGATGAGTACTAAGATAAGTATCTTCACTGTGGACTGACAAGGACCAATACAGATTTTCCCAGAGAGAAATAACCTCGATAACACCACCTCATGCAACTGTAACCTAAGAGCAAGCTTTCATTTTAAGCTGCAATACCACTTAAATATCAGAAATGTCTGATCAAGCATTGCCCAAGGCTGAGCCAAAGCAGAGTAAAACACGGGGCTGTATTCTGCTCCTGTAGCTGAAGCTGGTGAAGGCTTCAGAGAGCAGTTGATTAGGTCTGTGGAACCTAATGAGCACTAAATATTTTGACTGTCTCACCACCTCAGTTCTTTCTATACTTCTTCAGAAATCAGGCTTTCCCAAAAAGTCACCTTTGAGGCTGGTCTCATAGCTGGGTCTGGACCAGTGACTAGACTTGCTTGAGCTGAGTCCTGGTAGTTGAAGAAGAAGCCTTCCCACACATCATCACAGAATACATGACCTTACCACTCCTCCCTTGGTTCTGGCGCTGACTATTAATGGTGTTTGCAGCTAGTGAAGCTTCCTCAGCACTCCCTGCTGCTGTCTCTCCAAACTCCTTCTGCTTTTGTTTTCCAACTGCAGCAAAAAATGCATGAACCTCATTTTCTGCCAACACTGAGATGAATAAATGCCAGAAAACATTGTGAAAGATAGCAAAGCAGGGCGATTTGTGTTAGGGTGACACTTCTAGCTAAGGATCCATCGAAAGCTGCGGGAATTGATCTGTGTATAGATGAGATGACACCACTTGCGGCTGTAGGATCTGGACGAAGTAGCTAACAAAATATATCCCTCAACAGCTCAGATTTATCTCAGATTTTACTGGCAGGGAGAATGGAGAGTCAGAGAAGCCACAGGACAAGCCCATGATTGTGAAGAAAGTCAGCAGTAGACCTAGATCTGCTGTCTCGCTGCCACGGGCATTTAGCTCTCCTCAAGATTCCTGTTAGTGAGGGATATTGTGGAGAGCTGGAGAACTGGGATGTTTTGGGCCAAGTAGAACTTTTTCCACCAGGAGCAAGAGTGTTATCAGGCAGGACTGGAGAGTTGGTAGGTCTGCAGCAACCTCCCCTATGGCTCGGAGCAATCCCTCTGTCAGAGCACGAGCTCCCCTTGCTCTTGCACAGCCCTATCTAAAAGGCATCGTCTGGAAGAAATTAGAGATTTTTTATTTTTTTTTTTGTTCCATCGTTGCCTGACAACTTCAGCAGACGCACATGTAGTCATCCCCCTTTGCTTCTAAAGAACTTTGCTTACTGTTAACTATTTAAATGTTGAAAGCATTAAAGCTAATTGAACTCACCGCTCAGAGAACTAAGTCTGAGGTCAACTGTCATATATGGTAACACTGTACGGGGAAAAGGACTTTTGGGGTAGTTTAGAAATCTTCAGAGGAGCGCTCATGCCTGTCCACATACTTGTCAGTCCTACTTGTCATTACTAATGGTTTTTTTTAGGTTGGACAAACAGATGGAGATACTTTGAAGAACTCCTCAAGGAACGGCTGGATGAACTAAATCTGGAGTTAGTGTTGGAAGTGGTGACATGAGATGCTACTCAGATGGCCGGATTTTAAGCACTTTGCTTCAGGTGATTAACCTGGAACAGTCTTTATGGTCCCTAGAGAGGGAAGGAGGAAAAGAGATGGAGGGATGGTGAAGGGAGAGAGTAAAACCAGATATGCTCTTCCATAAGGCAATTCAGGTACATAACTAAATACTGTAATTGCTTTCCAGAGGGACTGACTGTCTCCTTGTCAACTTTATGAGAAACCGAGAGAAATTATCTTCTAAACATAACTACTGCAAATATCCTCTCAGTGTCACACTGAGAAAGGGGTCTCAGATTGTAAATGAGAAGAGGACTCTTGACTTGTAAGGTGTTATTCTTTACTTGAATCCTGCTGAGGATTCAGCCCAACATATCTAAAACTCTAACGATGCTTGGCCCACGGGTGAACAAATTTATTCTGACTGTCATACTTTTTTTCTGGGAGAAAGAAGGAAGGGAAGAAGTGGTTGGTGGCTGTCAATGGTGCAGCAGAGGACTTGTCCCTAAAGTGATCCTTGGCTACTGTAAATCCAGAGCAAGTGACACCACATCAGGACCAGACCAGTAGAGCAAAGATGTTCACAATGCTGTGAAGGCATCTCCTACATGCACAAATAGACTAACTTCCATAACACTGAACTGG
Organism: Actenoides hombroni; assembly: GCA_024336885.1. Lineage (NCBI taxonomy): Eukaryota > Metazoa > Chordata > Aves > Coraciiformes > Alcedinidae > Actenoides > Actenoides hombroni. Next base: position 571,478 of record WUAM01000256.1, on the reverse strand, counting down.
TGACTTTGGGGTTACAAGACCTTTTGTTGCTACCTGGAAAAAGCAACCTGCTAGAAATAAAGGGCAGGTACTTTTGACTTCATAGAAGGGTGAGTTCTCTTTAAGGTGTGCTGAGAAATGTGAGCATTTCACACATTCGGGCATGCTTTGCAGTCAGAGGCTGAAAAGAAGAAAGAAAGAGAACATGGCAAGGGAGGCTCACTCCTTCTCATCTGCCAGGTCTAAGGCGAGTAGAATGACTTCCGTTTTGTAGGAGGAAAGGAAGTCTTCTGGAAGCATGATTCTGGAGGGCTATAAGGAGACATGCTGCTGTTGTAGAAGTTATCATGGTATCACAGGCAGACAGGCTCTAAAGAAGATTGCAGTTATGGTATGTCCAAGATGTCTAGCCAAACTTCTGGGAGATGGCAGGAAACCTCTAGATGACAAAATCCATGCCCTAAACACACTCATATCCTCTCACATCTGTGACTACAGACTTGCACAGGCTTTACAAACAACAGCATTTGAGTTTCCATCATGCTTTGAACTACAGGCAAGAGGCTTAGATTCCCAGCAGCACAGGGCATGATCATGAACGATTCAGTCTTACTTTCTGGGTCACAAACTTTGTGATCTGTACAAAGCAGAGAATTACTATGAAAGGGATACAAACAGTCCAAAGCAGCTGCAAGGCTCTTCCAGGGGAAAACAAAGGTCTTGCTTTTGTCCTCCACTTACATCAGAATGGGAATAACCTGATGACCTAAGAAGCAGAGTCATTTTTAATACCTGCTCTTTTCTCCCTGTACCTAGAGGGGTAGAGTCCTGCATGCCTCATCTCACTGGTTATCATTATTATGTCATCCAGATCAATCATTTCAAGCTCATTGGGTTGTAAATGAAGCTTTGATCATTCGTTACACTTTGTTAGTATTTATCAGAGACAGGACTCCGTTAATCTGAAACAGCAGTACTCAAAAGCCAAGGAAACCTGGGCTCAAAGAGCACTTACTGCAAGCAGGAGGGGTGGCATTTGGTTTTGTTTGTTTTCTAAATCATTCACATCGAAAAATTTCCAAACTGCTGTAGGATCCAGCTCCGAAAGGTAAGAGGAAATTTTCAGTCTGTCAAGACAGGCACTGTGAGAGCAGAACACAAAGCACCTGCCAGTCGTGGGAAGCCCATCGCTGCTCCAGCGGGTCAGAAGCAAGCACAGGGGAGAGAGTCCTGCGCTGGCAAAGAAACATCCTCTTTTATGTTAAAGTAAGGGTAAGGCTCCTGGGACTGATCCACAGTGCATTGAAGTCATTGAAACCAATAGGCTTAATTCACCAAGTGCTCCGGAGCAGGTCTTTCACTGGTTTTAAGTCCTTGCATGCAGCTTACGTTGCATTTAGACCAAGCGAAAGCGCTACGTTTCCATTTCCAGCCCAGGAGCCGAAGGAAGGGCCATGCTCCAAACGTGAGCCTTGGCGACGACAAGCACAAATTCTTTAGCACCATCTAGCTAACATCGAAGGTAACCCAACGCTGACACTTGCTACAGATTCGCTCCGTCGCCGACGCTCTGGGGCTTGTCGAGCACGCAGAGCTGGAAAGGCAAAGAGCCGGGTGCTGCAGGCCGCTGAGGAGCAGAGGATGTGCTTCACAAGCAGGCCGCTGAGGAGCAGAGGATGTGCTTCACAAGCAGGCCGAGAGCCCAGCGGAGAGGCAGATGGGGCACCGCTTACCTGCCGTGGGAAGCGCAAGTGCGAACTGCCTTCAGTTTACGCAGGGCCGTGCTCGACAGCATGAGAAAACGGAGCAGTGGGACACGGGGAGGGACAAGATCACCTTGCTTGCTGAGATGTGGGACATATAAAATGCTGTGAGAGCGAAACTTAATGCGGGAAGATTTGGTAAAGCTGAATAAACGGCTACGAAATTAATGGGAGGTGCCAGGAAAAGCTTCGAGGGAGTAGTCAGAGGCAGTCCGTCAAAATCCTCCACAAGTTCATGCAACATTTTCTGAAATGTTCCTACAGAAAAGGAAAAATACTGTAGAGTGAACAGTTCAAAACTGTCCAGTATATTGGAATGAAAGAGCTTGAATTTTCCTTTTTGAAATACGTTTATTTCTTAAGATTTTATGATGTCATATTATTATATAAAATGTAAAAAAAAAAACAAACCTCAGAAAACTGAGTTAGCAATCTGTATTGAAATTTTCTAAAAGGAACATTTGAGAGACTGCTTAATAAACCCATATGTTAAAATTTGAACCTGATGGATAATGCATTTCAGAATCAAGCCAAATATTAAAAAATCAAGAATAGAATTTTTTCTCCCCCTCAAAGTTTAATGAAAAATTTCCAAGACTTCTTTTTTTTTTTTTTTCTCTTTGAAATTTTGATAAAAAAAATCTGTGAAGTTGATATTGGAACTGCCTGCAGGATAAGGCACAATCCTCTAAAGAACTATTAGACTTTGGAACCTATCTTTTCCCAAGAAGTATTAGTAAAGTATGAATTTACCTACATTATTGTTTAACGTAGGACTGCACCACTGTCAAAAAAGAGCACTTCACCTATCACGGCTTTGTCAAGGAAAAAGAATGAAAATATATAAGAATGTGAAGCATATTGTTTTAGCATTGGCCCAATTATCTGTTTACAACATTTAGGCATTCAGAAAAAATCCAACCGAGTTTTACTTTCACAACCAGCTAAAACAATACTGTAAAATTTGATCTCCATCTTTTGACCTAGGTTAGTTGAAAACACTTACTAGGCATTCTTAGCCCTCCCCCCAATAAAGTTTTTGTCTTTTTTGTTTGGTTGGGTTTTTTTTTAAGAAATGACCCAAAACAATCCCATACCATGATTCCACAAGCAAGGACTGTGGGAAAATTGATGCACTTTTATTTAAGCACTTGTACCTTGACTTTTTGCCTAGAAGGACTCAATTTCAAGCTCTGGGCTAATCTGTGGGCTACTATTAAAAGCACTTTGTGCATATAGCCTTCCACACACACCTCTGCTCCTCACTGGGAGATAAAAAGAGGCAGCGATATCTCTATGCTTAGAGGCCATCTGAAAGCTGTGCATGCCTCAACCAGAGCAAGCTGACAGTGGCTGCTTTGTCTAGATAAAATAGATATCATCCTACAAAGGCTAGTTATATAGACAATACTCTGCAGAAAGGAGAGGCTCAAAGAAGGTCTGCATTTTGAGGATGGGGCTTGGGTGGGGACAGGAGAAGGAGAAGGCTGCAGGGGAGCAATAACCCCTTCCAGAGCAACCCAGCAAACCTCTGCCAAGCCGTGTCAGGCTCAGTGTCACACTCTGTAACGTGGGCAAGAACTAGAGTAAAAGGAAATTGCACGCTACTCCCACACCCTCTCACACCCTGTAATAAGCTTTTTATTCTACTATAATTAACACTGACTAATCATTCCCTGTTTCCTTAAAATCACAAACAGCCCTACACTTAGTGCTTTGCTGCTGCTTTTGCTTTATCTGCTAATAACCCTTTCCCCTTCCTGAATTGCTTTCATATACTTGAGGTCCTTCCAGACACTGCATGCTGAATTTGGGCTTCCTGATTGCTTAATTAAGTCATTTTTACCTAAACCCTGCGCATTTTGTACCAAAAGATCCTATGCCTGTAAAATCTAGGTGTACTTTCTTTAGTCCAGACACATATTTTGGGGACATGGATCACCAGTATAGGTACAGATGAGTCATAGTCATGACATGTTTACTGAATGTATTGCTGGTCCTCTTATTAAATATTTTCAAATTTCAGAGTGACATTTTGACACACGATGCCAGCATATACAGTTGTATTCCTGTAGAAGACAGGTGATTTCCTGTGGTCCCAAATAAGCCAGAACAACTCCTAGAGGCAATTAGGAGTCTCAGCCTCGCTGAAACCCTAATGAAAATAAGCTAAAATTGGGATTTTTAACCTAAGCCGTGTAGGCCATTCCCAGTATTTTACTGCCTTTATCTTCAAATAAAGGTTGCACATAGGATACCTCTGCTTGAATCTCTGTCAACTTAACCCCATCCGAAACAAAGGACTTATTCAAGAGCAGTAGTTCAGGAGAACCCAATGTTAGGAGTCACAAAGGAATAGGATCCGAATCCCTCTACAGTCAGTGGACTTCCCACTTAATATGACAGGCATCAGATCAGGACGATTCTACTGACTGATGGTGGGGGACTGAAACCAACTCTTTTAGTTTCATAAAAGCAAATGTCTTTTTATCTGAATAATAATTATTATCATTAAAACAAAATGTATATTTTCTCAGCTTTTTATTTACTATGTAAAGTGCTTTCTACAGTAAATCAACAAATATGAGTATTCATGTCACCAAGTGCTGATGATTAAAAATAATTACTTTAATGGTAGCTGGCCTGATGCCAAACATGATTAGCTTTCGCATTTCAGGCATGATAGTAGATAATTTACATCTCCTTTCCCACCAATACCAAGCTACTCCTAATGGATTCTATTTTAGTTTTTAAGATTTAATAGAAATTTAGTGTCCAATTCACTATATTATAGTCACCATTTGCTTTCAAAACCAAAGAACTGTTTCAAAAAAGGGCAGAAAGTATCCAAATCACGGGATTCATAGCCAATAAACTCAGCTTCCCTTCTGACGGTGTCCTTGCCTGTGCCCTTAGAGCTGTCAGAGGAAGAATGAGAAGAAAACTTTCTCAAACACGTCGGAAAATCCTGTTAAGGAGGAAAAACCCGTGGAGGTACCCAAGGGTTCTCTGCCAGGACACGTGCAGGTTGAAGCTCCTCTCTCCAGAAGCACAAAGCAAATGGCCCACCCGCTCAAGAGGACAGGGTTTTGTTCTGGGGATAGTGAAGGAAATTGGACATTTGCCTTTCAAAAACGTCACAAGCTGTTCAAGGAACTGGTGGGTAAAACCAGCAAATATACTGACATTCTTTTAAAGTTGTTTTATAACCAGTTGCCTTTTACCTAGTCATCAGGTACAGAGCCCTGAGCTCATCCTGTTGGGATAAAAAGGGATGTACACAAACAGGATCACATGTACCTGCCTCAGTTCAGTCTTAGGGTGTCAAAAACATCTGAATGCTCTTCGGTTGAGAAAAGGGAAGGGTGAGTGAATTTGACTCCATCTATTTTGGAAGGTTCTGCCCATAGGAAATGTGGAAATTCAAAATACAGAAGAAGAAAATGGAAGTTGGAGATCCCACAACAAACCTTGGTAATTTATATTCCCCTTCATCTCCACATCTCCATCTCCAACCGGCCTAGTAAGGCTGCCATCAGGACCAGAGCTCTGGTCTGAAAGCTGTAACAGCTTTTCGTAGCTACTGGAAGTTGGAACCTGTGTTTTCAAGGAACAAATCTGGGAACAGTATCCAAAAAAAGCATAACTAAAAAGCTGCCAAAAAAAAAAAAGCACTCTCTCCCCAGCGTATCTGACAATGCTATGGGAGATAACTTCTGCTGCCTGTGATGCCCTAAAACCGTTTCAGGACTGCAATAATGAACTCAAACCAAGCAAATGGACCTGTAAACATCCATTTTCTTTTGCTGGTCACCAACTAAAAGAAAATATGTTTGTCAAGTTGAAGACTTTACGTTTCAGCCTACTGCTGACATAAAATATAAACACATTTTATGAAACCCTTCCAATTTACGTTGCAATAGACCACAACCCTCATCTCTACTGGCATTTAAACTTCCAGCACTGGCAGCCTTGAAAGTACAGAGCAAATGGAGATGGTGCCGGCTTCCCCACGCTGCCTCCCAGGTTTCTATAGGTTCCTATGGGGGCTGATGGGAAACCAGACCTTCACATCAGGTTGTTACTTGGCTTGCAGAGAGAGTCTCATCCACTGCAGCAATTAATGCTGCTTGTGATGCTTGATTTTAATGGGGGAGCAGATGGTGCCATTTCTGTACAAAGGTGACTCACACCACTTCTCAGAGGTTGTAGAGCAAATATTTGGAGGAGGAGAGGTGAGTGGAAGAGCAGACAAAACTGGTGGGCTCTACAGGTTGGAGCAAGTTTGGAATTGCTTATTGAGAGATAAAATTCAGTATCACAACAGGAAATCTCAAGGCCCAGCCCTGTCCCCTAGAATAACTGCTGTTAGTCTGGCAGTACCCCCCTGTTGCTGAGCCTTCTTGCTATAAAGAGATCCAAATACCCCACCCCCACTCCTTTCACTCCAGCAGAAATCTGAGCGCATCCTCTAGCCTCAGATGTGACGTAAAACGCCATGTCATCACCCTAGCACCAAAACACACAAATACCTTCCCACCTGCGTAAAGCAGCAAAACATTAAGCTTCATGGGTACAACAACTAATATAAAAAGAAATCTGATTATTTAATGCAATGTTGTGGTTGAGAATTTAACCACATAAAAGGCAGAGAATTCAAATGTACAGTTCCCACAGAAACCATAACCTGGCCATGTTTCACATACGCACGTCAAGGCAGAAGCTGTAACGGTATATTACCCATCTGAATTACTGCATTTGCAGAAGAGGTAGATCTCTCCTTCTCCTCCTCCCTTTGCTTTTTTTTTTACTCTTTTTTTTTTTTTCTTTTTCTTTTTCCCCCCAGATACAAATCCCCAGTGGCAACACTTAAGAAAAATTAGGGAAGGGGATGCCAGACAGAAGGGAAAGCAGTGGGTGGCTTTGGGTAAACACACATGCACTGGAGGTAGCTCAAAAGAAGAGCTTAGCCCCCCCAGGTTGCTTCCAACTTCGGCTATTTCGTGTCCAGGCCCCCAGGTCCAAGTCCTTCTGGCAAACGCCTATGTCTGCATCATAACTTAGCCTGATCACAGAGCACTTAGCCCTAGATAGACCCTCTCAAAATCTAACCCTGGAGGATACTGCCCAAGGGAAAACCCACCCAAGTCTCAGCTCCTTCCTTGCACCTTCCGTGTGGATTTCAGTTCTGCCAAAGGTCTTACCCGAGTCTACCCAGGCCTGTTTCCTGAAACAATGCTATGCAAGGAAATGAGGGGGGTTGCGGCCTGTTTAATTCATCCTTTAGTGTGAATAAACTGTTTCTCTTTACAGGCTAGGCTGAGTGAGGTCAGACTTTGTACCAGTACGGAGTGAGGACATAAACATCTGGATGTACAGGAGGTTACCTTCACTCCTCCACTGCTACAAATGAAACAAGGCCAATGCTGCATAAAGTCACCAACTCTAAGATCCTCCAGTCAGCTTTTAAGTAGTAACTGGTGCTGTTGGATATGCAGGCAGCTAAACCTTCCACCACCCACCAACCTTGCTGCTTAATCCCTTCCTACCTGCTCCAGAGAAAGAGGTGGAACAAGCAATAAGGTTCTTTCTTCCTGAATTTCGTGCCACAAGGTCGGAGTCAATATTGTTCAAGTGTCTTTACTCATACAAACAAATGGGAATTTGCAGTCAGAGGGAAGCGGTGGATCCAGCCATTGATCTGGGCTGCATGTTCACTTGGCCCTGGGCAGCCACAGAGGCCAGTATGGTATATGTTCTATTTGTCCGTGCCTGCTACAAGCAGCCTGTCCCGAGTGGCTTGAGCACTCAGAAAGCTGAATTTCTTGGTACTTGTACTAGGTACTTGTACTTACTTGGTACTAGTGAATTTCAGGTTGTAGAGGGGAGAAAATGGAGGTAACTTCTCCATTCATCGTACAAAAATTGAGAATGTAAACTTAGAGGAGACATTCTGAGTCATTGACTGTGCATCCAACTAAGTACCTCATCTCCCCCAGTGGTCAGCGATGGGTGCTTCACAAACGAAAGATGGGTGCTTCATAAACAGCATGGCAATTACAGTGATCCCTCCTCCGGCATAACCTCTCAGATTCCAGCAATCAGCAGCTTGGGGACTTCCTGAGCCAGAGGTTGCATCCGGACCATCACGTTTAATAGCTCCCAGTAGACTGCTCCATGAATTTGTCTAATCCCTTCTTGAACCCATTTATACTGTTGGCTTCTACAACATCCTGTGACAAGGAGTTTCACACTACAGTCATGCACTGGGGGTGCTGGGGAAGCCAGGGGCGGGGAGGAAAACTTACTTTCAGCTGATTTAAACTCACTACCTAATTACTTCAGGGAGTGCCCTCCAGTTCTACTGGTATGAACAGCAGTAGAAGTCATTCCCTAGGAATTTGCTCTTCATTGTTCAGATTGTTACCAGGCTCACCCAAGCTTCTCTTTTATAGACTAACCAGTATCTTACACAGACTATATCTCATAACAGAGTATACTCGCCACCTTTCTCTGTGCTTCTCTGTTTTCACTGTAACCCTTCCAATACAGGCAATTTTTCTTTGGCAATGGATGGTTCTGACAACTAACGGGAGTATACTGTACAGAAGGCAGATTATTTACCCTGAAAATCCAGACATAGTTATAGAAAAAGAAAAGAAAATGTTCATTTTGCACTTTGAGGGCTTCATTGACTTTAATGGAGCACCTAAGCTTTAGGATTTATGTCTAATTTTCACTCAGCCATCCAGGTTACCTCCTGAGCTACTACATAAACCTATAAATAATAATAATACAATGATATATCATTAGAACATAATGATATATTAACTTTTCAATAATTACTATAATTGAATTATGTTATAATATATAATTATGTAATAATATACCACGATGATATAACGTACACATAAATATACATATAACACAACTTTGTTATACGTATACATACATTCCATACAGCCAGTTATCCCATGTCACCAAAAATGGTGATTACTGATTTACTGGAAAACCTGAGGGCAGACAGCACACCGCACAGGAAGGTGAAATTTGGGACACTGGTTTTTGGAGGCAGCACATAAATGACCTGTAGTTTCAGCTCAACACAGGTGTGAAGAGCAAGCCCAAGAACACTTAGCAGAGTGTGGAAGATGTACTGGACATAAATTTATGAGGGTCCAGGCCCTGCTCTCATGTCCCACAGGATTCATCAGGAGCAAGAGAGGTCCTGCTCAATGCCAGCTGACATGAGCCCCCACCAATCCCACACCGCTTGTTGCTGTGTAGGGTGTAACTGGGCAGAGGTCCAGATTCTCTAAGGGAACCAAAGCCTGACTGCCAGTTACACCCCATTTTAGTTGTTAACACCGAGAAAAGGCTTCAAGGGAATATCATAGAATCATAGAATGCATTGGGTTGGAAGGGACCTCTGAATGTCTTAAACCAGATCAGGGCACTCAGAGACCAATCAAGCCTGACACTGAATGTCTCCAGGGGTGGGGCCTCCACCATCTTCCTGGGCAACCTGTTCCAGTGTTTCACCACCTTCATAGTAAAGAACTTCCTCCTAATGTCCAACCCAAAGCTACCCTTCTCTGGTTTGAAGCCACTGTCCCTCGCCCTACTGCTACACGCCCTTGTAAACACGTTGCTATGTAAATAATGCCAGTTGGTGAAGTTTACTAATGTATGTCCTTTCCAGGGACGCCATGCAGGTTAGATGGTAAAGTGGGCAATCATGGGAAGAGGTGAGGAACACCAGAAATTAGGCATAAGTGTTTAACAAAAAAGTGAGTCAATATGCCTTCTTCTTGTTCATCACAGTCACTACCTCCTCTTGCACCACCATCTTCACTGTCCTGACAGTGATCGTTTAGATTCTGACCCAAGTGACCAAGACTGCAAGATTCTGGTCCCCTCTTCACCAGCCTTGCTGAAATCCTGGGACATGGCAGTACTGCTCTTGTATTCCTGCTTCTCACATCGCTCCTGTCACGGTTTAGGGTCAGGGCAGCCCCTTAGCCCTATAACAGACGCTCTCTGTTAACCCCCCTCCCTCCCCAAAGGGGAAGAGAAAAGGAATAAGGGAGAGAGACTTAGCGATTAGAAAAGGAAACTAGAACAGCTTGAATGAAAAGGAAATTAATAATTATAAAAATGGAATATATACAAATATATACAAACCCAGTATGGAACCCAACCCCCTGATGGCAATTCCATCACCGTCACCACTGATGCTGTGGAGCAGGCACCGGGGCAGTCCCAGACTGGGCCCCGCAGCAGCTGGGAGCTGTGTTCAGGAGCTGGATTCTGGTACTGGGTTCAGGAACACACAGATTGGATCGAAGGCAGAACAGACAGAGTCCTCCTTGGGTGCTCCGAGGAAGGAACCGAAAGAGGACCCGAGCCAAGCCAAGCAAAGCTGGCCAAGTGGGACGAGCCCCTCTTGCCACCTTCTCCTTTCTGCACCCCCCAACTGTGGTACACAAGGTCCAGCAGTGGCCTTGATCTGCACCCCAACCCTTGGTACTGCCCGCCCATGGAGTGTTACCACCACCAGAAGCAGCCCCTGTCTGAGAACACTCTGCTGACTGCAGACAGTGCAGGAAGGGAGAAGAAGTGAGCTGAAAAGTAAAACCACTGAACAGAATTACTTCTGTTCTCACTCAAACCAGGACAGTTGGTCAGATCAGGACTTGCCATGCTGGCTCTCTCCGTCTTTCATGTGCCTTAGCAGAGCTTCTGTGAGTATCTGCTCCATGATCTGCCCAGGCCCAGAGGGGAGGCTGACGGGTCAGTAGTTCCCAGGGTCCTCCTTTTTGCCCTTTTTAAAAATGGGTCTGATGTTTCCCATTTTCCAGTCACCAGAGACTTCTCCAGACTGCCAGGACTTTTCAGGTATCATGAAGAGTGGCCTGGAAATTACATCAGCCAGTTCCTTAGGCCTCTGGGATGCATCTCATCTGGTCCCATAGACTTGTGTATGGTCAAGTTCCTTGGGTGGTCATGAATTCGATATCTTCTCTTACAGTGGTAGGGACTTCACCTTTACTCCTCCCCGTCTTGTGGTCCATCAACTCGGGAGATGTGCGAAGAGAGGTTGCCAGTGAAGACTGAGGCAGAGAAGTTTTTGAAAACCTCAGCCTTCTCCTTGTCTGTTGTTACCAGCTTGCCAGTCTTGCTCATCAGGAGGTCTGTGCTTTATTTGACCTCTCTTTTCTAGTTGACATACCTGTAGAAGCCCTTATGATTCTTTGCATACCTTGCCAGGTTCAGCTTCAGCCACACCTTAGTCTTCCTGACCCCATCCGTACGCAGCCGGGCAGTACCCCTCTACTCTTCCCTGGATACCTGTCCCTACTTCCACTGTCTGTGCAATTCCTTCTTGCCCTATAGTTTCACCAGCAGGTCTTGGTCTTGACTTAGCCATGCTGGTCTCTTGCCTTCCTTGCCTGATTTCTTTACCCTTGGGGATCAAGAGCTCTTACACATTATAGAGCAATCTGCCATCTCTGTTCTGCTCCTTTGTCCCTGAGGCCAGTTTCCCAAGGGGTCCTATTGACTAACTCCTTGAACAGCTGGAATTTTGCTTTCCAAAAATTCTGGGTCCTGACTTTACTCTTCATCTGACCCAGATCCTTCCCTGCAGCCCAGGTTGCCTTCCAGTCTTGGCATCACTGCTTAGCTCACTTGTGTTGGTGCACGTCACATCCAGTATCGCATCCCCTCTGGTAGCAGTGTCTATTAAAAGGCTTCAGAAGTGATCCTCCAGGCATTCCAGGAAGCTCCTGGATTGCCTACAACTTGCCATACTGCTTTTCCAGCCAGTGTGGGGGCAGTTGAAGTCCCCAGCAGGATGAGAGCCTGCAAGCACAAAGCCTTCTGTAACTGGAGTGAGAAGGCTCCCCTTGACTGGGTAACCTGTATTGGACACCAACCACAAGGTTCTCTTTGTTGCCTCGGTCTCTAATTCTTACCCATAAGCTTTCGAATGCTTGTGGCTGTTCTTCAGAGACAGCTCTTCTCACCCTTACCTATTTTTTGTTGTAGTGGGCAATGCCTTCACTCCTCCTGCCTTGCATGCCCCTTCTGAACAGCCTGTAGCCATCAATAGCCACACTCCAGTCATGGGACTCATCCCACCAAGTTTTAGTAATGGCAACCAGTTCATAGCTTTCCAGTACCATAGTGGCTTCCAGCTCCTCCTGTTTATTTCCTGTGCTGTGTGCATCGGTCCCCTTCATCTTGAGTGTTTTCTGGTGGATGCTGCTGGGTTGGACTCAGGGCAGAGCTTGGCTCTGCCAGTCTCTCTTGTTCAGCCTCCCTGATGCTCCTTAACCTTTCTACTTCCTCTTGCAGCCTTGCCACCAGGCTGAGCAGATTGTCCCCCGGTCACAACACGCACAGCTATTCTCACCACTGCCACCCCTTATGCTGTATGTTTTCATGGGAGGCTGTCTCTTGGATCACTGCTTGGTTCTGATGGGTGCAGAGGACAGAGCTTTCTGCCTGGTGGATACCACAGCTAAGCTCCTTCTGAGGGGCTGATGAACTCACCTCTTGAGCTGGCAAAGCTGCAGTGCCCTTCGTGCGACCTGCCCTGACACGCTCTGTTTGCCTGTTCTGTTGTAGCATATCTGCACCAATTCTTCTAAAACCTGAGTTTTTAACTTTCAAGTCAGAGGTTTTGTGGAACCTATGTTCCTGTTCACAAATTCATTACTGTTTTTCCTTCGTCAGTTGTCTGTCTCACTCCTCTTTGAAACAGTTGGCTGCTGGGCTGGCACTTTCGTTGTAGTTGAATTCATGCAACAGTTCAGTAATATTCTAGAGATGGGATTCACAAACTTCATTAGCTTTATTTCTTTCTGCTGTAGTGTCAACGAGAGCTGTTGGAGATAGAAATGATCTTAGTTCAGTTCTGAATCTCACACATGTATTGACTGGAAGTGTTCCTACCTCCTGAATCTTAGAACATGGTGCTGAGATGACAGTGTCTTGCAGTGGGGCAGGGGTATCTCTCTGCAATTTGAAGAGTTAACACCACCCAGTAAGAGACAGAGTCTCTCCTTGTTTCAGGAAGTGCTGGGATGCCTGCAGCTGGACCACTGCAGCTTTTCTTTCTGTAGCCCACTGCTTGCTGTTCACAGTATACAGCAACTAGATCCCTGATAGCCAGATGAGCCCCTTAGGCATCAGCAGCTCCTGTGCTCCAGGAATTTCTCTCACTCATCAGATAGGCACTTGCAGAGGAAGCCGGTGGGAGGGTAGCCTTTGAAAAGGAAAATTCCTCCTGATTACTCTGTAGTGTTTCCTGTACTACGTTCAAATGCTGTTAATCCTTGGAGGCCCAGATAGGGTGGAAACTGGCAATGTGGCTGCATGCTGCCAAGCACTGGGGCAGGGAGGGATCCCTGAGTGCAGAAGATGCTCCTTTGGCTCACCTGGTGGGACAGGTAACATCACCTCCTCCTGTCTGACACAGTGAAACCTCAGTAACTGAAGTTATCAAGCAGGCATTCTTTACCACGGCACTGGGCACATGGGGGATCTCTCCTCCTAACACAAGCACTGGCGTTCAGAGACAATCATTTCTTGCAGAGAGATTACATACATAGGCATTACATTTCCCATAAACCTATTGCATATTCAGTAGAATTCCAAGAAGCCATTATCCTGAGTCTCTGCCCATTATCCCATGTGCACATCCATGTGGGAGTGGGCTCCTGTCATCCTCGTCCTTGCTCTTTTCACCTTGCTGGGTCTTGGCTTGCCCTGCAGTTCTGTACCAGTTCAGACTTGTTCTGTGGTTTCTTGGACTGCGCTGCTGAAGACCACATTGTTTTTGTAGTCTCAAGCTTGTTACCTTACATAACCATCCTTAATCATCTATTAGAGAGAACAATAATGGGACAGTGGTCCTAAGGCCCTGGTTCTCTTGCAGGTGTTGGAATGGGCCACATAACCAGACCAACTATAAGCACATGAAATAAACATATATCAGAGAGAAAACTGAGGCTGAATCTGAAAAAGTAGGTAGAGGACATCAAAAGTACAGATTTGTGTTGCTTTCATCATGTTCAAGCTCGTTGCTACAACAAGGAGTTGCTGCAGTTTAGGTGTGTGAGTTTATTAGTGCAATGATGGGAACTAGTCATACCCTAAGATGGCACAAAATTTGTCTGCTTACCTCTAACCAACAAAGCTTGATACGTATAAATGGATATATTTTCTCGACTGAATTTTATCACTTCCTTGTGTTGGTCATTGTCTTGGTGACTGCAGTGAACCAGAGTGCTCTTCTTTGTTTTAAAAGCAAATAAATCAATTTGCCTCTGTGTGCTGCTTGTTTCCTAGCATGTCTGTCATCTACAGGTTAGTCACATGCTCCAGAAGCTATCTAATTTGATGCTGTGTTTTCACATCTAAGTACTTTGATTTTCACCCCACTATGTAAAGCTTATCCTGAAATAGCTGTCAGGCTCCTTATGTTGTATTTCTTCTGTGATTGTTCAAAGGACACTGTCAAGGCACTACCTTATAAACAGTGAAAAGTAAGTTTAGTTTAAGCTGAAATCACTTTATACAGGATATGCTTCTTCCAAAGGTGCATTCACATTGGCTTACTAGTGAGTATTGGGCAAGTAACTCCTAAGTGCCTTTTTGGGAGCAAAAATTTTTCTCACCTTGCCAATCAAGTTCTACTAACTTGATAGTATCCCTTTACATTTTCCTTTCAGCTTATCCCTGAGCCCAAGTCCATTTGTTCCCCCCCCCCAAAAAAATCTTCTCAATTTGTGTCCACCAGTAATATTCAAGAGCACAGCCTTTCCTGTCTCAAAAGAGTACTGATGTTATGCCTCTTCCTCTGGCATTTTGGCAAACTTGATGATGCTTGACAGAAGGCAGATAGTTTTTAAATTAGTTAATTCTGCAGCCATCCAAGGAAGTACCAAAGATGTCCTTGGAAAACAATACACATCAGATAATTTAGACATCTAAAGCAGGGAATGCATCTAGAAGTCTGGGGACAAGTAATAATCGGATATCCTTCATACCTTGGCTACTGTCCTGACAGCTTTCCACATCTAGACAAGTATCTTTTCAATGATTACCTGTTCCTGACAGAATGTTTACATCTTTTTCCACTGTCTGGATTTTACTGAAGGGCAAAGTACGTAAGAGTTATACACTGAGTGTTCATCAGCATGGTTAAGCTCTGCACTGAAGGCATAAACCTCTCTTACTGCTCACAATTGTATGATGGCCCACAACTGAGCAGTTTTATACCTTTAGGTACCACTCCTCTAAAGTCTGGGGTTTATTTTATACTTTGCCATGATGTTGCCTAATTATTTGAGACTTCTCTTTAAAGTCAAGGTGGAATCAAAGTCTCTGCATATAGGATGGGTTCTTAATGATTGCAAGTTTCAGATAGTTTATTTGGGATGAGTTGCTTTCCTCTAACAAATTCACTGATTCAGGAGTTCTGAATAGTCTTTGGGAAGTTCTGCTGCCTTCACAGCTGCCTAAGTTTTTGAGTGAGAGAGAGATGTCAACCATGAAAAGGTAGACAGTGTGAGTATCAATGTCATTTCTCTTCCCTTTCTTCATCCTTGATGTTACTATCTGTCTACTTCATTGAGCTGTGCCAAGGCTCCTAAAGCCTTGTGGTTGCGTAGTGCCCTCCTACCATCAGCGTGGTTCTTTGTCCCATTGGCAAGCATGAGCACACCTTGCAGTAAGGATATCTTTGTGTGCCTGTAAACTGGTTTGCTTTCTTCATACAAGAAAAGTCAGTTGTCATCGAGATTTGCCAACTTCCTTGTATCTCTTTGGCCAGACATCCTGGCAAAGTGACTTTGTATTTTACAGACCTTGGTGTCTGACCATTTGAGAGAGCTAAGTAAGATTTCTTTTTACAAGGGCTTTTTTGTTGTACTCTTGAAGTGTCACTCCAGGGCATGTGATAACTGGGTTTTTTGAGCACTGCTCTAAGAATTTATCTGCACCTCCTTCTGATTTGTGGAATGGTAGCATTTTGAGTTTGTTATGAGGTGTTGTGAATTCAGACTATACTAGACAAATCTGTGTCATTGCTCTGGTTTTTCTCTTTACTACTCGAGTGTCTTGTCGCTGAGGCTTGGAGCTTTGATGACCTATATATTTTCTATTATGAATCAGTTATTAAGAAGAAAGTTTGGGTTTTTGACTCCTAGGTTCCAAAAGAAAAAGATGAAATGGTGGAGCAAGAATTCAACCGTCTGCTGGAAGCCACGTCATACCTCAGTCATCAGCTGGATTTTAATGTTCTCAATAACAAGCCTGTCTCTCTAGGTCAGGCTCTGGAGGTTGTCATACAGTAAGTGACTTCTCTTTCCATGGTAGGCTTTCATATTTTGTGGAGAATTTCCTAGAAGATACCTGGAACAACTGTCATGCTCCTAGGGTAGCACTACACACTTAATACAACTTTTTGGTCTCCGCTAAGTTCTTATTTTGTATGTCTGTCGTGTTTATTGAAGCAGAATATACCAAAGATGGTTAAAGGAGCAAACATCTTTTCTTGAAAGCTTCCTGAAAATCACTGCTACAGTAACTGATAGGGGATAATTGACTTAGTATGAATTGCTGTATGTACAGCCCACTTACGCTCCTTGACAGCTAATGGCATTTGTAATAACAGTAGGTGTCTTCAGACTCATGTTTTAGCCAGTCAAGTATCCCTTACTTACAGAAGCTTGTATTAATTTTCTAATTGCCATATGAGTATTTATTAATATCCCCTGACATGTGCTTTTATTGCATTGCACTAATTAAATTGTGATAATGAGTTTTCTCAATCACACAAAGTTTTATGCTGAACTGACTCCTAACTTCTCACCCCTTCCAGACTGCAGGAGAAGCATGTGAAGGATGAGCAGATTGAACACTGGAAAAAAATTGTGAAAACACAGGAGGAATTGAAAGATCTTCTTAACAAGGTATTGTGTCCAGTTTGGGGCTCCTTAGTTCAAGAAGGACAGGGAACTGCTGGAGAGGATACAGCAAAGGGCTGCAAAGATGGCTAGGGGACTAGAACATCTCTTTTATGAGGAAAGACTGAGGGAGTTGGGTCTTTTTAGTCTGGAGAAGAGAAGACTGGGGGGGGGTTCTTATCAATGGTTACAAATACTTTGAGGATAGATGTCTGGAGGATGGGACCAGTCTCTTTTCAGTGGTGCCCAGTGGCAGGACAAGAGGTAATGGACAGGATCTTGAATATAGGAAAATCCATCTAAACATCAGGAGGAACCTTTTTACTTTGAGGGTGACAGAGCACTGGAACAATCTGCCCAGGGACATGGTGGAGTCTTTGTCTCTGGAGACATTCAAAACCTGCCTGGATCTATTCATGTGTGACCTTCTCTAGGTGACCCTTCCTTGGCAGGGGTGTTGGACTAGATGATCTCCAGAGGTCCCTTCCAACCCCTACCATTCTGTCATTCTGTGATTTTGTGAAGGTGCCATCAGATGATGGCATTTAGAACAAGAGGATAGTGTTGTGTTCCTCAGAAAGTGGCAAAATATGCAACAACGTCCATGGAGAAGTATCAGCAAGTCGCCATTAATGCCATTCTTAAACTTATCTGTTCATTTAAGACCTGCCTAGTAGCACTGCTATGACAAAGGAGTCCCCATTTTTAAGAAGGAGCACATAAGTGATTAGGCACAAGACTTTAAAACGTAAATATGGGAAAAGAAAGGGAGAGGATTGTTGTGGTTTAGGCCCAGATGGCAGCTGAGCACCACGTGGCTGCTCACTCCTTCCCCTTGTTGGGTTGGGGAGGAGAACATATAATTGAAAGGCTTACAGGTTGAGACAAGGACAGGGAGACATCACTCACCAGTTATGGTCACGGGCAAAATAGGCTTGACTTGGCAAAAAAAGTCTATTTTATGTCACACCTCCTCCCCCCATTCTTCACTGACCATTGGGTCTGCATAGGTGTTTCTCTCACATTCCACTCTTCTCTCCACTGCAGGTTCCCCAGCAGTTTTTTTCCCCCCTTCCTAAATATCTTATCACAGAGGTGCTGCCATTGTCACCGAGTGGCTCGGCCTTGGCCAGAGGCAGGTTCAACTTGGAGCTTCGAAAGCTTCTGTCAGCTTCGCACAGGAGCCATCCCTGTAGCCCCTCCCTCTAGCTCAACCTGGTCATACAAACCCAGTACAAGGAAGACATGATAATCAGTGTTGTGTCTTCCTTTGGAGACGTTGATTATGACTCAGCCTTTTGAAAGATTATTTTAAAATGTCTGCTTTCTTTACCACAAATGTGATTTGCAGTGTAGAAAGTGGTTTAGGCCTGCTCACTAGGTTTTTGGTTGTGGTAGATGACATCTTTACTTCTCCATAGAAGTTTCTCAAATTAGAAATGTCTGAGGACAGCTCTGCTATCTCTGCCAAATCCAAGAACTCTCTTTGGTATAATGGCATAGTTTGAGATTAGTATCCATTTTACACAGTAACTTGCATGAAATCTACCTTCCCTCATCATTTTTTGTTTCCTTTTTTTCTCCCTTTTTAAATCCACCTGAAAAAGATGGTGAATTTAAAAGAAAAGATTAAAGAGCTACATCAGCAGTATAAGGAAGCATCAGAAGTGAAGCCACCTCGTGATATTACAGCAGAGTTCCTTGTGAAAAGCAAGCACAGAGATCTGACTGCACTCTGCAAGGTAAGGGATGGCATATACACAGCACTTCAGTCAGGGGTTTCTGAGGACTTCAGCAGCCAGATAAAATTAGTCAATATAAATGTTTCTACATCTCTCACTATCTCCAGTATTCTCAAGAGAATGTGGTTGCTGGTAACTCTGGGTTGAAATACAGTATTATATTTATTATATATTAGTAGTATATATATATTAGTAGTATATATATATATTAGTATATATATATTAGTAGTATAGTATATATTTAGGTAACCCGTCTTTATGGCTCATGATGGAGAGTGTTAACATGTTGAAGGCTCATTTTGAACTAACAGTCTGTGCTGGCTTGTGTCAGACAACATTTGATGCTTTGAAGGCTAAATTTTAGGTCAGACTTGGTCTTTAGTACTGCTGGGTCTCACAATAGTCTGGAAATAAAATTTGCACTTGAAGAGTGATGCTCTTTCTCTAAGATAAAAAGGGTGGTTTTCTGAATAAAAGACTTCTTCAAAGGTTGTAATTTCCAGAGCTCTGTCTTGACAAGCAGAGTCAGTCCCCCACTCTGTGTATATCTTGATGTAGAAATATGCCTTAAAAAAGAAACCTTAGGAAGTGTTAACCCAGGTCAGATAGAACCAGCTACTTTGTTGAACAGAAGACACAGACCTTTTTTTGTTCGTGTATACCTGAGTAGTAGCTTTCTATTTTGTCACCAATTAACAACTTTGTGCTCTTGTATCTATTATTGGACTCTACCAATTATTCTGTCTTGAAGGAAAATGATTGTTGCCTTTATATCTAGTCCTACTGGTTTTTAAAATAAGGAAAAAACCAACCCAGCCTCTGAAAGAAGCTATCTTTAGATCATGTCTTTGCCTTCTGCATGACTGCTGCTCCTTTGGAAACCTCTATGTTCAATATTAACTATAATCTTTTAAGAGGGGATGAAGAATAGAAGTAACACTTTGTGCAATATGAAAAAGCTCTCAGTACCATAGGAACCTGTAAAATTCTAGGACTGTAATGGACCTTCATGTTCTTCACATCCAAGTGTTTAAAACCCTGAAATACTAGCAGACTAGTCTTCAGTATGGCACAGACTGCTGTATATTTGAACAAGCAAAAGGACAAAATGTGCTGGATTAAATGCTGAAAACATAAAGAACTCGATTTAGATTCCACTAAAACGATGACTCTTCCACTGCTTTCTCTTGAGATTAGGTCTAGTCTGATGCTACATGATGTCTTTAAGTCCTTTTACATTTAAACTGATTTTAATGTTGGGTTTTAATCTTCTTAGGAGTATGATGAATTGGCAGAAACACAAGGGAAGCTGGAAGAGAAGTTGCAAGAACTTGAAGCCAATCCACCAAGGTAGCTATAAAAATAAACACTCAGGAGAGCAGGTTTTTTACCACTTTTCACTGAGTTTCAAAAATGCTGTGGTGTGCTTTCTTTTAATTATGCTAACTCAAGGGGTTAGGAAGGTACAAATGTGAAGTTTGAGCTCCCTCAGCTTTAGAACTTATGTTCCTCATTTTTAGAGGTGACTTGGGCAGAAAAGTTAGAGTACATTTCAGTACATTTTCATCCTTACTGTAACAAGTGCCTGATCGTGGGAAGCCTTTGAGGTTTGGAATCTTCATCAATAATGATAGCACACCAATCCTTCTTACTGTGGCAGAACATGAATATTTCGTGCTGTGTGTAATTATATTAGATTTTTGAGTCTTCTTTATGTATGGTACTTAAGCCATTATTTTGTGACATTTTTTTTATTTCTAAAGTTCAGTTTCCAGCTTCACTTAAAATATTTTACATGAACATGCTTTGACCATGTGAATGTGATGATTTTGGATATTTAGCTTTTATGAAGGAGGTCTGAATGTTTGAAACAGAATATGCTTGTGTTCCTTTTAATTGTTTTCATCTCTCCACTAAGAGGGATTCAGACAAAAGAGGGAATAAATTTTCAAAACCAATGCATTTGCAACACCCTGCTCTAGCAAACTAAATATCTTTGTATTCTCTTCATTTTTTTCCTAGTGATGTTTATCTCTCTTCAAGAGACCGGCAGATACTCGACTGGCATTTTGCAAACCTAGAATTTGCTAATGCTACACCTTTATCTACACTCTCACTGAAGCACTGGGACCAGGTAGCTAAGTACTGCATTCATTTAGCAATACACTAAAAAGCTCAAGTTACGTTTATTTCATTCTTATGGAAGCTTCTCTACGTTGACAGTTTCTAAACACTTACATGCTGTCTGCTTTTATGCAGATACTGAGCTCTTTGTGATTATTATTTGCCAAAGAAATAGCAGACAGCTTTTTGAAAGTGCCAGAGCAATCACTAATAGTGCCTGCTGTGATTTCCTGTACTTATTACTTGACTGATAAGCAGAAGGGATATCAGATTTGACTCAGTCTTTGAAAAAAAGGTTTTGAAAAAAAAACAACTTGTCATTGCATAGAGTTGCTGATTATTTTCCATTGAATTGTGTGCTTTCATTATAAGTGCATGCTTTTCATGCTTCTTCATTTTAGGACGATGACTTTGAATTCACAGGCAGTCACTTGACTGTGAGGAATGGCTATTCCTGTGTGCCTGTAGCCTTGGCAGAAGGGTTGGATATTAAACTAAACACAGCAGTTCGACAGGTTCGCTATACGGCATCAGGTGAATGAAACCTCCTCCTCCGAAACACTGCTCTGAGTGACTGTTCATTGGCATTAGACTGCAGTGCTAGTGGAAGCAGATAGCATGACTGATCTCATAAAACCCCTCCCTTTATGTATTTTGAGTTCAACAGCCCCATTTCTTACCGTGATTAATTGTGTAGGAAGCTGTTAGAGATTTATTAGTCTTTAATGACTTTTACTTATTTCTGTGACCGGTGTGACACCACCCTTTTCAGCTGTATTTACTGATTCACAAGTTCAAATTCATTCTCATATTTCTTCATTGCCAAGCGTTTGGAGTGAGACATCTTGGAGTGCTTTAAGACTTGATCTGGTATTAGAAGTACAAAAGAATGTATTACCAACTCAAAACAAGTGAAAGGAATGTATCTTTTTGTTGTTCTTCAACTCACTGGGCCTGGAAAAGTGTCAACTGGGAGAGCAACTCAATGAGAGGCTCATTCTGTACTTGCTATTTATTTATGCTGAATTTCCTGGCCTAGAGGAACCTTTAGGCTTACCCCAGTGTGGCCATTTTCAGATGCTCTGTAAATTACACATTCTGGAATTGAGCTCTGTGGCCAGTGAACATTCACTTGTCTACAAGTTAAGTAATGGTTATTATGAAGCTGTCCCCGTTAAATGTTTTCTGATGTGGATATGTTTTTATGGTGGTTTCATTAAATTCTAATCCAAAGCTCTTGCTTTCCAGACTATTAAATGGTCAGGTTTTTTCCTCCCCTTTCCAGGCTGTGAAGTGATAGCTGTGAACACCCGATCGACCAGTCAGACTTTCATTTACAAATGTGATGCTGTTCTGTGTACTCTTCCCCTGGGAGTGTTGAAGCAGCAGCCCCCAGCAGTGCAGTTTGTGCCACCTCTGCCCGAGTGGAAAACCTCTGCTGTGCAGCGGATGGGATTTGGCAACCTCAACAAGGTGACTGGGAGATGGGGAACCGCGGCGGGCTCGAGCTTGCAGTGTGTGGAGTCTGAAATGTGTATGGAATAGGTGTGGTGAGTGAGAGGAAGAATGCTTTCTCCACTGCTCTTTTGCTAGATTTTGAGGCTGAAAAGTAACTGAAGAACTGTAAGGGCCTCTTCTCTGTTTCCCACACAATTTTTAAATAGTTAAATTTCAGAATTATGTTGACTCTGTTGCTGTAGCTTGTCAATCAAAGCTGTAAACTGAGAGCATGCTGACATACAGAAGGCAGTACAGGAATACAGCTTTATGTACATGCAGTATATATCCACTCCATTTTCCTTTCTCAACCTTTCCAGCATCGAGTGTAGTTGGCTTTATTTTCACTTCTTCTGTGTGCTCTTCCTAACTCTTGATTCTTTTTGTTTGTAGGTTGTTTTGTGTTTTGATCGTGTCTTCTGGGATCCAAGTGTCAATTTGTTTGGTCATGTTGGCAGCACTACTGCAAGCAGAGGAGAACTGTTTCTGTTTTGGAATCTGTACAAAGGTAGGTAGCTGTGGTGCGTGTCTGCTTTTGCCAGGGTCTTATTTGTGTAGTTTGAGCTCTAGAAAAGGGCACATTTTAAGACGCTGTTAATACTCACAGGGATGTGATAAGAATATAGTATTTGTAGGAGGACAGAAGCAGAGAGTACCACTGACTTGCAAACATTTCTGTAGTAAACTAGGGCAAAATGTGGATGAGTATGAATTTAATAATGATGAATTCCAGGCTGTGTCTGTTAAACTGCATTGTTACCTCTCTGCTGTAACACTTGCATTTTTATAGACCACTTTATTATCTTGCACTTTGGTGAAGTTGTCCTCTGCCTTACTCAGTATTATTTTGGTTCCTTCTCTTAAGCATCTGTTTAGTTCTCACTGCGATTCTGACAAACTTAATTTTTTATACTTTTATTGTACTGTATTAAGAAGAAAAACCCAAACCTAATCTGACATATTTTCTTAGTATTTCAGAAATGGAGCAAATAATGTATGTTTGCCTAAGAGCATTGTTGTCTTAATTAAGTATCTGCTTTGCTGGGAGATGCATTGCGTCCTCCAAGAAAAGGGTGATTTCTCTCTGCAGCATTCCTGGGCTAAAAGCCATTTCTTAGTTCATCAGCCTCTTTGAAACTGAGTTTCTCTCTGGTCACTTGGAACATTGTTTGAGCTATTCCCCTCTTTCAGTAATGTTCTCATGCAGATGTGACTGGCATCCAATTTAGTCTCAGTTTTGAAAAGCTCAACTTCCTGGATGCTTTTGGAGTTGAACTGACAGTATGAAGGCAGATCTCTCTCATGGGGCTGTCTGTCTAGACTGAGATGATTTGGTAACTGTAGATGAGCCCCTTTCATCTGTGACTTCCAGTCCTTTCTAGTACAGGTGACTTCGCTGCCCAGGATTTCAAACTTAAGTGTCTAGGAGGGAATTAAGATAAATTACATTATTTTTTTTTTTGGATGTAGGGGTTCTCTTCTGTGCCCGAGCTGCAGAACTCAATGCCTGTAGGTTATTCTGCTGGTTTCTCAGGAGGGTGCAGTGCAGCCTTTGTGGAGTATTGAACACTCAGGTTTTAGCAGAGCAGACTGGAGACTGAGATAGCTCAGTTCCTCTTGCTCAGCATGGCCATTCCAGCTTGGTGAGCTGCAGGCCCATTTCATACGGTTAAGATGCACTGTGCCCTGGAGGAAAGGCAAGCTGTGGTGTCTCCAGTTTGTTGAATGGCTGACTTTGTTTCCTGTTTTGAGAAGCAAAGCAGCTGTATCTGTATACCTTGGGTCCCTGGCTGACAGATAATTTTAGAACTCTTCAGAAAACGCTGAAGTAAGCAAAAGGTGTTGTTCTGCCTGTTCCTACAGCTGAGCTTTGCCGTTAGGAGTTTGGTTTTACCTGCAGCTGGTGTCTACAAGAGGTTGTCAGGAGGTATTCTCAGTGAACGTGCTGGCTATGTCATTGCCATTTATCATACTGAAAGCAAAGATGTATCTTCAGTAAGTGCTATTAAATGAGTTATTTTTCTCACAGGTGACTGGGTGAAGTAGCAGTGGGTATTCTTCCACTCTGTTGTAGTCAGGCCAGGTTGTTCCTTTAACTGGAGAAAATGGCTGTGCAAGGAAGGTGCCTTTCTAGGGTATTTAATTGTTAAAATATTTGATGAGACTTGAATGGAGAAGTACAGGTAACGAGCCTTGGCTATCTGCTTTTGTGGCTTGAAGATGGCTCTACTACATACTTACCAAGTAGTACTGGGGTTTAGGTTCAGATGGAAAGATCACCTCACATCTGTGAGATGCAAAACCTTCCTTCTCATGAAAAAAGGCAGAGCACAGAAATAAAATAGAAATGCAATAAAATCCTATTCTAAAGCCCAAGTCAGATGGCTGAAATAAAAAATACCCATTACCATTTCTCATGGGTAGTTAGGTGGCACTTAACGTGATTACACTGTGGAATATTAAAGTGGACCTGGCTGAACCTGTGATGCTGTTATTTATTCTTGTCATATTCTGTATGGCTGTAGCCATAGTATTTAAACTGAACAGACTGGAAAACAATTATTAATCCAGAAACAAAAACCCTGGAAGTATCACAGCACGTGTTGTGTTAGCTCCATGGAAGTTCTTTGAAGGAATTGTATTGGAAGAGACCAGCTGGTCTCGGAGAAGTGTTTAAAGAGAGGTTGCTGAATGGACTGAAACTCAGGTTAAAAGACTACACGTGTTTGTAGTGCTGTTGGGTGACCTGTTGTAGCTCAGACAGGAATCCTCCCAGTGGTTTCAGTCTAGTTCAGGGAATGGCTGCTGAGAAAACTGTAGCCTCAGGAATGCTTTGCATGTCCCAGAGCAGCTGGCCTGTGCTCTTGGTGCCTTCTTCTTCACCACACTGCTGGTTTTTTGCACACATGGCTACAACAACCTTGAAGATGGAAAGACTCCGTGCAGCACAGGCTAGAGGAACCCCCAGCAGAAACGCTCAGTGTTTTCTGGAAGTCCAATGGTATTTCAGTCTGTTTTCTTGCCTGGCTCTTCTGTTTTTCCTACAGCCATGGGATGAAAAAGAGGAGGCCCTTTCTCTGTCACAGTTCCGTGGTGACTCACTGACCTCTGGCTAAACCATGCTTTCTGCTTGCTCTTTGGTATCAAGGCTCCGTAAGCATCACTGCCTTAAGAAAGGAATTTTTTGCTTATCATGCAAGCAGCTCTTCTGAGGAGCACTTTGGTGTTTGCATAGCAAAACAGTCCCTGTTCTGCTGCAACCTGCTGGCTCTGCTACCGTTCTGAATTCATCCAGGTGACTGAATAGCAGCATTCCCAGGTCTGGATAAACGCCTGCCAAACAGGGGTTGTTGGCTGGAAAGGCATGATTGCTGTAAGAATATCTGAGGTTGTCTGCACACACCTTTTCGTGAACAAATTCACTGGAAGCTGCATTTTGAATATGCAGTTGTTCCATCAAGAAAAAATGTGTCACCTGAAATATTGCTGAAAAGTTCAGTGATCTCATTGTGTCAAGGATGGCAAACTAGGGAAAACTTTGCTGCTGAAATGACAAAGGAAAAAAAAATTCCCAATGCCTGTGGATGATAGGGAACCATTTTTTAGCTCTTCAATCATTTGAAAGACTAGGATTAATTTTTCAGAAAATTGAGTTTAAGTAGAGGAGCAATCCTGTATCTTTTTTCACCTAATAAAACTGCTTCTAGTCACAGAGGTCCTGCATATTGAAGTGTCTTGAGTAATTATCTTCGTAGTAATAACAGTCTTACTAGTTTAACTTCAGAATTTCAAAGACTTGTGTTTTTAACCAACATATATTATTGGGTCTTCCAGCCTGTATATTGCAACTGAACTTCAGCCAGTTTTCTTCAAAGAGCAGGAACTTGAGGGGAATGTATACCAGGATACAAGAAATCCAGTAATCATTTTGGAAACCTGTACAAAAGTTAAAGATGGTTTTATAACAAGGACTTTTTCCCCATTTCAACATGTTTGACATGTGTTTCTAGCTCTAGTATTTACCATTGCTAAATTTAGGAATTCATAAATATCTCCAGGAGGAAAAAGATTAACTGAGAGAGTTTTCTTGATGTAACTGTGCTGAGGTCTGAGGCACTTCTTGTAAGTGCTTGTTTCTTGGTTATTTTGGTGGCTCTTCAGTACTTACATAAGATTTCCCTTGTATTTGTGACTACCAAAAATGTATGCTTAGTCTTGCCATAGTTGATCAGAGGTAAAATGACATCATCTATTTGTTTGTGTATCCTGTAATCACATTAATGCTCTTCAGCACAGCATCACATGGGCACCTGAGTTATTTGATATCTTCATTTGACTTCTGAGTTCTCAGAATTGATGCTTTTCTGAGTATTGTGCTAGTGTTCATACTTGCCACTCCATTGATATTATTTACTGTGAATGTGCATTGATAAGGAAACTAAATACTTCCCATGAGTGAGGTACTTACACAGGTAACTGCTATGCTGATGTTAATTGTGCCTAGATTAGATTGGTTGCAAGGTATTGAGTTCCCTTAAATGTAGCAGAGATGACTCTTAAATCCCATTGGAAACTACTATGTCAAATAAGTGTTATCTTCACTAAACAACACCTTTCCCCTCTTCTGCATGCTGTACTTCCTAATGTGTGTGTTTAATTTTTAATACATCATTTCTCTTGATAATTCTAAATAGTACCATAGCACATAGGAATTCATTTTCCTTTTGGTAATTTGACATGATGGTGGATGATTTAGGATCACTTTTTTGGGTTGGTTTGTTTTTAACTGCATGACTTAGCTGCAGATCCATGCCTATTCCAACTTGTCTGATTAAAATGTTTTATAATAATTCTTTTTTGTCGTTGTTGGTTTTTTTATCTCCTTCCCCACCCCCAGCTCCAATTTTGTTGGCCTTGGTAGCAGGAGAAGCAGCAGGGATTATGGAAAATATCAGTGATGATGTCATTGTTGGGCGGTGCCTTGCCATCCTCAAAGGCATATTTGGTAGCAGTGCTGTACCACAGGTTAGTACAGAGTCTTTGGGTGACCTCTGCATTTCAGAGTGCACTACAGTTCTCAGTAGCTTGGCTGCACTCTTGGTGTGTGTACCACCTTGGGGTTGTTCAGGGATTTTTTGGGAGGGCGAGTTGTTTGCAGGTTTGGCCTTTTGGGGGGTTGGGGTTTTCTTTGTTGTTTGGTGTTTGGGGATGGAGTGAGTTTGGGTTTGGGTTTTGGGTGGCATTTTGGTTTTTCTTTTTGAGAAAATTGTTTCAGAGCAGGTAAGACTCCAGCTTTCTCAGAATGTTAAATACTTTGGTTCAGTTTCTACCTTTACCATTTCTTGGGTTACAGCAGAGTTGTCTGTGGCTAGTGAGAGCACTGCTTAGATAGTCCTTGCCATGTTCTCAGCATCCTGTGAAGTACAGTAAAGCTCTTGACCAGTGAACTCCACAGAGAAACTGGTTTGGCTGGAAAATAACTGAAGGGAGAGGGAGGAGGCAAAGGCAGCCTTTCCTCTCCATCAGTTCCCCATGCAGCTAGCTAATGGTTACTTAGGCACAATCCATGTAAAAGGAATTGCTAGTGAAGGGGTAGTTTAGAAAATAATTACATATTACTCATAAAAAGAAGCTTCTGTACTTAGGGTATCGATTTGAAAAGTCTTGTAGCTGTTCAGCCTGCAGTGTGTGTGACTTGCTCTGTCCTAACAGGCAGTGTGGAAACAGTTCTTAAAAATGGCAATGGTTTGAAACAACTAGTTCTCCTCCTCTGGGGTTTCTGTATAAGTAATATCAAAATACATGGTAGCTTTAATATATCAGTCTCCTTGGAGCATTTGGCCAGGTGTAAATTGGACTGTTTGCTTTCTTGGTATCTTATGTGAGGAATAGATTCACTTCATTGTCTCTATTGGAGAACAGTTGTAGAACCCCTTTTGGAGCACAGCTTTATCATCCTCGGCATTTTGCTGCTCTCTATATGATGGACAAACCCTCAGAGCTGACTGTCAGCATGGATTTTTAACTGTGAGTAGATCTGCTACTTTGGAAATGCTCGATCAGCTGTATTTTACATGTCAGACTGGAGAACACAAGAGAAGGAAACCTCAGCCTTGCCTTTCTGAACCCCTGGAAGATAATTTCACTTCCTGATGAGATCTCTCTAGTGAGAGGAGCTTTGAGACTCTGTTGTCTACAGGTGCTGTAGAAATTTAGGATATGCCTCAAAGTTTCCTTTGTCAGACATACACGTGGTAACATCCAGTGCCAGCAGTGGTCTCCATCCAGTGAGGGAAATCTGAGGTTGCATTTTTCTCAAGAAGCAGTCAGTATATGAGAGCTGACTCATCACTCGGTTTCAGAGAATCATAGAATAGTTGTTGTTGGAAGAGACCTTTAAGATCAAGTCCAACTGTTTACCCAGCACTGCCAGGACACCACTGACCCCTGTCCCTCAGCACCACAGCTCCACATGGGGATTTGAAACCCCTCCAGGAATGGGGACTCCACCCCTGCCCTGGGCAGCCTGGGACAGCCCTGGACAACCCTTGTGAGGGTTGAAGAAATTGTTCCTCAGGTCCAACCTAAACCTCCCCTGGCACAACTTGAGGCCATTTCCTCTTGTCCCATCACTTGTTACATGGGAGAACAGATTTCTTACCTTCTGGATGAAAAAGTGCTGAAAATTGTGGTGAGGAATTTTCTCAATTAAGTCATCAGACTATGTTGGGAGATGTGCTCTCCAGCCTCCAGTGGGGTCTTATGCCTTGGAACATGGCCCCTGTCCTCCGTGGCCTTTCCACAGGATCAGCAGAAGGCATCAAAGCTAGTCTGGCTGAGGCCAGCTTCAGAGAGATCATCTCAGATTTGCTGGTGTTGGGGTCCAGGAGACTTCCCCTTGCCTTGAATCTGAGTGGTGCCTGCTGGACTGGTTTCTGGATAGTGCTCTCCCTAGAGAGAGCCTCTTGCTCCTTTGTGGCAGGGTCAGTTCAAGTAGAAACAATTCCATGAAATATCTTCATACCCAAGAAGGAGGGATGGGGTTTCTGTCCTGATGTTTGCATTTCCACAGGATAAAACTCAGCTACACATTTGGGCAGAGTCTAGGCTGGTTTAGGATTCCCACCCATCGCTTTTCAATGTTATGTCTGCAAGGTTATAAAGATGTCCCATTTTCTCTTGACTAGCTGGCATGTTATGCCTTGGAGTGATACTGGTTTGAGTCCTGATGACACTCTCACTGTTCATCTTCCCCTGGACTGGCTTTCACCATGACCATTATCTTGGCAAACAGATAGATTGGAGAGATGTGTTTGTGCAGGTGCAGTCACTTTCCCAGATGAGTTCCTACCTTACGCAGGCCCATATCAGAGTCAAATCAGAACAGATACTCTGATGAGCTGTGGCTGAAAGAAAGCAAAGGGGTAGGGAGAGTGTGTTGTCATTATCTAGACAGCAGGAGAAGCAGTGGAGCAAACAGTGCGCAGCGGGCACGTACAGCTGGCTGCAGATCTGAGTTCCAGGGCAGAAGACAAGTGCAGTAGGTTCTGGTAATATATTGGAAAGAATTAAGGTATTGCCACCAAAGACAAGTCATTTACCTCAGTATTCATGATCGTGAAACTTCTTGGGCTTGGAGTGCCACCATTACCATTAGCCTAAGGACTTTGCGTCTGTTTTTGCAATTTACCCATTTTGCACTTACTGTAGAACTTGCACTTTGCCAACACTGTCAACAGCTGAAGTTTCTGTCTTATCTCAGCCTAAGGAGACTGTGGTGTCTCGTTGGCGTGCCGACCCGTGGGCCCGGGGATCTTACTCCTACGTAGCAGCTGGATCTTCTGGAAATGACTATGATTTGATGGCTCAGCCAATTACTCCAGGGCCAGCCATTCCAGGTGCTCCTCAGGTGAGAGTTCTTTCAATTCTTTTTAGAAAAGGCTCAAAACAGGATGATTTTTCTGAGTAATTTACATGCACACCTAAACACAAGTTTAGATAACTTCTAAGTTTAGATATTTTCTGATGAGTGATTCAGACCAGTTTGCCATCCATGAATTCTGCCTTCCTAGGTTTGGAGTCATTTGTTAGCTAGAAAAAGAGCATAGTGATTCAGAAAGTCAATTTGGTGATGTCTGAACAGAGTATTATAATAATAATAATACATATTTACTGTCTTTCATGCTCCGTATTTATGTTGTCCATCACCATATTTGAGTAGTAGTGATTTGAAAGGGGGTGAAGGCCAGAGTGAGAGGAACAGGAATCAAAAGGTCTCCAAAACTGGGAGTGAACACAAATCATCTCCAGTTCACTTTCAAAGGGTGATGTTTTGACAGCTGTAGCCATTCTGCAAGAACTCCAGCAGAGAAGGATGTATGGCTTTGGCTTTATTTAGGTTGTCTTTGTAGTCATTAATAAACAGCTCTGGATAAAATGATTTTCTACAGAGTGTAATATATGAAATTCTGGTTTTCTCCTACTTTTATGACTGTCAGTAGCTCTTTTAAGTCAAACTGCTAATTGAGGTGAATTGCAGAAGGGTTTATTTGCTTAATGTGCTGAAGTTCATGTCCCAGGATCAGAATTGTTCCTAAACATGCTTTAACAGTTTGGCTGTAGGATTGCAAAGAGAGCAGTCAGGTGCTGTTTTGGAATACAGCGAGGGACCTTAATCTCCCCTGCTTAAATCTTCTGAAAGTACTGTTTTTCAGGTAGAGCTTTACCTTTGTATCAAATAACTGGAAAACATTTCTTCATATTCCAGTCATTGCAAATGTGAAACCCTCCTGTGGAATGAAAGGGCTGTGCGTGTGTACAGGTTTGCTTGGTGATTTGTAGGACACTTAGAGGTGAACATACTTTGACACGCACCACCTCGACGTTAATGCAGGCTGTGGTGCCATCAGAGGACTTTTAACAACCTCCAAGTACCTGCTGCTGAGCCTGGCGGGAGGTGCGGGAGCGTGACGGGTGTTGTCTGTGCCCACAGCCCATCCCTCGCCTCTTCTTCGCGGGAGAGCACACCATTCGCAACTACCCCGCCACCGTGCACGGCGCGCTGCTGAGCGGCCTGCGGGAAGCCGGCCGCATCGCGGACCAGTTCCTTGGGGCCATGTACACCTTGCCTCGCCAGCCAACGCCCGGCGTGCCCCCGCAGCAGGCCGCCAGCATGTGAGGGAAGGGGAGGCACGGGAAGAGGAGCGGCAAGACCACGGTGCTGCTGTCGGGGACCCCGGGGTGAAGACCGTCCCGTGGGCTGCTGAAGGGACTCGGCCGTGAGCTGCTGTGGGATTCCTGCGTTAGGGTGGCCTGACCCACCCCTTGGCTTGGCATCCCTATAGGAAAACTCCTACAGACACTGAAGTGTCAGTGTACACAGAATCCTTTACTACCAAGCTGGTCAGGGACTTTTTTGACCCTGCAGATACTTTTTGAAAGTCAGGCTTATAACTGGAGGTTTTTTAGGGTTGGTTTTTTTTCTACCTATGTGTATTTACAATTTGAGAAGCCGGTTGCTACAAACAGTAGCTTAGTGTAGAATTTATGTAAACTTTTTGTTGGGTTTTGTTTTGAAGAATAATATTTTTTGACCAATTCCATTCTTACCTGGCCTCTGAGAATTTGGTGCAGGCGTTTCCCCAGCAGAAACGGCAAATCCCGGCCTTCCAGAATGGTCCATTGCCTGCTACACCCAGCGCATCCAGTTTCAGAAAGAAAGTTGGTATTGCTGAGTGTGCTAAGCATACTGTTTTATTAAATAATTTCAACAAAAGAAATAATCAGATTTGGATATTTGTATGTTAAAAACTAGAAGAAGTTCTCCTGTTTGTTTATATAAGAAACAGTTGCCGAGAGAGTAAGTGAAGAGAAGGACCTAAGCTCTTATCTCTGCACACAGTAGGCAGGCACCCTGTATTTTCTCTTTTCATGTCTCCCAGGTTAGTGAGATGATGTTGCAGCTGCCAGTGTCACGCTTCTGAAAATCACTTTGATTTTGCTGCTTTTCCAACTATTTTCCTTCTTATTAATTAATCACATAGAGCCTTCTTTTCATTGCACAGAGCAGTATTACTTAAACATTCCTGTCCTTTTTCCCTCTCTCCCTTTCCCCAGTTGGGACTAGGCTTTTCTTACTTCTTCCAACTTTTCTAATGCTCTTTCTGCGGTTTATTTCTGTTTCACCTACCTGTGGTCTCATGCTGGGGTTTTTCTACTTTTCAGTTTTTCTGTCCTTGCACCTTCTGTTCTGCTAGAGGACCAGTACCTCAGCTTGTCCCATGCTCATCCTTCTACATCGCCCACACTTCTTCCTGAAGAAAAGTCAACACAAACATGACTGCAGCCCTAACTTGTTTATAGCTCTGTTGTCTTTCCACCTTTGCATTGTTGCTTCCGCTGTTTTCTTGTGTCTCCTCAGTAGCTGGAGATCATTCTTCCTCCTGACTGTGTTTATTATCTTCTGGTTGCTTTCTCATTAGATGTTGGAAGTCTGTGGGGGTTTATCTCTGCAGGCAGCTCATCTGGCAAGCTGTGAGAAAGGGGAGGACTGCTGTGTAGGGGTGGTAGTCTGTGACTGTTGACTTGAGGCGTCAAGGACTAAGCCCATTTGAAGTGGCTGGATTTGGTGCTATGGGGACTTTCTGTCCCAGCCCTCTGTCTAAATGAGTGCTACCTTCCTCATACCTCTAACTCTGCAAATGTTGTTGCTACTTGATCCCTGTATTGAAAGGGATACTACTCATCCTTGCTTTCCCTTCCAGGGGACAGGACAGACTTTGTGATGGTTGATCAGGAAACTGCCTCTGAAGTGAGGCAGGAATTAGAAGTCCAGCAGGGCATGGAGAAGGGGTGTGCAGGGGGTGACAGAGAGTAAACAGAGAGTGATTTGAGACTGAAGGCTCCCTGTTCAGGTAAAAGTCTGTCAGCACCACTACCCAGAGAAGTCCTGTTCCAGGATGAGAGGTGTAACAGGTCTTAAAAATGCCCCAGCAGCTGGATTACCAGCTCTTAGCTGATTAGCTCTTGGTTGAAGATGGGAAGAGGGTCTGAGAATTGGGGTGCTATGGGCTGCCACCCTCTATCGGTCTCCGTCTTTGTGGTGTGATTTGCTGTTGGGATTAGCAATGCTGCTGCCTCTCACCATGAGGACTGTCATCCCACTTACTCCAGCAAAGTGTCCAAAACTCAGAGAAGTGCTGGAAAATAAAACAGCCCTCAACTCAACATAGCCAAATGGTGTCTTTTCCAGACAAATATCGAGTCACTGCTGCATCAGCCTATTAATGTTATTTTCAGCTGCTTTGTTCTGCTTCAGAACAAATGTTCTGACTGGGATGTAGCAGATTGTTCAGCAGGCTAATTCTGTCAAGTGATGTGACGTGATTTGTTGAAGACGTTGAAACAAACTCCCTTTTGCACATTGCCATGGGTTTCACTGAGTGGGGCTAATCTCACCTGTCCTCTTTTCCCTTTTCAAAACGACATATGAAAAGCATGGTAGCCACTGAAATAAGAAGGTGGAGATGAAGCCCCAAGAGTTCCCCCCTTTTTGAAGGTGTGTAAGGAGTCAGTGGGGGGTGTTAGCTGCTGGTGGTGACGGGCATGAGCAAAGGAACGGGGACGCTAGGAGGAGACAAGGAGGCCCTGTGACTTGATGTAGCCTTCTCATTGCTTTCAGAGACTTCATTGGGAAGATGATGACCATGATCCATGGCCTGTTGCATCCTGCCTCCTCTTGTTACCTCTGTGGACTCTGGACCTATTCCTCAGCCAGTCCCTGCTAACAAACCCTAGTAGTTATTAGAGTGAGCAGCTCAGAGTTCTTTCAGCTCCTAGGGGTGTTTGAGGCTCAGCAAAGACACAGATAAGGCTGTGCAGCTGGAGACCCCAGAGCTGCTGTGCTGCAGCTTTTGCCCTGTGTGGCCCAGTTTCTCATGGTTTCTCACTGGTTGCACCCTAAGCAGAGGGGAGCAGTGAAGGTAAAAGACTGCTCCCTTTCTTTGGGTTGTACCCTGTGGAATTGCTGGGATGGAGCTGGGAGCTTGGTGAGAAGCACTATCAGCCCAAGGCCAGCTGGAGCTAGCAGACCTGGAAGAGGCAGCCTGAGCTTGCACTGAAGAGTCAGCTTAGGGTTGGGGTTCAGCTCTGCCAGGCCATGTGCTGAGACTTCCATTTTTTGTCCAGGAGCAGGATGGTCTCTCACTCCTTGCAGCAGTACCGGTGCGTGATGCTCCTCGAGCAGATACTCCCAGCATTTAGCATCTCATGCCTCTGTGCTGTCAACCCAGGAGTGCCTTCTGCTGTGTCTCAGATGGTGGCTCTGAGTCCAGACTGTCAGTGTATGTGTTCAGGAGCATGTTGCTCTCTGCCCCCTGTGCCAGGGTCTGTCAGATGGACCTTTTGTCTGACCTGTAACAGTTGGTCCTATTTCAGTACTGCCTGTGCAGTCTTCCTAGCGCTATGCCCTGACGAGGAGGAGGTGGCATTGGAACTAACCGGGTACCAGACCTGCTTCATTCCAGCATCTTCCTCATGGTACAGCCATTCTCCCCCTTGCTGACTGCTTGCCATAACGTCTCTGTGGGGATTGTCTGATTCCAGCAGACTGTGGGTGACCTTTATTTGAGGGTGCTGGGCATAGTCACAAAGCATGATCAGCTCTGGTTGCCCATCTCTAGTGCACCTTTCCACCAATTCTCAGGGTCCTGCCACTTCTCACTCCAGGGGAGGTGAATTGCATTTCTGACAACAAAACTAATTGGTGCCCGAAAGATGTCCTTGGAAAGAAAGATGTCCTTCCCTAGTTGGACCTCCCTCTCTGTGCTAAAGATGAAGGAGCACAGGAATCTGTCCCAGGTTTCTGAGTCCCGAGTGAATGATCCCTGGGCAGATGGCGATTCTGGACGGGGTGAACCCAGAGGAAGATTTGCATTTCTCAAGGTATCTAATTTCTGAAGGTGCAATTTTTTGTTAATTTGGAAGGAATATTGAAACTCAGAGGAAATGCTTATGCTGCCATTCTTCCCTAAAGCACCCGGGGTTACAGAACTAGTGCCATTGTTCCATTCCTTATGCTCTGGGCGTTACCAAGAAAGCAAACTGACAAGAAGTCACCTTTAGAAGGCCAGTGAAGAGATAAAGCATCCCCCTCACAACCTCTGCATCTCAGCCATGGAATGTGTCTTATCCAAAGTACAAACTGTCTTAAAAGTAGCTTTTTTTTGAGCTTTGTTGATTTGTCTGCTAAAGCTTCTCGACAAAGGTCATTGTCTTGTCCTATCAAAGCTCCTATGGGGCCCTTGGAGTCTATCCATTACTTCTGGACAGTAACAGGCATCAAGTCAACCATGTTTAGACATTCCCTGGAAAACATCAATCACAGACGCTGAGAAATGCAGTAAAACAGGCAGTGCAGGTTGTCACGTCGAGAATGCATCCTTATAATGGGCCTGTCCTTGCACTGATATACTCAGAGTAATTTTTGTAGTTTCTCATGCAAATATTGTCTGGTTTAGTACATGTTTCATAAAATAAAAAGAAAAAAAAAAATAGCAGCAGGGTTGTTTACAAGCACCCAGAAGTGCTGCACAGCTGAAGAAATCACTTGCCATGTTCACACTACATCAAAGAGGCAGACTCAGCTGCATCAGTAAGTGCAAACTTCAGACCACTGCCAAATAAAAGATGTACAAAGACACTTCCTGGAAGATTTTGCAGAAAGAATTATGATAATGTTTGAGATACCTACTTAAGGTGCATGGGGTTTATCTCACCTAACCTTTATACCCATCCTCTGCGCTGGTTGTCTGGACTCGCTCCAGCCACACTTCTCTAGAGAAACTCATTATGTCCCTGTGTCCAAATAGTTTCAGGACCTTTCAGTCTGTTAATTAGGGCTTTGAGTTCTGGTAATGCAGGACTTCTATCCAAATCTTTCTTACTGGTATGTGGCCAAATCTGCCACACTCACAAAGCTCAGGTATTGTTAGAACAGTTACACACTGGGTGCTCAAGGACCTTCTGGAGATGGTTTCCATTTACCACGTCTCATATTCCAGACCCAACTCCCACCTTTCCACTCTCACAGAAGCTGCTTTGGATGTATCCTATGCTCAGAGATCGGCTGCCTCATCAGGCCAAAAGTTTGGATCTCTCTTATATTGAATTGTTAGGCTCCATCAATGGGGACTAACTAATTACACCTTTCCATGAAAGGACTTCTCACTGTTACTCTGTTCCCTCTTCTGTATGACATGTACTCCACGTACTCAATTCATAACCTTATGCCACATACTTTTTTTCTCTGCCCCCCCCCCCCCCCCCCCCCCCTCTTTTCATTCTTTTTTGTTTTTGTGCGTCATCGGCGCGCTCGAGGGTGGTTGACGGGTCGCATTCTGCGGACGCATCGCAGCGCGCCACGCC
>WUAM01000256.1:517334-534961 GCA_024336885.1 Actenoides hombroni | reverse complement strand
ACCTCAATCCACACCTTCTCCCCAACTCTTTTTTTTCCCCCCCCCCCCCCCCCCCAATTTTTTGTTGAGCTTTGTGTGCTGATGGCTTAACACAGGGTGAGGTTCAAGTCTTAGCAATGATTCACTGCTACAGGACAGGAATGTCTCCAGTCTCAAGTTCTTGGGCAGAGTTAAACTGATGTTTGCACAACTTATTCCTATCCATAACTTTTTCTTGCTCACAGAATCGTTATCCTCACTTCTAAAGAACACGTAAAGCTCGTCAAACTGCTCAAGTTGAGTAATTCCTGATTCAATGAGGCTGCTTCAGCTTGGTGGTCTTCAGTAAATGTGAAAAAGTTTTACTGCAAATAGTGATCTATGCCACAGGGCACTGAATTCCTATTCAACAACAGAAGCTAACTTTCTCTGTCGATGGATGTGATTTAGGGCTGTGACTGGAGTGCTCCAAGTACTTCATTCCAGTACTTCATTTGCCTTATGTCCTACCTGATGTTTCATGTGTGCCCCTTAGCCCAGAGGGTCTGGAAATCTCACCACCTCCTCAGTACTCTTGTGCTCCTGTGCAGTTTGGTTTGGGTCAGCACAGGAGGGAATGTGCTTTTTGAGAACATGAGAATTTATGAGAATTTAGATGTGATGTCAGAGTTACAACATAAGCCACTACTTAGACTTCTGAGTAGCTGATCAGGAAACCCCAGGAAGAAAAGCAATGCTCGATTTGGGCATGAGCAACATACAGTCTGGAACAAAAATCTCATCAACAAAGATGCTTTAGAGCAGCAGCCATCTCCCAGGTACCACTAAAGCAGAAAGGTTTGCAGATGGAGTGATCAGGAAAAAAAACAAGGCTTCAGAACAAGTGAAGTATGGTGGCTAAACAGGAG
The DNA here is from genome assembly GCA_024336885.1 of Actenoides hombroni. Taxonomy (NCBI): domain Eukaryota; kingdom Metazoa; phylum Chordata; class Aves; order Coraciiformes; family Alcedinidae; genus Actenoides; species Actenoides hombroni. Next base: position 534,074 of record WUAM01000256.1, on the reverse strand, counting down.
GTGGGCCCTTAGTCCAATACACACCCTGTGATGCCCTCAGGCAGGAGGGGTGAGCTTGGCCTTGGGTCACAAACAAGGGAAAGAGCCACCCTGTGCTAGTTGCTTAAGGTACTGACAGGGACGACAGAGCAGATGTGGAAGCTGTGGAGAATAATTTCACTTGTGTACATGAAGCTTACATTTAACTTACAGTTAAACTTACACTTGTAATATTGTTTTTTTATAGTTTAATTTTTTTTTTCCTTAAGTTAAACTGACAGAAACTTAGAGTTAACTCTGCTGTCCCCAGCAAAGCGTGCACCGCAGCACTGCTGCTGCAGCTACAGCAACGGTTTAGGGAGGAAAAGTCACCTCCTTAATGACGTTCAGTAACTGCCTCTGTGAACTAGGATAGAACTGAGACCCCTTTCTCAGTCAAGCCAAAAGACATGGGGTTTTAGACAGGTATTTAACAGAGGGAATCTTTGTAGGACTTCATCACTAGTTCATGACCTTAATGACACCATTCTAGTCACAGGGGATCGTTCTGGATGCAACAGGTGCTTTTTTTACCTGCATGTTGTAGAAAGTTAGGAGCTGTGAAGGAGACTTTGCCACTCGTCCAGCCCGCTGTATTCTCCAGCTTCTCCCAGGAGCCAGCCAATGGATCTTGGTTCCATTACAACTGGCCAAGTGAAGGAAACCTAGTGAAGCTGTGGCTTGTTGCCTTGGTGAAGACCACCCTTCCTCCAGCTCCTCAGCAGTGCCCAGTGCAGGTCCCCCAGTCTGTGTGGACAGTGGCTGCATTCAGCTTGCTCTGTCACGGGTGATGCCACGTCCGTGCCTTACCTGCAGCCCAGGAGGGGCTGGCTGAGAGCTGCCTGGGCACAGACACACAACACCCCAGGCTGCGGGCAGACTGGAGCTGCCTCAGCGCCTCACAAGTGACCGCTGCTGGGAGGCAGGCGGAGCTGTAAACAGCACATCACACACGTGTAAAAAGAGAAGAGTTTTTATTGGTTATACACTCTAGAGCTGACAGTGGTCAAGTCAGGAGAGACATGCAGATAAAGTGTGTGTTTACATTTGGCATGCAGACTAAGGGCACTGTGTAACTGTAAGGAGGTGAGCACCATCTGTATCCACTGCATGAGCAGCCTGGGGAGGAAAGAACTGACTTCCCTCCACTGAGCATGCTGAGACACAAAGTTTTGTGAGGGTGAAACAGTGCTGATAGCTCTATTGGATGCAAAGTTTGTTTCAGGGAGAGAGGCAATATTGTAACCCTGGAAAATCTGTTTAACTTGGACAAATCTGCGATTATGAAAAGATTTCTTGCATTATTTGTCTTCTAACTAAGCTGCCCCAGCCCAAATATATGTCTGCAAATACAAAAAAATACATTTATTCTCTTAAAAATACATTCCACACTGCCTGGAGTGCTGCTTCCCCAAGGCAGGCACCTGCACTGCATGCTGGGCAGCCTCAGAAGCTGATCCTTTGCGACCTCAGGGCAGTGACCATTGGAGGCATCTGCAAACAATGGCTTCACGTTTCAGCACATACAGAGCAGTCCACGAGAGGCTGGCCGTGGAGCAGTGCTTCCACCACCCCCATGGTGCACAAGGGTGGCAGAGATGAGCTCCTGCTCTATGACACTATATGATGACACCAATGTGACTATTGCTTCAATGTGTAGCTAGGAAACTGCTCGTGTCACGCATCTCTTGAAGCACCAAGGTGCCCCACCCTGCCCCGTGCTTCCTGCCCTTTCCTTTCCTTTCCTTTCCTGGCAGTCCCGGCTGCAGGAGCCGCAGGGCATCCCCTGGCCACGGGCCGGGCAGGGCCCCAGCGAGCGCTGCCAGGCAGCCACCCTCCCTGTCACCCCAGGCTGGCTGCTGCGGCCTGCCCGGACACCAGGGAAGCTGCCTGGCGCAGCAGCGAGCTGCTGGCCCCTCAGCAATGTGCCAGCCATTCTGGGAAAGCCGCTGGCTCGCCGAAAGGGACCAGCATCTCCGGTCCCTTGGGAGCAGTGAGCACTGAGGCGCTTCCTCTGTACAGCAAATACATTTACACCTTTGGAATTACCCGAGTGCTTGACGTGCAGCCTCCCGGCATCATCAAGCCCCTTGAAAAGCCTGTTATATTTATATGCTAAAATTACAAATAACTTCTTCAGTGATGGCAATATTTACACATATACTCTATTTTACAGCTGTTACAAAAAAGTGTGCAATTTGAGTAAAACACATTGTGTTTCCTGAAGTCATTGCTATAAGTTTCATAATACAATCAGCTCCTATTGCACTCATGATTAGAGGGCACGGCCCCTTTCCATTTTAAAGAGGGTTTTGTTTCTCAGATTTAATCTTGGCTGTGGTTAAAACGACCCAGTGCACAGTTACTGAGTGACATCTGTGTTCATTATTCACAAGCAAGTGAGACTGAGTCTAGAGCAAAAGTTCAAGGTACGTGCTGTAAAATACGGAACAAATGACTGAGGCAGCTGGAGAAAGGAGCGATGTCACCTGCGAGAAGCACCTGAGGAGAGCAGACGGTACCAGAACTGCATTGCTGGGTCAGTAGCTAGGGCTCCCACCGTGTGCTGTGAGCTGGCTGAGCAGCAGGGTGAAGCCCTCCAGTTGTCCGTGGCTAACAAAAATATCCTGGTCCTGGCTGACAGAAGGGGAAAAGCAACAGCTATTGCTGGTGGAGGTTCCTCCCTTGCCCCTTAGACACGGGGCTGTGTTACTGGGATGAGCCAATGGGTAAGCTGGCATTGTGTGGGTAGGTAGAGGGAAGCCTGTGTTAACCTGACACGTTGTGCCAGAGGTGCAGAGCTTTCCTGGCTAGGACTGAAACCTCAGTTTCAGAAGGACTTCTAAGTTCCCTTAGAAGGAGCTTTAGGAAGCACCATGCTAAGCTGGATCCACACCAAGCCCGTGAGCCAGAGAGGGCTGGTGGATATTCATGGGCACCCAAGTGTCCTGGGGGATGTGGCCTGCTGTTCTGCAGCAGAACAGGGCTTGGTGCTCAAAGGAAAGGCATCCAGTCACCGTGCAAAGTCAGCCTCGTCCTCCTCAGTCTCTGTACTGGCTGGGTGTAAAACTACGCTCCAAGTCCTGTGCAGCAGTGACACAGCGCTGGGGGAGGCCCTCTGTCCTGGTTTGAGCTGGAACAGAACTAACTCTGTTCAGTGATCTTCAGCTCAGCCTCTTTGGAGTAACTGCACTTCCTGAAGTTATGGCAGCTCTGCAGACAGTGTCTGCTGCTGGCAGCGCCAATGCTCCGGCTTCACAACCATGGAGCGGTGGGTGCGGAAATGCTCTTGCTTATCCTGGCTCCTGTGCAGACCAAGGCCACTGTTCAACTCGAGCACCACACTGGGGGGGAGGGTTGCAGAAAGTAAAAGGCCACACGCGTGGGGAGAAGCAGCAAGGACAGGGGACCCTGAACTGCCAACGAGGGATCCCAGCCCATGTACAGCACATCCAGTGTAAAGCTGAGGGATTGGGGGGCCAAGCCTCTTCTTCAATGGACAGCGTCTGAGAAGGACTCCATCCCTTCTGCCTTCAATCCCAAGCCGTGTGCTCCTGAATCCAGTCCCAAAATCCAGCTCCTGAATCCAGCTCCTGCCTGCCACTGAGTCCAGACTGGGACTTCACCCAGTGCCTGCTCCACAGCATCAGTGGTGACAGTGACATCATTTCCACCAGGGTGGTTGGGTTTGATACTGGTTTTGTATGTATTCCTATATATTCCCTAGTATTACTATTTTCATTAAAGCTGTTTTCACTTTCTTTTCTAATCCATAAGGCTCTCTCCCTTATTCCCTTTCGCTTGCCCTGCTGGGAAGGGACAGGGGTTAATGGAGCGCATCTGTCATTCATCTTGTGGCCAGCCCAGCCCATAACACTTAATACCCTCCTAAATATACTGCTTCTCTGGGCGACTGACCAGCGATGCCAAGCGGTTCTTCAACGGTGACACTGAGTATATGGTACGTGGCTGGAGAGCTGCTCAGCAGCAGGTTTAGAAATGGAGGAAAATAATTACAGTGATTTCTGCAGAGGCAGGTACATGCCACCTCCCAGATGTGCACTCCCAGGTTAAGCAAGCAGGTCCTGCAGGAGGCACCTGGGTCACTCACTGCGGAGCTCAGGGGGAGGGTCCTGCTGCTATGCAATGCATAGGAAAGGACCTAGGGCAGCATAGTTAGTTTTGAAGGGAAATGTTTTCTTTCACATGAAAATAAGGGGCAAAGAGCCAGAATGTAGCACCCTGAGGCTGGCAGAGGACAGCAAGCAAGCCAGTCCTGTGAGAGCACTGCTGAGATGTGGCACTTCTGGTCAGGCTGCAGTTTTATCAGTCACTGAGAGGCTGCAGGATTGCACGACAGGGCGAAGGGGGCTGATGCTACTCAAGCACTTGAGCTCAGCAATATCTTTTTTTGTGTGGTGGTGACCCCCCCCATACTATTAACCTCTGAGCAAAGCAGGATGCTCAGGGGGCATACTGCAATTTTACAGACTTGTAAAACAAAATCCATTGTGGTTTCAAATTGCAAAACCTGCACTAATTTTCAATACTTCCTGATAAACGTGACGGGGGGGAGGCATTTCAGAAATCTGATTTTAACTTCAGCATTTCAGAAATCTGATTTTCACTTCAGCATTTCAGTTTCTTTCAGTTTCTATTTCGAGTTTAGAATTTTTCCCATGATGATAAATGATGAATTTATCCCATTTGCTAGCACTGCACTGTTATGAAATGGTAACAGCAGCTGATATATTTTCTTTTAATATAATTTAATTTAAAGATTATTAGGGCTGCCATTTAGTACTAATTTAAAAGTACTAGCTTTTTGTCTTGTTATGCAACCTGACACTTGTCATGAAATACATAAGAATAAAATGAAGGGTTAAAAATACAAATTTGGGCTACTATCTAAAAATTGCAAAAGGAGACACTGCCTAGTTAGCCATCCTGGAGCACATCTTAGGGTCCAATCCTGCTGTCTCCACCCTGGTTTTAGAAGGAACAAGGACATTCTGCTTGTCGTGAGGAAAAGCACTTGTTTCTTTTTCCCTTAGAGCTCAACTGATGAGAATGAGCAGCAGAGTTGCTGTCTGCAGAGCTTCAGGTAAAAAGGCAACCCAGTCCTAGTCAGGAGGAAGCTTCATTGCTGTTGATTTGGCTCAGTGGATGACCTCTTGATGCAAGATCTCAGCTGGTTGTGAAAAGCTTGTCACAGAGACTGACAGAAATGGGGAAAAAAAATGGCTTCTAAACAGCATCTTCTGCTCTCCTTCCCTCTTAATGTGCAGGACAACCAGTGGGGAATAGTTTCCTCCTGCCTAGAAACAGAGGGTTCTGAGAACACAGGTACAAAGGTGACCACAATCCAGGCCAACAAGGGTGCATTAGGTGTATCACTCTCCTTAGGAACTGACAGCTTTCAGTTGTGGAGCCAGGTAGGAGAGCTGTCCTGGGCTTGTGGACTGTAGTCACAGGGATACTTGGGGGATCTTGTCTTGTCTAAATGCAAGAAGTTGTCTCTTGTCCAGGGAGTACCATTGTTCAGAGTGGCTATGCAGTGAAGTTTCCAGCTGGAGACAGCCCTATTGGCCCACGGTTAACTTTGCAGGTACAGAGATGAGAAGTGGGAGTCCCCTGAGCAAAGCCTCTGCAGCTGCCTCTTCAGCAGCGAAGAAAACGAGTTCACCAGTAAAGCTCCTGTACCTTGCCAATTGTGTTAGAAAACTGGTTTCAGGCTAGGTGAAGCCTCTGGAGAGGTGACAAACAGGTGGGACGCCCATGAGCTCAGGACTATCCTGCCTCTTGCTCCACTGTGCAGTGTGTTCGCTGGGTGGCCGAGGCCACAACTCATCTTCGCGACGTCCGGCAGGCGTGGGGAGCGCCCTGCAAGAGAAAACCCTGCAGCATCACAGCCTGGCAAGGCCCCGCAGCTGCCTCTGGCAGCATCTCTGCTCCAGTTCAGAGTACTGTGAGTGCCCGCAGGCAGCCATCCCAGCTCCTGCCAGGACTCGCCCAAAGCCAGTCCCCCGTAGGCTGGGCCCATCACCTGGTTTCTGTGCTGTAGCACACCCTGCACCCACTTCCACACCTGGCATGTGGGTGTTGCAAGAGAAATGCAGAACACAGAGGAGCTGGAGCTGATGTAATGCCAGAGCACATCTCCATACGCAAGCTGCTCAGGTTCCTGTGACAGATCAGCGGAGGTCTGGGCTAGACAGAAGACCTGAATGATGGGGTGTGTGTTACAGGGACCTTACCCAAGTTTTTATTTGCTGTTGACTCAGCCTGTGCATACAAAGGAAGCACAGCACAGCCTCGGGCACAGGAGTCTGCATCTGGCCAGACAAATGTCACTGGGGGTAACACAGAGCATTGCTGTAGCACCCCTCTCCACAGCTACCAACAAGGTCAGTGGCAGTTCTCTACTCTCTGTTCTCTAACATTACTGACCACTAAATGCCAGCTGGGACCATGTCCCTCTGGGCTCTTAAACTGTGTGCATGTTCACCAAGAGGTGTAACTACGTAGGGCTCAGCTGCCTCACTGCAGTTCTGCTGCTCTCACATCAAGACCCCTGCACACATCCAGTAAGATACACTGACAATACATTTGAGGTCTTAAGGTAATTCCTGCTGTGGGTGATCCATAAATGGAAAGATGCATTTTCCTCTGGGCAGTTGCACAGGCAAAGAGGGAATGCCAGGAGAAAGTCTTTTGTGCAGACATAAGCATGGATGCACACCTTGGAATTAGTCTGCCTAGACTCCTGTCTCCTCTCAAAGGAGCTCCCTGTGAAGAGGCTGGAATACACTTTTTAAAAATATTTCAGGCAATAAATCATAATTATAATAACGTGGGCCATCTTCCACTGTCTGTGTCCAGAAAGATGTGTTTTAGGAGGCAAAGCTGCACGTGTGTCGCAGCACACAAGCACCCTATGTACTACAGCAGCCAGCTGAAACGGGTCAGTCAGAGGCCCTGATTTTGTCTCTCCAAATGTGTTTTTTCCCATCCCTGATTGTCCAATGTGTGCCAGAGGATCACGAGCTGCAGTGACTCTTACTCCCTGGAGAATGTTTTTAGCCATAAAGCTAGCTGAAACAAGTTTAGAACAGAAAAATAAGCTAGTACTTTTCTACTGGTATAGGAAATGAGCAGAGTGATTTACCAAGGCGATACCGTAGACACTCCACCTCTGGGCAGACTGGATTTCTCCTAAAAGTTTTCCATTCATTTTGGACAAGTTCTTTAAGTTACGTTACTGGGAGGTCAGTTCAGCTATTGGCTTCTTGCCTAGTAACTCTCTTTTCTAGCTGCTCCTTGAACTCACGTACCTGCTCCTCCGCTTGGAGAGCCAGCGGTGCGTGGGGTTTGGGTTCGGGGTCCTGCAGCTCCACCTTGCTGGCCGGCCTCTTCCCTGGTGTGTCAACCTGTGAGAGGTACTCAGAAGAGCCATACTGTTTCCTTCTGGAACTGGGCACAAAATCTTTGCTTTCATCCTGTGCAAAGGAAAAGAAAGAGGGTTGGGACTCAGGGACTAAGAAGGGGTCTGGGACAGCACTGGGTTCCTGGTCCTGAGCTTGCAGTGCGAGGTGTTGGCTTGAGTCCCTTTGGCAAGGAGGGCCTCAGGACACCAGGTCAGCTCTGGCTTGTCCTCACTTCAGTGCTATTTTATAAAGTGGGGTTTTTTTAAAAAAAAAACCAACAAACCAGTAATTTTAACCCAAGTTATGAGTGCAGAGTCTCCTGTTCACCTGTGCACACAGCTGTGCTCAGCCTGTGCAGCTTGCTGGGCCCAGAGCACTTGTGTCAGCAGAAAATCCCACAGTTCAGTGACTGAAACAGTTTCCTAAGTGGGGAGGGTGGCAGCAACTTGTATCTCCCACTTGCTTGGCAATAAGGATGTGATGAGGGACTGCCCTACACTGTTCTTCCTGATACAGGCATCTAAATGGCACTGTCAAACTCAGTAATGTTTTCCCGACTGCAGAGACATTTGTGGGCTCATATTGCAGGGTTCAGCCCCCTGCAGTCAGCCCTGGGGCTGCCTCAGGCATCTTCTACTGAGGCTGTGTCCAAATCCCCCTCCAGCTCCCTGGGAAGATGGTAATGCTCTTGCTGTCACTGGCTGGAAAACTTTCCCATCCACAGGTTCCAGCGCGCTGGAAGGCACCATCACGTCCACATCAAACAAAGCAAATCATTACAGTGGTGAACTTGCAACTGCAGGAACTTAACCAGCTGCTTGTCAAAGAGCGATGCTGCACTCCTGCAGGCTTTGCCAGCTCTGCTCTCCTGGGGACCGCATCGCGTTTACTGGAACACGCAGTGCAGGCACCTGTGATGGGGCTGTGGGCGCTGGTGGAACAGATTCAGCCCCTACCCTGTGGCAAAACAGAGAGGGGCGGGGGGAGAGGCAGCAGACCCCGTGCCTGGCAGAAAAGCACCTCTGAGATAGACACCAGGCTCTGATGGGTTCTCAGAAAGAAGCTGTTACTTTGGTGGGTCCGGACGGGGAAACATCTGTCCTGAGCTGGCTCTGCTGTGGATGACACCCAACAAACACTAGACCTGACCTCCCTCTTGTGATCCAAGCCCTACGACAGGAGTGCGACGTGAGCAGCAGCAGCAGCTGCTGTGAATAAGCAGTGACTAAGTGAGTAACTCCTATGATATGTAAGTGAATAATCATAACACAGGGACAGGTCGCACAGGGATCCAACCAACCGTGGGCCAGAGGTAACCATGGTGGGCCAAGCAGCTCATAAAAGTGAAATGATAATTTTAATTTAATGCATGTCAGTCACCTGGATGGATCTGGACAGCTTAGAAGGGCTAGGCACTTCTGTATTTCTGGTACAGCAGCTGTCTTTAGAAACGCAGCCACTGGGTGAGCATATAGGAGCTCCATCCCCTTGGGCATCTGACAGTGTCAGTCCTTCTCTCCGCTGTCAGGCAGCATGAATTTATGACTATCAACCCAGACACACTACTCTCAAAGACTTTCACAAGCCAAGAGTTGAGCCAGGGCTATCAGGCTGGCCATGTGTTGGCAGTTCAGAGCAGCACCTCCTGGTACTGCACCAGAGCCCAGACAGCGCGGACCTCAGTGTGCTCCAAGGGAAAACTGGCTGGGCACTGACCAGCACCTGGGAAGCTGCTCTGAACAGACTGTCCCCCAGGATTTGCACAAGACAGAATGGAACCCTCGGACAATATTACTACTGAGGGTCCAAAGGAAAATGAGAACACTCCTGTGCCGTGGCTGGCTGCTTAAGGAGAACCTCATTTGGAATCAGCACGGGTGAAATGATGATGAAAGCACTTCAAAGTAGTCCCTAAAGCAGAGGAGAAAAGGGGTGAGAGGCAGCACATCCCTGGATTACTGTCAAGGAGACCCTTCCACGAGACATACCCACCACAAGAAGAGCTTGAAGAAGAGCCCACCTTTAGGTTTTTACCTCATTTATGCAGCACACAGCCCAGCTTCACTTGTATTAATGTCACAGGCACAAGAAAAACAAATTAAAGGCATTCATCTTGCACTGCTGCCTGCCCACTGCCTGCCAGAGCTTTTGGACTACTGTGGACATGGTAAATTTTCAGCAGCCAAGCATCACACCAGAGAAATAGCAACTTCATTATCAAAGCCCAACAGAAGGGCTGCTTGAGGTCCTCTGTGGGTGCCTGCGAGAGGCTGGCTGCGAGCACTAGAGGGGGCTGCTCTGCAGGCTGCAGCCCAGCACCCGCTGCTCCCTGGGGCTCCCCAGGCAGCGCTCCCAGGAGCTGGTTCTTCTGCAGCCCAAGTATTGGTAAGAGCTGCTGCTACCCCTGTAGCTCCATTAGGGAGAGGAAGATAGATTTTGGCAAAACCAGCTCGCACCCTGCGTTTCCCAAATGGGGTTCTTAGGGCGATCGCAGGCTCTGGAGAGTGGAGCTGTGAAGAGGTGACAGTGGTGCCTTCGCAGGAAAACTGAATGTGCACTCTCAGCACAGATCAGTGCCAAAGAGAAATAGCTCCATCTTTAAGTGAAACACAAATCCCAGCAGAAGCAGACTGCTTGTGACATAAGGTATATTATAAGCCTGAAAACACCCTTCAAAGGCAGATGCTTGGTGGACTGGTTTTTTTCCCAAGGGCATACACAATAATTTGAGCTTCCCAAATACATATAAACTGGTACATCTGTATCTGCAGTCTTACAGGGTAACTTCATGCTCCTCATTTACAAGCCAAAAATATACTTCATTTATGACCAAAAAAAAAACCAAACCAAAAAAAATTAGATTTGTGACTATGTGGTGTCAGGATGGTTTTATTTCAAAGTATGAGATACCTCACTCAACAACCCTGGGTGAACTGGGTCACCTTCCTGACTGTCACTGCAAACATGGCTGAGGCTGAAAGCCAGCTAATTCACCAGGGACAGCCAGGACGAGCCTGCAGAGGCCACGGTGCTCTGCCAGGTACAGTTCAGCTGCTTCTGTGGGCACTCGACAAAGCCAGCAACTCTGATCTGACAGGGGCCTTGAGGTGGCAGGCAGAACTTGCTGCAGAGCTACATTCAGCCCTGGGTGGGCTGCCATGGGGAAGAAATCTGTGAGTGCCCACTCTTTAGGGCTCCAGGACTGAGCACACATGAGCCCAGCTGCAAGAGAAGACCTCTTCAGCTGTAAGACTCCAGGTTGTGGGTGTCGTGAATTCAAACTCCTGGGATAAAGGGAGGCCCAGAGATGGATCCCCCGTTTCCCACACACACAAGCTGCTGTTATGCACAAGAACAATCTCAGTCATGTCCCTTCTGCCTGGATTCACACGAGAGAAGTACAGTCTGCCTGTGACCCTGGCCAGGGAGACGATGTATCCTCAGTGTCCAAACGTAGCTGGAAGGCCAACACTTAGTGGCACTTAGGCAACAGACTCTTTGCAAAGCAAAGCGAGGGTGCAGATTCTTTTGTGCTCCTCATTGCCAGAGAAGCAGAAAAAAAGTTTTGTAAATGTACAACTCCTTTCATATCTTCACTTCATCTTTGTCAATGCCAGAGTAATTTGGTTATGAATCTGTCCCCTCTGCCACCAGCCCTGTCAGATTACAGAGCTGGGCTCCTCTGGAGACTGGTGATAGCAGCAGCTGCTCAGAGCAGCTCTAAGGAAAGAGCAGAGGCAGGAGCCACAGCGTGTGGTTTAATGGACTGGAGGGGCACGTGGGTGCCAGTGAGCTCACCTGAAATACACTGGAGCCTGCAGCACCATTGGCAAGTCAGCTCACTAGACTAACTGGCCACGTGTCAACTCTGCTTTGGGGAACTCTGCTCCCTCACTGTGGTACCACCAGCCAATGAAACAGGAGAGCACAGCCACCCCCATGGCTCTCGCTTCTTTTCAGGTAGCACATTGCCACAGACCAAGGACGAGCAGCCCTGTGTAACGAGCCACCACTCACCTCTTTAGGAGAGGCCTGGGAAGCATTTCTAGACCAGAGTCTGGTTTCACATGGGGAAACTGTGCAGCTCTTAGCAAAGAAGCTATAGCTCTACAGCTGCCATTAGAGTGCTGCCCGAGGCACAGTTCTCTGCTCATTTCCACCACTTTGTGGTTACTGCTACAAGTTGATGTTGCCATGCAAAGCCACTCTGAAAAGCATACCATGTCCTACACAAACAGTGATCTTCTCTCATCTTGGGAAGACCAAATGCTACTATATAGTTATTCATATGGCATTAGGAGACCAAAGCAGAGGGATCTAATTTCAAGAAGTCTAAATCAGGTACTTCACATGAGATGCTCCACTGAAGACAGCAGGAGCTGGGACAGGGCAGTGCTTCAGGAAATAAGCTGCAAGAATTTCAGATCGGACACCCTACAACTAACAGGTAACTTGGAAAACGTCATCGACTGAAAGACGAGAGATACACAGGATACTTACAGGTAGCGTGGCCCGGTGCCGAACAGAAGCCGCTGTCAGATCACTTCCATAGCTCCTCCGTGTTTGCAGTTCAGATGCACTTAAGTTACTTTTGGTCCTTCGCGATCCCAGTTCAGGGGCACTCCAGGAACTAGCTGTGGCACTGCTCAGTGATGAGGTCTGGTCCAGGGAGTTTGTTCTTGCACTGTTCCCTTCCGTTTCTGAGAGGTCCACTGAGGACCTACATGTGTTTGTAGTACTGGAAGCTGCACTTTTCTCCACTTTGGTTTGAGAGTCCTCTAAGGAATGTAAGCCTTGTCTTGTTCTCCAGGAACTTCTCACCGTGACGTGTTTTGTTTCAGATGAGCCTGTATCTGAAAAGCCATGGCTCTTCCACCTGATTGTCTCTGAAGGCAGCTCACTGCTCCTCTCCACGAGTTCAGAAGTTTTTATCATAATGCTGCTTCTGGAGACCACTGTTTCTGCTTTACTTTTTGGCACTGCCTCTTCAATTCTGTCAGTATTAGACAGTTTCAGAGCACTTTTATTAATTGATATCTCAAAGGGTGTGGGGACATTGTTTGTTATTGGTGAAGGCTCATTTGGAGCAACTCTGATGTTGCTGGTGGTAACGTGCCTTTCCTTTGCCGCTATATCTGCACTGGTCCTCGGAGGTGTTGGCTCAGAAGGGAAGATTGTGATGCTGCTTGTAATTTTATTTGTTACTGTTTTAAAAACAGACTTCTGTTTTTCTGACTCTGCCTCAGGAACAGTCTCTCCCATGACTGCCTTCACATCCCTTTCAACAATCGCAGGTTTAATGACTGCTTTTGATCTCAGAGCTTCTCTTGGGCTGAACGACCTTCTGGATTTAGGTCCTCCAGTGCTGGCATCTAACGGTTTCATACACGTGGTGGAGTCTTGTTCATTTACAGGGCTTTTGTCATTTTCGAAAAGTGAGGTTCTAAAAACTCCCCTGGAATTGGAGAACTGCTTGGAACTGACTTTCTTTCTTGTCTCAAAATCTGACTGAGAGGTTGGCTTTTTGCCTCTTCCTGAATCTTCATCTGAATTAAGTTTTTCCTGGTTACTCTGGATGGTTTTAGAGTCCACTTTTAAGCCAGAATTTACATGATCCATCGCTGAAGTTGAGCACTGTTCCATGTCTCCTTTATCAAGACCTGTGAGAATCTCCAGGATGTCTTCCTGGCTCCTAGAGCGATGGGAATGCTTTGTTAGCGTCAAAGGCTTCGCGCTTTCAAGTGACGTATCTACGAACTCTTTTTCCTGGGAGATTATTGCTCGTTTAGCCCTCCCCTCTGAGGGCTGTCTCTGTGATGCAGCAGAAGCGTTAACTGGTTCTGCTTTAGAGCCAGTGGAGTCCGACGTTGTCACATGGGAGGAGAGTTGGTACCTGTACACCAAAGCTGTGCCGTTGGAAGTGGAGTGATTGCCCCTGGTGAGCACCATGTCCCCTGAGAAGTCGCTGCCCTCCGCCTGACTTGTTTTCAGCTTCTCGGCCAAAGAAGCCACGGATTCTCCTCTGCTTGACTTTTCATCCCATGCATCAGCGCTGGTTTGGCAGTTGCCACGGAGCACCTGAGATGCCTTTTCAGCCCTGGATCTCAGGCCTGTGTCACCAACAGGTTTGGAAGATGCTTTCCAAGATTTCTGCTCATGTGCAGCAGGAGGATATCGGCTGAGGACAGATGGCTGCTCTTTTGATCTCTTCCCCTCATTCTGCATGACACAGCCTTCCTTCTGACCAGAAGAAAAAGTGGAAACTACAGATTTCTCATCCCTTTTTTTCGTATCTGTCACAGCGGTGTCTGAAAGGGCAGATGTGCCAGATGCTTTTCCTGCTTTTCTGTTCATTAAGCTTGGGCTGGGCACCTGCTTAGCACCGTGGCTGTAGCCATCACAGCTGACAGAGAAATCTCTGTTCCTTGCTCTTTCTCGGCGCTGCTGTGGTGAGAGCTCCCTTGGCTTGTGCTTGGCAGCTGTCAGATCAGCTGTGACACCTCTGTATTTAGGCCTGTCATGTTTTCCCCTGCTGGAAACGCTCGTATCTTCGTTTTCGACTTCTCCATTCTCCAGATCTTTCTGTTTCTTTATTTGCATTTTTATCTCTTCTAGCTGACCCGCTAAAAGTTTGTTCTTATTCTGTTCACTCAAGTAACTGTCTTGCAGGTCACTGTTTTTGGCTCTCATTGTTTTAAGTTCTTCTTCTAATGATTCAAAACGTTTGATCTGAGTTTTAAGTTTCTCGATTTCTTGGGTGAGATCTTTCACTTTGTTATCTTCCTGATTTTTATTCTTTTGGTTTTCTGATTTATTCCTGCTTTCATTTTCTACATGTTTCAGGTAATCCACACTCCCCTTCCTCCTGGTCTCCTTAGACGGCAATGCAGAAGTCAGGTCATCTTCAATTCTCAAATCATTTCTGTCCAGAAGATTATTTGATGACCTTTCCAGCAAGTTGGATGCATTTCTAGTTTGATCTGCCCTATTTAGTTTATTGTTTTGTTCTAGTTTCTGTGTTAGCTCCTGGATTATTTTTTCATTCTGCTTTTCTCTTTCATTAAAATGCTTTCTTTCAGTGATAAAGCTCAGTGCTAAGGCTTTCAGTTTTTCTAACTCGCTTGTTAAGCTCTGCTCAGTTTTGTCCAGCCTGTCCTCAGATGCCTCCAGTTCCTTCACTTTCACTCTAAGTATTTCTAATTCTGTTGATATCTTTTTGGTCAAGTTCTTTTCTTCATTGAGGCTAAGACACAGCTGCGTGCAGTCGTTCTTGCTCCTGCCAAAGGCCTCCTCCAGCTTCTCCAGCTCTGCCATTCTTCTTTGAAGGTGTTCAATTTCTGACTTCAGCTCTCGGGTGAGGCTCTCTTCCTCTTCAAGTTTTTCTTTCATTAACCGGCAAAGCTCTTCAGCTTTCCTAATTTCTTCATCCTTGCCTTCGATCTTCAGCACTCTCTTCCGCAGGGCTTCAATGTCAGACAGCATGCTGGAGTTGCTGCCTTCTGCCTGGATAACTTTATCCTGGAGGTCAAGCAGCTCATCCTCTGCTTTCTGTAGGTTTTTGGTTGCTTCCTCCAGTTCATCAAGGCGGCGACTAAGACTCTGCAATTTGAATCGTAGGTGCCGATTTGACGTTTCCTTGTACCCTGTAAATTCTGCCATGTTTATTTTTTTATTCCTTTTAGGTGAAAACTTTGCTTAATCTGGGTGAACGGTGTGGTCTTTAACACCTTGCGTGTTTCTGGTATGTTAACCGTTTCTTTGAACAGAGATAATCTCACCCTGAAAGAAAAAATGCTTAAAGTCAATATAAGAGCTTAGAAAGAAAAAATGCTTAAAAACAATATAATAGCTCAGAATATTTATATTCTCACTGTGGAAGTTAGACTATAAATATTTATATAAATACCTTTTAAATTAAACATCTTTCTGAGTGCTAAATTAGGAGAAATGAAACTGCAGAGAACAGCCACAGTCCATTTACTGTGGTTATACCGAGTTTCTAAGACTAGCCTGTTCGCCAGCTGAGGGAAGGAAGTGCTCTCCTCTGCTGGCCTGCACGGTTGGTGGGTGCATGGGTGGGTGGACCCTCACCCCAGCGCTCAACAGTCACACAAGCTGCCCGTGTGCAAGCTCTTATGCTGCCAAGGTTTGTGCACCTGCGGGACTTGGGTCCCCGTGCAAGGACATGTCCATGCAGCAGACACCTCTCTTTTTAGCACTGCACCAGTCTCCTGAACACATCTTAGAGATGAAGATTCAGGAACTATAAACAAGACTTGGAAACTAGAAAATACAACTGCCAGACATTCGATGAGGGAGGGGCAAGCTCACACACCCCCAGCTCACAGATGGAGGGTGGGAGTGCTGCCAGTATTTCTCCTGCAAGCTGCTCAGTGGAAACCTTCACCTGGGTTACAGTCACATTCTGAGGACACTGTGTCAGTGGAGTTTCAAGTTTCTCCCTTCTGTTTCAAAAGCTGTCGTTGCCCTCAGCTGCCACCCACTCGCCCACCCAGGAGCTGAGCAGTTGCGAATGCTGACGCCTCCCCACCCTGCTGCCACCGACACCAGTGACTAGAACACGGGCACGTTCTGACACACTACATGTGGATCTCTTCCCAGCACAGCTCAGGGGTGGCAGAGCCCTCTGTGCTTGGCAGGGAGTAGCAGGGAGGGGAACCTGAGCGGGTCAGAACGGCTGCTGGGAGGATCTGTGTCCCTCTCACCATTAGCATCGTCCCGTCCTCGGCCTGAGGCGCGTCCCCATCGCTGGCAAGGGCTGCTGCAAACGTGAGGGAAGGGGAGGGGACTGCAGCTCTGCGACCCGGGCCCTTGCTCAGGCTGTCTGCCTCGGAGGAGGACTTGGCCTCCAGCCTTTCCGTGAAGCTCACTGCAGAGGAAACGCGCAGGAGGTTCCCATTTCACAGTGCCAGGATGCCAGGAGGAGATGGCACCAGTGCAGGGGACTGCAGCACCCCAGCACGGAGCCTTGGACTGACGGCGATTCCTATCTTGCTGGGCAGGAGGGCCAGGGCTGCCAACAGGCACCCGCCACGCACACCAGGCGTCCTGCACCTCTCCCGAGGGGCCTCCTTCGCTCCGAGGGGTCACCGATCCCTTTGCTTGGGCTCCCGCACCTCGGGCAGCCGAGAGGAGCCGAGCAGAGAGCACAGCAAGAGAAACCTCAGCGGGCTGCGCGCAGCGGTGGGCCTGGCCGGGCCTCGGCCCGTGCCCGGCTGCTCCCTCACCACCACCCCCCCCACGCGGCCCCCAGCCCAGGCAGCTCCCTCAAGGC
>WUAM01000256.1:491210-517234 GCA_024336885.1 Actenoides hombroni | reverse complement strand
GCACCGCTGCCGGGGGGCCCCCTTCGCTCCGAGGGGTCACCGATCCCGTTGCTTGGGCTCCCGCCCCTCGGGCATCCGAGAGGAGCCGAGCAGAGAGCACAGCGAGAGAAACCTCAGCGGGCTGCGTGCAGCGGTGGGCCTGGCCGGGCCTCGGCCCGTGCCCGGCTGCTCCCTCACCAGCACCCCCCCCACGCTGCCCACAGCCCAGGCAGCTCTCTGCAGGCGGGAAGGGCCCTCCAGACCCTGGGGGGATCCCGCCGAGAACCGTCCCCAGAGCACCTCAGGAACAGCCGAAGCCAGCAGCCTGGCAGTGCCCTGAAGACAAAGGCCTGTTCCCAGCAGGCCCCGCAGCAGGCTGTTAATGGTTAACCCGGCACCGGTCGCTGGTGGGGAAGGGAGAGCGGCCTCCTCC
The DNA here is from genome assembly GCA_024336885.1 of Actenoides hombroni. NCBI lineage: Eukaryota > Metazoa > Chordata > Aves > Coraciiformes > Alcedinidae > Actenoides > Actenoides hombroni. Next base: position 516,822 of record WUAM01000256.1, on the reverse strand, counting down.
CTGCTGCTGGAGCGCCAGGCAGATCCCAGCAGGACTGGGGTGCAGTACTGGTTGTCAGGCCACAGCTACTGCGGGTTGTTTCTGCAGAACCCCGGGGCAAGGGCTGCGTGTGGCCCACAAGCACCAGCTGCCAGGAAAGGGGCGGCTCTGGCTCCCAAGTGCCAGGCTCCTTACACAGACACCATGGCTGCTTGTCAGACTCTGCCAGTGGAACCAGTCCGAAAGCCCTCTTCGTGGGAAGGGGTAGGAAACAGACAGCTACCTCCACAGGCAGGTGCGCAGAGGGGCTGCTCTTCCCCTTCCTTCCTCTTCTTCCTTCTTCTACATCCCAAATATTCCTGCAGCATCAGCTGCCACCTGGATGAAGCAGGGGACATGTACACACAGAGCGAGAAACCCTGCTGGGGAGGCCAGTAGAGGACCAAGCTCAGTGAGCAGCTAGGTGCAGAGAGAGGACCTTGTCCTGAAAACAACAGCTTCTGCAGACAAAAGAAACAATCACCCTGGGAGGTGACCTGGGGTGATCCAATGCAGTCTTCACCAGGAAGAAGAAAAAGGGTTATGAGCACAGATCCCTGGGAAGGGACCCTGCATTGCTGGTGAACCATCCATCTTGTTGCTCCAGCAAACCATGCTCCTAAAGCTGGTTGCTACAGAGTCTGGACCATGGCTAATAGCATGCCTTCGTGTCTGCACAAGATAATGCCCAGTGAAGAGATTGGTGCGGGCCCTGAGTCACGATTAAGACCCTCTGGCTCCACTGTCATAGCTCATGGGTCATAAAGAGCAGGAGAGGGATGTTGGAACGCAGCCACTGGTCTCCTCTGTGGATGTCAGAGGCTGGTCAGAGGCGGAGAGGAGAACCTGATTTTAGAAAGAAACGCTCAAATCTTTGAATGAAGCAGAAAATTTAACTCAGCAATTAATTGCATGAGTGAATTACTAGCGGTGTCCCTGAGGGGCTGCTTATGTTTAAAGTCTTCATTAACGACAGAGATGATGGGATGGAGCACATGCTCAGCAAGTTCATGGGTGACAGTAGACTGGGAGCTGGGGGGAAGCATGGCTACTACGCTGCAGGGCAGGGCTGCTATTTGGAGGGACCTTGACAGACTGTAGAAAGGGGAGGACAGCAGCCTCAGCAAACAGAAGTTCAGGTCCTGCTCCTGTGGCACCAGGACAGGTTAAGGATGATGGCTAGAAAGCAGCTTCCCAGAAGAGGATCTGGGGAGTCCTGGAGGACAAAAAGTTGCACGGAGGTCAGCAGTGTGTCCTTCTGGCTGAGAAGGCCAACGACAGCCTGGGCTGTGTCAGCAAGTGTGCAGCCAGACAGTCGAGGGAAGTGATCCTTACTCTCTGTTTGTCTCTTGTAAGGCCGTATCTGGAGTGCTGTATATCTTTTGACACTACCTGGTACAAGAAAGGTGCAGATGTACTGGGCTGAGTCCAGCAGAGGACACATGGGCTGGAGCAGTGGAGGTACCAGGACACACTGAAGGAACTGGGTTTACTCAACCTGAAGAAGAGAGGACAAAGACCTTTTGTTGCATGAAGCTACCGAATGTAAGGGTGGAGAAGACAGAGTCAAGCTCTCCTCTGAGGTACACAGGGAAAGAAGCAAAAGAAACAAGCTGCAACAAGAAAAATTCCAAGGACTTATGAAGTCTTCCCCCACCCCCCCAGCCCTCCCAGCTCTGTGAGAGTGGTCAAACACTGACACAGAGTCCCAGAGAGGCTGTGAGACCTCCATTTGCGGAGGTACTCAGAGCTCTACTAAAGGCAGCCCTGGAACTCCCCAGTACCTCCCCAGCTGACATGATTTACTGCAAGGAATGAAAGAGACTCAACCTAATTAGCTTAATAAGGCAAATAAGGATATAAAGCAACATGTTCTACAGACAAATACGTTGAGTAGAAAGAATGCATGAGAAATCTTCTAGCAGAAGGCCCTTTAACTTCTTGGCAAAGCCAGAACTAATCCCAGTGCTTGGAAACAGAACCTAAACAAACTAGTATTAGAAAGAAAGTGCACATTTATAAGATTGAGGGGAATCAGCCAATATAAAATGCTACCTTAGATGTAGTGGCTGCTTTAAGTTGGTCATGCTTTGAGTGAGGGCTTGAACCAGAGACTTCCAGGGGTACTTCCAACATAAACTACTCTGGCTGTTCATGACTGTTCTTCTCTAGTCTGCCACTGATACCAAAATATCAGCAGGAATGGTGCAGGATTCACTGTTACTAATGCTAATTAATATTGTTGGGGGATGTTTAAACATGACTTGTTAAATAAATCTGGTAAGGCAGTAACTTGCTCAGCTTGTAAAGGTACTGAACAATCTGATGTAGGTCTGGGGACTTTACATTTTTCTCTCTTTTTGGAAAGTGAGCAATTCTAATCTTAGCTCTATTTTACATTTTTAGCAGAAAAAAGGAAGAAAAGAGGATGGTAATTTTCACAAATGGCAAAAAAAGCCCCCTGTGGCAGTGGCAAATATAGTAAGGACAGTTCAGCTAAACAGAGGCATTTGAGTCACTGAAAAAGTGAGATCAAAGACTCCGAAGGGCTGTATCCTGGAAACACCGAAAAGGTTTAAATCATCACAGCTGAAATCTTACTACAGAAGCAGCTGATGTACTGCTGCAGCTCAGAGGCAGACCCAGCAGACCCCAGCTGGATCAGCAGGAAATAGTAGAAATATGACAGCAGAAATGACATTCTTTTGTATGCAATACTGGACTGTCTGTGTTTACACACCCAAGTCTGGTGCATCTCACCTTGCTTTAGTAGTGACACGGATGGAGCAAGAGAGACATCTATGAATTGCTCTGGAGTCTTCTAGATTCAAAGAGAAAAAGGTGCTCAAGTGTCTTCATCTGACCTTCCCAGGAAGCCAGGACATTCCACAGGAAGAGAGGAATCACCCTTTGAGGGATCATACTCTGCCTGCTGACAATGAAGGGAACCTAGACATGGGCCTAGGTACAGATATCTGGGTGGCAGTTGCCTCCCCTGCAAATGATGCCCCTCTCTCTCCAGAGGCCACGCATCAAAAACACAAGCTGAAAGTTTGGGAAAGCCCAGAAGAGTAATCACAAGTGCTTTTTTACCCTTTAAATCTCTAGGAAATCACTGATTTCAACTGCACAACAAAGGCAATCCTGCATTAAGCCAAGAGCCACAATTACATCTGTTTGGATTTGAGTTCTTGAAAAAATGCCCTTCCAATGAGCCATGGAGGAAACCTGGGGAATCTCAAACTATCTCTTATTCACAGCAAATATCAAGGCAAAATGTTTGGCCAGTAAATACCTACAAGGAGAAAATATTTGGTCAGACCTAAAAGGTTCTTTACTATAGCACATTAAACCAAAACCCAATTTCACAAGAGACGTGGCACACAATTTGACCAATTCCAAGTAAGAACTTACTAACAAACTGCAGTGAATTTACCAGGATTCACTATTTCAATGACTCATCCTGATGCTGCTTTTCCTCATGGATTTGTCATTGGGCTTTCTGGTTTTCCTCACCAAGTGTGTATATCTCCTATCTGTATTTATATTATCATTATCAATTGCATCCTTTCAGAGCTCTTCCGACTGCATGGCTTTGAACACAGCATCCTGTTAAACAGCTGGAACAATCCAGTATTTAGGACATTTACTAGAGTACTTTCATAACTCTTAATTACCTTTCATGTTCTTAAATTTAATTTTTTCTGCACACACAGTTTTGCTCATTATCTACAGTTTTATGAAAACATTCCTTTAGCAGCATCATTGGATAGATCCTTCCACTGGGACTATATTCTTACCTGCACAAAATGCACAGTAAGTCCACAGCTGTGCATGGAGGCAAAAATACCTCTGGCTAGAAACATTTGTGCTAGCTGAAATGCTTTATGAAGTGGGAGATAACCATCTTTTATTTCAGGAACAGCAATTAAATGACTAGTACTTAAGACCTTCAGAGATATCCTCTGCCAGAAGTCCTTAGGACGGTGATGCTGTTCCTCTCCAGATGCACAGAAGCATCTTACCCTGCATGTTGTGTTCCTGGCTTTGATTTGGCTCTTGGCAAGAGTCCCACAAGCACCCACTGCTCTGGGTTTCAGGATGTCCCCAACACACCCATGTGGGAATAACTGTTGGCACCCACTCCTACTATGCTCTCTGCTATGCCAAGATAAAAATGCTGCCAGCTGCCGTTTGTGTCTGTCAAGTGCTTGAAGACTCCACTATCTCTAAGAAGCACATTTTGCATTTAATCTTTGGGGGTTTTATATTTTTATTTGTGCTTTTATACTGATAATGCAACATCCCTCACTGTGGTTGGGGGAGCCTGGGCCCCCTGTGATGGCACTGAAGGTTTTCCAGTACCCGTCATCAAAAGGGTAAAGTCTCATCATAGATGTTAAGATCCAGCATTCCCCAAGCCTAAAGGTGAATGAAAATTATTCATGTCTTGGCCTACAGCCACTTTTTATTCATTTGTTCTTTTGCTCTCGAAGCTGTGAAGGTTTCCAGTAGACCCTGGAGAGCAGCACTCATCACAGGCAAGAGAAAATAAATAGATTCAAACACAGCTATAATCAGATATAAGAATACCAATTTGTTCCATTGTGGTTGGAGTCCTTGGGGTCCTCCACAGCATCAAATCCACACAGGCAAAGAGTTTTGCATTCCTCAGCTGACAGCTGGCCTAGTTTCAGGTGAGGAGCAGAGCAAGGCTGTTGTCCATGCTCTTGTGGATGGGGCATACACCTGGTAGTACTCTTTCCACCTCTCCAAATCCTGGGGTGAGCTCAGATCCTCCCTGTTCTGTTTGTTGCTAAATTATTGTTCAGAATACCTATGGGAACTGTACTTTTGCACTGAGCGCAATGCTGGGAGTGTTTGCAAACAGCTGACGAAGGGGAGCCTTAGGCAATCTAGGTCTCTTGACTGTGTACTCAAGACAGTCACTTCAGGTGTAAGGACAGCCCCGAAGATGGACATCAGCAAACCCCAGGGTATCGAGGGGGTCCTCTGAGCAGTCCCAAATGGCCAAGCAGGTTAGGGGAAGATGACCAGCCCAGCCTGGGGTTCTAACGCGTACTCTTGCACCTAAAGTGTGGTTTGGGTGTGTTTGGATTCTGCCCTGTGTGCATATCCCTCTGCAGTTTTAATTAAAGTGGTGCTGCACACACATGCAAGGGAGTGTGAGCACGTTACGCTCACAGGCAGTGATGCTGCTGACAAACCATGCTGGCAGCACAGCTCGGCATGGCCAGCGCAGCAGCAGGACTTTTCTTCCCTGCCCCAGGATGGGATGGAATGGGCTGGGAGGAGTCCAGCAGGTCATTCTTCATTTGTGTAGCAAAATTTCTCTGCCATTTATATAGGAAAAGGACACGGGCGTCACAAACTGCAGCAGATAAGGATGCTGTGGCCAGAGCCATCAGTCAGTTAAAGGAGGAAGGAAAGTTTTTCTTAATTTGATTTTGCCTTTCATGAGGTCCTTCCAGCATCTGGTTCTTGATCTCACACAGTACTCCTGGGAGTAGGAGAAAAACACTCCAGGAAAAAAAAAAAAAAAAGAAAAACCAACACAAAAAACCCCCAACCAGATATAAACCAAGATATTCAAATAAAATAAGAAAACCCAGATAAAATAAGAGTCAGAGTCCACCATGTGTCATCAGCCCCACATGCCACCTGCAGGTCCTGGGGCAGCTGAAGAGAGGTGGACAATGTGTCTGCTTACACCCGCAGGGGAAAGGGGCATCCTGACCCCACTGAACACACAGGGAAAATGCCAAGCACTTTTTAGGGATGTCTGTATTTTGAGGGATGAACTGTTTTAGGAACATCTGTATCTAGTGGGAGAGGAAATTCTAAGTCAGAACATGCTACAATGTTAGACTAGAGACATGTGAAACAGAGAGACAGCAGCCAAAAAGAACCACAACGACCACAACGTTCAAGGGGACTAAACCAAAGACACCAAACAGCACCCACAGCAAGTGTGGGAGACTGCAGCAGGCTCTGCGGATGCAGGATCAGATCTGGCAGGTCACGGAGTCACACAGACCCTGCACAACACTCAGATCACCCAGCAAACTCCTCAGTGCTGCTCTGCTCCCAGCATTATAAAAGGCATAAAGCCACCCCAGAGGTGTACAGCAGATGCTTTGGGCAGCACTGGGCCTTGAGCAGACACACTTGCTGTTGCTTTACTGTGCACAGCAGAGAGTTCCCCTGGCCAGCTTTGCAGTGCTCTCCCCTGGCTCCCCGTCAAAACCACAGCTTGCCTTGCACTGGGAAGACTCACAAGCAGAGGCTCACTGAGACCAGGTCGGAACATTTGGTGGCTGGGAGCAGCATCTTCCTCCCACAGATACCCAGTGGTGTTAATCTGCACAAGCCTCAAACAGAGCCCTGCAGCTGGTGGCACATGCTCTGGGAACCTCACGACGAGGAGGATGTTACCTGTACTCTGGAGCTCTTGATCAGAAATGGATTGATATTTCAGAGCCCCTGAGCATGCTGCTCCTATCTGCCAGGTATCAAAAAGTGCCTTGTATACGCAGCAGACAAGCTCCCTGTTTTGACAAGCTCTACATTTGCCTTATATTTGAAGTCAGTAACACATTTTTATGTATTGTATGCAAGCAGAAGAGTCGGTGGCACAGCCTGGGACCTCATCACATCACAAACCTCAAAAATTACCTGCCTGCCTTCTTCATGCTGTTTGATGAGAAATGTCCCATCCTGGAATCAAAGCTGAGGATTTTCTCTGCCTGTTTTTTTCTCTGACTCAATATCCCATGCTGCTACTTGTACTTCCCTCAGAAACAGATTTTACTGTCACATTTGATTTCACAAACACTATGCAGGCATATCCCCTGCAAGTCTCAAACTTGGCAGCATCCTGCAGATGGCATGGGAAAAGCAGCCCCAGCTCAGTGGTGTCTTTGTAAGATTTATTGGACCTGGAGATTTTCCACCTCCTTCACTTCTCCATCCCTTCCTCCCACCTCCAGCAGGCTCAGCATTGCAAGGGTCTCGGGGGCCATGGCTGTCACCATCACTTCACCCCCATAAGATGTGCTAGCACCAAGGTGACGCCTGGGCCTGAATCACCCCCTGGCTGGCTGAAAGCCACAGCATCCAGACTTTAGGAGAGCCTCAGACTAACTCAAGTTTCCCAACTGTCCTGCCACAAGGCCACCATTTTGTCTGTCACCGTTGTCTACTTCATACCCAGTTGTCAGTGGTTCTTATCTGTAATTCTCCAGCAGTGCCTCTTTGGAGGAAAGGGGCCTTGGACACCTCAGGGACACTGCATTATTTATGGAGATTTTTGTTCAGCGTTAATAGCAGTACAAAAATCAGAGTATTGGAGGAGGAATGTAAACCATGGGGGAAAACTACTGCTGAGTCTTGAGTGGTGCAGGCTTCTGGCTCACCCATCTCAGAAAGGATGCATGTAAAGAGACTGCCCAGGATCAGCCCCTCCATCCTGAAACTGAGACAGCTGATGGGGGGAGGATGTGCTAATACAGAGCCAGAAAAATCAGGAGTGGAGTAGAGGAAGTTGATGTTTGCTGCCATCCATAAAACACAAACTGATGAGAATCAGCTGGAATGACAGTGGGGAGGTTCAGAGCAAGCAGCAAACCCATGGGAATCACCACTTGCAGGATATCACAGATGCCAAAAGTTTATACAGATTCATAAAATTATTAGAGAATTTAATGGAAGACAATTTCAACTATTGAATGCAAAGAACACCAAGTCCTATGACTGAGGAAGTACCTAGAAGTGGCCAGGGAGGGAAATCATACTGTGTATTAGCTATTCTCATGTTCCAACGTCTGCTTTTGGCCACTGGTGCAGCTAGAACGCAAATGGAATCTTGGTCTGACCTACAGTGCCCTCTCCTCTCTTCCTTTTCTTCTCTCTTGTATCACTTCAGCCTACCTCTCTTCACTTCTCAAAATGCCATTTTCCCCAGATATTTAGCATAGGGCAGAAGCTCTTCTCAGACCTGTCTTCCATACTGTCATTTTATCAAGCTTGCCTCCTTGTTTTCTCTCCTTCCTCCCATCCTGTTGCCTTCTGCTCATCTCTGGTTGGGCTCACTCTGTTCAGCATTCTGCTTCTGCTTGTACATTGATGCTGTGGAAGCTAAAAGTCCTCGTGGATTCATAAAGCAGCAACGAGGCAAACTCATGGAAGAAAAATCCCTCAAGATCATGCATACAGGGACTCACTCCTAGCCCAGCAAGTCTCTGAGCCAAAGCTTGGAGGTTGGGAGAATCCTCTGGCCTGCACTGTTGCATGCTTTCCCTGTCCCTACTTTCCTTTCTGGGAGCCCATTTCCAGCCACTGCTGGAGATGGGATATGGGGTAGGTAAACCTTTGCTCTTATCCAGTAGAGCTCTTATCATCTTCTTGGGTGCTTGTATTGTCCCATCCCAAACATCTACCCAGGTCAGACAGGACTAACACTGCACATCTGACAAGTGCCCCACTACAAAGTATGCAAAACAAACCCACACAACTTACTGTCCAGCACCATCTACAGAGCTGGGAAAGGAATCTCTGCTATGATACACCTAATAAGATCAGCTTCAAGTACTCAGAAGTATCTCTGACTCATTAGGTGTGGGCAGCTTTAACCTTCACATTGTTCCCAGCATTATACCTGAGAGCCACATGGGCATTGATATACTGTGTGAAAATGACAGGGTATGGTTCCCTGTACCCTGTCTGATACAGGGTACACCCTACTCTCCTAACAGAGCAGTGGAGGGACATCAGAGCCAGCTCCTTTGCAGGAACACTCCTTTGATTGCTGGGTGAGTTTTCCTGGCCAAAAGCCTGGCTCGGCTCTTCAGGTTTTTCCACACAGATCACTATAAACCCTACAGAAAATGGGGGTTGCTCCAAAAGCCCTCCCAAAAAATGAGCTCATGGACCCAGAAGCACAGAAAACTGGTTATTCTTGTGACTTTCTTCCTGGAAGAACTCAATCAATGAAGTTTGTAAGTGTTCAAATGAAAGTTTTTTAGCTCCCTTACACTGACCACAAGAACAGCTTGGGGGGTTGCCATGGCTACTGACTGCCCTGAGCTAAGGCAGCTACTGAACCATCTGTTTCCTGCCTTGGACAGAAAGGAAAGGACAGGCAGGCAACCAGGCTGTGTGTGGGTGCATGCCCAGCCTTGGCACAGAAATGCAATTCAGCAAACTCCCCGCAGATCTCAAAGGCTGGGACAGAGCAGAGTTTGAGAAAAGGAAGCATACAGGCCCAAAAGAAGCTACACTTCACACGTGCACTAGTGTCTGGAGGCCAAGACAGCAGGGTAAAGCCATGTGGGGATACTAAGCAGAAAATCACCTAACATCTCCCAGTGCAATTACAGAACAATGAATGCACCTCTCACCCCATCCACACAGTCCCAGCTACCCCCAGGGTTCAGTGTGACAGTGTACACTCCTAGCTTTTTAACCCATGCCCCATTTTTTACTTTCCTCTCAGACCAGCAGGGCTGCTGTTTTTCAGCAGTGTATTTCAGAAGAAAGCAGCATCTCTGAAGCGCAGGGTCCCAGGCCGCGTGCTGCTGACAGGAAGCAACTCTGAAAGACACAGTGGCACGTTTGATTCACCCAAAAAGGCTGTAGGACATCACACTGAGCCACAGCCCACTGCCACTGGACTTCCCCAGCAGCCCTGACTGGTCTTTTGATGCCCTGCTACACAGCTAGTCCTATGGCCTATTTTCAACATCGTTTTGGTCAACCCACTGAAATAAAGCAGCCTTTGAAAAATAGGTTTCCCCAGCAATGGCTCTCTGGCCCTTGGGCCATACAATAATGTTCCAGAAGGAAGCTGGCACTGTTCAGGTGTTTTGATCTAGCCTACCCAAGGAGGTGCCTTTTGATAGAATTTGTTCAAGGATTCCCCCAGGTCCTCTTCCTTCAGCTGCCCATTTATCACAAGGTTTACAAGTTGTCTTTCCCGAGGTCTAGGCCCTGATGAAAACACAAGTTTCCTTGCTTGTGTTGCAATTTGGATTCATACACTTTGCTCTGCTTCAGTCATTTAAACAAGTACTGGGTCTGTTGCCACTTGCTCAGGGATGTCCCAAACTGTCCCAACACTGAAGCTGCTGAAGCAGTGCCTGCTGGCTGAGGTGAATCTGACACTTTCTCACTCCCAGCTGCGTATTCCCCCCTGCTACACACCCTCACATGCTCCTACCCCAAGCATTCATGAAGGACTTACCTGGCTAAAACGAACCTCACCGAGGTAAGAAACAGTGGACAGAAAAATGTTTGTCCCAACACAAAGGAGTACAAAGGTATGAACAAGGGTGAAGTGAGCAGCACAGGAGAAGAGGCAGAAGGCAGCACTATTTCATCAGTGAGACTTCTGGCTGCCCACAGATGCCAGAAGCACTTCTAAAGGAAAATGGTGACAGAGTTCTTACTAGCTCCCACCTACATAAGGACTTCAGCAGAAATGGGTTTACCTCCAGAAGGGTTTCTGGATCTGCATTTCAGCTTTGAACCTGCACCTTCCTGGTGAAGCTAGTGCCCTCACGTGACACTGGCAATGCAAGACTTGGCCTTGCTGCCACCCCACATCAGTGCATTCCTCCACCACGTTAGTAAAAGCAGCTGAAGACACTCTGAGTTCAGGCTCAGAGAGGCAAAGGCTAACTCTGAAGATCTAGGGAAGGACCTTCCATTCAGGGAGATGACAGATGCCATTCAGTGTACATCAGCATTAAGTTATGGGCATGTCGAAAACCATTCTAACCTGTAAAACAGCAAGCTTTCAGCTTACTGCAACCATTCAGGAGAATACCAGCTCATTGTTCCACAGTGGTCAAAAATCAAAACATCTAATATTATGAGTAACTAGCAAGTAAGTACAGCACAAATAAAACATTCTTTTGCCACTGTATCAGTCCATGGAGTGCCAGCATCTCCAGAGCTGTGTGAAATTCTGGTTCCATCTCAGCCTCTGCTGCCAGCTAGAAAAGATATGCAACAAAGATGGTCAAAAGTATGATTTCTGCAGAGGAAATCAGTGACAAACGAGAAAATTTAATGACTCTGGTGGAATAGGACAGAGCTATACAAAATTATGAGTAGTATGGAGAAAAGGGATATGATCAAATGTTCACTGTCTCTGCAGTTCCAACAAACAAGGAGATACTGCTCCTCATGACATGCAGATAAGCTGTTGGGCTCTGCCATAGGATGCTGTGGCCGCTAAAAGACTCCATGGGTTTGGGGCAAACAGATCACAGATACACCACAGATGTCTTTTGAGGGTTAGTAAATCCACAGAAGCAACATCCAGGTCTGTAAGTGCCCGTGCCACAAGCCAGAAGCTGGGAGAGATGCAGGAACTACTTACCACATGTTTTCCCCATTTCTACTCTCTTTTCTAGGGCCCTGTTCTTGGTCACTACAAAAATACTGGGCTAGATACAGTTGTGGTCTGATCCAGGACAAACGTAATGGCCTTGGGTAGGAAAGTCAAGCCCATCTTACAATACCAGAAGAAGGAAAAGATCCGTCCTGTTAGATTTGCATCAGGAGCTGGGTGAAACACGGATTATGGCAGAGATAGAAATCCCAGATAGTGGCTCTCCGTTGACAGGTCTCTGCCTTCTCTGGCAGGCCAGGCAAAGCAGCAGCTAGGCTTTGCTTTATGACTTTGAAAGATGTAGAAACCTTGGATCCCACATTGCACATCTTAACAGTAAAGGGAAAGAAAGGGCTCATCTCATCCACGTGTCAGCCTTCAGCACACTCCTGGAGCCAGGCAGAGCTTCAGGGTGAAGCCAGAGCAAACCCATCATCCAGACTGCTGGTAAACCCTCTGCTCCTGCAGCTGACACACAAGGTGACCCAGGTGACCTGCTCCTGTCCTTGGTGTTTGAAACCCCAAGATGACCGTGCACGGCTAGACAACTCCAACATGCATTCTGGGGCTGGGCATGGGCAGTTCCGTGCTCGCTTCCGTGGTGTTCAGTGTCTGCTGTGCCAGAAGGGCTTTGACTCCACACTCGCCCAGAGGTGGAGGCCCTGCAAGGAGGCAGCAACATGTAATTGCACAGAGGGAATGTTCTGGTCTCATGTCACAACTTAAGACAGAGCTGTCAACAGACTATTTAACAACATAATTTGCACATTTATTTATTTTTTTAAGTAGGCAGTTTTGTGCCAGCCTCAATCAACAAGATTCTGTTCACCATCAAGAGCAACATACAATTCTGCTAACCAGTCTGAACTCTGATAAAGGAGATCGATTCCAGGTTAGGGAGGTTCTCATGTCTAAAATCAAGCTGAAGGTAGAGTCTGAAGTATGATGAACTGAAGTTTGTGAAAATGGAGAAAGAACAGGGATATTCAAATTCATAGCTGTGCTGGTAACTACTTTAACCCTTGCTAAATTGGGTAAGAGTCACACTCAAGAAGCAGCAGACATAAGGTATCTTGACTTTATTAAGGTTTTTAACACTGTCTCCCATAAGCAGAGTAGATGAATGCATGTCTAGATGAAACCACAATAACCCTGGAGGTCTAGGACTCTCTGAAACTGTCCAGTGATTCAGTGTGAAAACGAGAAGCCTTTTCAATAATAATAAAAAAAAGAGACATGGTAAGAACTCCTATGGGAGGTCAAAGGTCTGTGTAGCCCAATATCTGCCTCCAAACATCACCAGCAGTGATTGCTGGGGAAAGAATATAACAAACATGACAAACAGTGATCTTTCCTCTCTTGTGTTTTCCTAGCACAACCCCTCCCCATTGGGTCTGTTGAGCAGTCTCTTTACCAGGACAGGTAATGGAGCGGAAAGGAGACCGAGACAGCATGGAGATGCCGCCAAACTGAGAGCAATGGTGAGCCCAGAACAGAGAATAATCCTGACACACGGGAGAAATATTTCAGAACCCAAACTGAAACTCATCCCCAGGCCAAGTCAGGCATCACAGGCAAGTGAACTACCTAAAGAGAGAATGGGTGGACTCACCGCAGAAAGCAAACACAGAGGTAAGGGAGAGCCTCCATCTACGGGTCATCTTTTGTGGAAAAGGCAGGTCATGCCCTGGGCACATTAAGAGAAGAACTGTACACACACCAGGTGAAGTAAGTGTTCTATTTTTCTGATGACTTTGAGGCCCGAGACACAGAATTTTCTTCAGGGCTTAACTACAGAGCCGCACTCTGGGACACAGAGGCCCACGAAGGGATGGCCCAGGCCTGCCGTGTTCTGCAGGAATCAGCCAGAGACAGCAGCCACCTCCGTGCTGCTCTGAAGATGCAAGCCCTGTGCTGTGCAGGGCTCTAAGGCACAGTTGTCCTCACAAGCCACCCCTTCCACTCCTTGCTGGCTCACTCCCACGATCCACTCACAGCAGACCTGTGTGCAGGGCTCAGACACCCACAGCAGGGAGCACAACCTCTGCACCTAGTGCCCAGCTCAGCAGCAGTGCCACACCATAATGGGTAGCCCAAGTGGCTACTGAAAATCAAAGGTGAACGGGACAGCCCTTTGGCATCCCTCCCAGTTATCCTACACTGGAAAATCTGACTGCCTGACCTCAAGATCCTACTCAGCCCTACCTTTGTATGGTTTGAGTTAAAAAACTGGCTTAGCTCCCTGCTTCATCTCCTTTGACAGTACCTGTGTCCCCAGAATTTAGCCTTGTAAGCTGTTCATTCAATACAGAAGACTCCAGGCACCCTCCACAGATAAAAAAATGAAAGCGGACAGCACTGTCAGATAATTGTTCATCTCATGCCAGTTTGCTGCTGGTGGCCGGATGGATGAATGGTCCCATGGAGACTGCACTGTTACCCTGCTGGCCCAAAAGAACACTGAAGGGTACACCTGTACCAGCACATGAGCCTTGCTTATGTCCATTCTCTGCTCCAAGGACTAGGACGGAGCGAGCCCCTCTGCCCTATTAAACCTGCTCTGCCTCCAAGCAGGACAGTCTTTGCTCACTCCTGAGCTATCCCCAGGAGATGTCTGGGAAGGTCCAGGCCAAGCCATGCCAAGAACCATACAAACACATTGCACTGCTGATGGTAATCCATGGATCAGGATTGTCCTCTAGAACTCCTTAGTACTATTAGGGAAAATCTTTTGGAAACAGCTTAGAGAAATGGCCAACTTTTAGCTAATTTCAGGAAAGGTGCCCTGTCCTCTGCACACCTTGCGCCCTGCACTTCCTTCTGCTCCATGCATGTGGGAACTCATTCTGAGCAGGCCCAGTAGGCACCGTGTAGATCCTCAGACAGACAGCACATCAGCACAAGGAAATAAAATGTGACTGGAATTAAAAATGAACATTCAGATGTAAATAGCTGTCTATATTTTAGTTTTTGATTAATCTTTACTAATAGTCCTGTAACTCAATAACCCTCAGCAGACATCTAGGCTTAACTAGTCTGATAAAATTAAATATACAAGCATAAGCTCCATTTTTAATTGCTCTCTTGTAGGTCCACTTTATAAACCATTAGCATTGCTATCCACCCACTGAACAAAAAATCTCTACCACTAGAAAGAAACATGATCATCAAAATCCCCCAGATCAGTAAGAAGTTTTAACCCAAGTCTCTGGAAAGTTGCTGTTGCTGAGGGGACCCCTCTTCAGGGTACGCTGCCGATTCCCTTGGCTCATCTGCAAGAAGCTTTGCCCTGGCCTGGCCGACACCTGACACAGCCTCCCTGATGTAAACCCAGCCCTTGCCCCGCTTAGAAACTTCTGGCACCACTTCGGGACCCTGCGCCGGGACACACGGACAGCCGGGCTTCTCCGGGTGTGCCGGGCGGCCTGCCCCGCGCAGCCAAAACCCACGGTGCTGAACCCAGGCTGCCATCAGCAGCAGTGCAGATTTGTGGAAAGGCCCCTGAGGAAGCCAGGGAAGATGAATCAAGTTACAGGCGCTACTGCTTGTTGCTCGCGGAGCAAACCAGTGTTCAGACTCGACCTGGAAGCTTGTCGTGGCCGGGCCGCACGCCCGGGGGCTCAGCCGGCCTTCGGACCCCGCCCCGGGCAGCGGCCCACACACGCTTCAGCCCAGTGGCACCAGAAACGCCGCACGACCCTGCAGCTCTTGGATGAGCGTTTGTTAGAGAGGGGACAGACCGGCTGCATCCCCCAGCTCAGCCGGGGACCAGCAGGGGCAGAGCCCAGGAGGAAGCGGTCACCCTTTGGAAGGCCTCTGGCATGGCAGCTGCCTGGCATTAGTTACATCCACAGCTTGCTTGCAGCCCTCCCTGTGCCCACGGTATCACTGCGGGGCAGAGGGGAACTTTTCCGGGTAGGAAGGAGACTGTCTCCTGTCTGCTCCTTCTGCAATCCATGAAATCTGCTCTGCTCAAAAGAGAGACCTTGGGTGCTGTTACTAAGCCGAGGCTTCGCTGCCAGCTCAGGGTCTCTTCCAGAGGCCTCAAGGTGCTCTGCGAGAGCAGCGGGACAGACACCGCACCCACGACAGGCACTGGCTCACAGGCAGGCAGCAGAGAAGCCAAAGCCTGTGTGATTTCTCCTCGAAGCCATGTGAACGAGGCAGCCCTCAGTACAGCATTTCACAAGTAACTGAAGGCAGGCTGGCTAATGCACTGCAAGTCACCTCCAAATCCTGCACGGCCTCCCAGTGCATGCTCTCAGGAACGCTGTCCCCTGGGTGCACTACAAATATTAATGGTGATCTTGGACTCCCTTTGAATGACAGGCGTTTTTTGCCCTGCAAGCTGCCACCCTCCAGGTTCAGAATATATCTTTTTTGTGTGCTGGCAAGAGCAAAGTGAAGGGAGATATTCAGGAGCTTCTGTCACTCTCTTAAATGTGATTTATTCAATGAAGACAGCTGGGGGGATTGGAAGACTAACAGGAGTGTTTTGTGTTCAATTTATTGCAGAAAATACCCTCAGGTAACAAAAACGTAAATAAAATAACGTTTAAAAACAGATCACAGGCTGGTTCTTTCAAGGAACGTGCTGCCTTGTGAGACCATACTTGTAGCTGTGGGGACTTGAACACATGTTCAACTGAATGCTCCATGCACAATGGAGAGGCTTCGAGACAAGAATGGTGCTGTGACACTGCAGTCATGCTATTTAAAACAGCTCACTGAAAACCCTTGATAAATTTAGGGGCAGAACATTTCCATCTGCAGGCTGAGTGTCCCAACAGGACGATGGGCATTTCACACCCAGGACACACAGCATTGTGTCTGAAGTTGGGTAAATGGGTCGAAAAGGTGAGCGTGGTTCAGTGCACTGCCAGGCAGAGACCAGCCAGGCACACTGCACCACAGACCCTGCTGTGGGCTAAGAGCTGATCTTCAGAGGTCCCTCCCAACCCCTGCCATGCTGTGATTTTCAACAGGAAGGTGCTGAGCAGTATTTCTGCCACAGACATGGCTGAATACATCACTAACTTCCAAGTTCATCCGGCTCGTACCAGCCTCTTGTTCCTAGGGAAGGAAAGGGTTAAAGACGCTGACCATGACTATCATGGGAAAACTTTGTTCCAAATTCTCATTTTCATGCTGCTAAAAAAACAAGCATCTCAAAATACCGTATATTAACAAGAAAAAGGCAGTTCTACTGGGCAGTCTGCATTTGTTTTTAAGTCCACTAGTATCTAATAGACAGTGGTCAGTAGGTACTCTGGACAGAGGACAGACAAATTCTATTGCTCTTGAAGCACATGTGTTCCTGCAAGCATTACACAAGATGCTAATGGGGAAATCTGCAGGGTTAATGCCAAGCACTAATTTATCTGAATCCATCCCAAATGAAGATCAGAGCCAAGGGGGCATACGCTTTTCTTAAAGCACATTTAAGTGGAGAGTGAAAAATTGAGTGCAAGTCACAAATGGCAGCAGAGAACCTCCTTCGGGAGGGGAGGGGATGCTGGCCATGGAGGACTGGCTTGGCTGTTATCAAGATGGGACCACACCACTTCTCCCACCACACTGTTCCCTTCTACAGAGCAGGGAAAGAGTGAGAAATCTACAATTTCTGTCTCACCTTGACTACCCATAAGGGGATGAAATTAACCCCAAGTGTCACAGAACCTAGTCCAGCCCTTGCTCCAGGCAGAGTTAAGTGTCAAAAACTGGCGCAGGTTGCTCAAAACCTCATCAAGTTGTGAAAATCTCCGAGGTCAGAGTTGCTTTAACCCCTGGAGCCCTATTCACACGTCAGACCTATCTTGTAAAAGTTTTTTCCTTTACACCCAGTCATAATTGACCATGTTTCAATTTCCTGCACCTGGGCTAGGGCAATCCCCAGTATCAATACAGACCGGGGGATGAATGGATTGAGAGCAGCCCTGCAAGGAGGACTTAGGGGTACTGGTGATGAAAATTGGGTATGAGCCAGCAATGTGTGCTCGCAGCCCAGAAAACCATCCGTATCCTGGGCTGCATCAAAACAAGCCTGGCTAGCAGGTAGAGGGAGGATTCTGCCCCTCTACTCCTCTCTCCTGAGACCCCACTTGGAGTACTGTCTCCAGCTCTGGAGCCCCAGTCAGACTAGAGCAGGTCCACAGGAGGCCGCAGAAATGATCAGAGGGCTGGAAAACCCCTCCTGTGAAGAAAGGCTGAGAGAGTTGGAGTTGTTCAGCCTGGAGAAGACTCTGGGGAGACCTTATTATATTCTTTCAATATAAAAATGGGGGTTTATAAGAAAAACAGAAAGAGACTTTTTACCATAGCCTGTAGTGACAAGGGGCAATAGTTTCAAACTGAAAGAAGGCAGCTTTGGATTGGATATAAGGAACGTATTTTTTATAATGAAGGCAAGGAACTGGAACAGATTGCCCAAAGTTGTGGTTGCCCCATCATTGGAACTGTATCGAGGTCAGGATGGATGGGGCTTTAAGTAAGCTGATCTAGCAAAAGATCCACACGACTCCCACTACACTTCAGATGCCACCTCACCAGGACTGAGCGGAAGAGAACAGCTCCCTTGACCTGCCCGCTGTGCTGTCACAGCCCGACACGCAGCGACTGTCGTGCCACCGATGCTTTGCTGACCCTGCTCAGCTTGTTGCTGTCAGAGCTGCTCTTGCACCGAGAGGGGCTCTGTGTGCCCCACCAGCTCACACACAGCACAGCCGGGTTCTGAGGCCAGGACTTTGCTGAGCACTCTCAGCCAGTTGCTGCAGCAGTCACAGCAGTCACTGAGGGGACACAGGGCAGAGATCTCTAAAAGAAAGAGAAAAGGAAGAAAAAAATAGAGGGAAGAAAAAAAACCCAACACACTAAGTCTGCTCCGCAGAGCAGCTCAAAATGTAGGCAGCAGAGGAAAAAGTGAATGGAGATGATCTGTGGGTAAGGGCATAGGAGCACGTTTCTGTTGTAAAACAGTCACAGGAAGCAAGCTAGGAAATGGGTTTTACCACTACTGCTGCTCTGGGGAGATGCAGAGAAGGTGACCCAGGCCCAAGGAGTGCCACATGGCAACCAAGGTATTCCACAGGGCAGCCAGCAGTTGCTCTGTCTGTGCCTAAAGCCAGCCTCACATCTGTAGCTATTGAACATTCAGCTTTCAAGAGCTCATTTGCTATTTATATTCTACAGAGACTAAGCACCCAAAGAAACCCCCCATCTTGCAATCCACAGGAAAACATCCCCCTGCCTCTACAGCAGGTTACAGCATTGCTCCCACATTCACCTTGACACAGTTTCACAGCTTTCTCAAAACACTAACGATACTTGCTCTCTTCACAGCACCCCTGTGACAGTTTGTTTCAGAAATGCCCTATTCCAAACTGTGCTTCTCGTCACTACGCTCTGCCCGATGCAAAAAGCTACCCAAAGGCAACATCTAGAGAATTTAAGAGCATATGCAGGCAGTTTAATACACTACAGGCAAATCTACAGCATGAAAAATGAATATGAAAAATATCAACACCCATAAGCTACACAGGATACCCTTATGCTCAGGCATTAATCACACTCAACAACACTAAAACCAATCCCAAACAGTAGCTATAGAGAATGGTATACAAAAAACAGAGTGAGAAGCTTCAGTAGCGTTTCCCGACTGCTCCAAGTTGAAATTCTCACCACAATGCAGTACTAACAGTTACTATCACACAGGAATTATTGTTCTCCAGTAAACCCAGACATATTTCTAAATGATTCACACTACCTGAGGAATTAGTGTTTTTCCAGCTCTGTTCCAGATCCTAGGTCAGGAATCTCCTTTCTATTCTGGTAAATTCCACTAAGATATCACATGTAACAACAAGTTCTTGAAGCAGTTTGATCAGATTTTCCCGTTAAGGTAACCCACTGCACTCCCACGTGAGGCACGGGCACCTCAGAGGCACAAGCAGCTGAAACTGCTGCAGTGGGATCAGATGATCAGCGCAAGCTTGGAGCCTCTGCAGCCTCCTGTCAGCTTTGGAACCACAGCCTGCGATTTTCAAACCAACTCAGCAGCAAACCCGCAAGCAGCGCTTTAGATTAAACCCCAGATAATGCCTGCAAAAGCAATTCATATAAAAGCAATTTTGAGAATGAAGGTGCAGAGGAGGTCTGACAGCTTCTGCTGCACCAGCTGCGGAGGGTGCAGCACTGCAGCAACGGCCGCTGTGCCCCGCCGGGGATGCCGTGCTGCATGCAGCACGGTGTGCGGGGCTGACGACACCAGGAACCAGGCTGCCAGGAGCACACACTGCACAGCCCTGAGCTGTTCCACCTTCCTGCAGGCATCTGGATTGGACGCGACAACACAGAAAAAGATGAAGAGTAAACATTCGAGGTAAAGAGAAATGTGCTTGAGCTAATTGGAGTTGCTTGAGCTTATGTTTGTTGTAATCGGTCACGTAGAAAGGCACATTTTCAGCTCAGAATGAAGCTACCACTTCAGAGTCAATTATAACACTGCAACACATACATGGCAAGTACGGACACACATCTGACCGCGTCAGAGAACAACTCTTTTGCCCCTACTCCACCTTTTCCACTTTTACTCCCCAGCAGCATGCCTGCCGTTGCCTGGTCCTGCACCCCTGGAGTAGATGCAAGCAGCCGATGGGACCCTCTGGCTCCCTGAGCGGGAAAGGTGCTGCCCACCAGCAAAGCTGGGGTGCTGCTGGAAAGTACATTCCTTAGCTGCCCGGCTGGGCTGCTATGCTCTGATGTGACTTAGGCAGGCAGGTCTCTCACATCATCTGCCCACAGAAGCAGATGCTTTTCTCTCCTACTGTGCAGCTTGACACATGAGCCCCAAGCTTCAGGGGTTTTGTAATATTAACCACCAAAGCCGATCCTACCAGGGCTAAGAAAGCCTCAGTTCTCATCTGCTGTTTGAGAGGTGTAGAGTGCACGCTCAAGGGTGTGTGTCTGGTCTTGGCCACAATGCTATTCACAGATCTGTCCTGCTACTGCTGTGATTGCTTGGCTACTTCTGAGCCCAACAATCACAAATCCGACCAAGGAACGTGGGTTTTCATGGCAAAAAAAAAAATCTTATTTATATTCACCAATGCCCCCCAACTATCAATTTTGCAATTTGAAATCACAAACCTCAAAAGTGGTTAATGAGCTAATTTGATACTAAGTGAGGTTTGATACTATGGCCTGGGCCGTACAGCAGGTCAAACTATGACTTAACGTATGACTTCAAAGCCAATTAGCTAAGTAATTCAGAACTATAAATGTTTATATGCAGGGGCTAATGCACACAGCACTGATTACAATCATGGAAGCCTACACTTTCCCTTTTGTGACGGAAAGGGACAAAACCACTACACATTCCTCCCACAGCAGGGCAGATAGTGAGGGGATGGTGAGGAAGTACCTGCACTTGGCAGCACAAGTTCCCCCACTTCAACCTGGAGCACCCAGAAGCCCACCTGTGAGAAGTGGGACCTGCCCCAGGAGCCAGGCCAGCCTGGCACCAAGGCAGGATGAGGGCTGGCACCAGGCATGGCTGAGTTGTAGACAGCTGGATCCCCGAGGGCCGGGGCAGTACTGGGGACAAGGTGGTTCAGAATGGCTGGTATTAGGTTGCTGTGGGCCAAGGAGCAGCAATACACAAGTTTCCAGCTCACACAAAGTATTTACACATGAGACCAGGGCATTTTTCTGGCCCAAGTTCAATACAGATCAGACCCCAGATGACCTAGCTCAGAGGTTACTTTGAGAAGAAGATATTTGAGGTTTTCCCAATCCAGTGAAGCTCTGACAAACAGGGCCAAAATTGTTGGGACATAATAATTACGGGAACTTTTCCACTTAAGTCTTCTAAATGTGGCATCTGCACCCCTGTGGCCCAAACCTGGGCTGTGCTTGGTGCAAGCAGGGATTCTGCAATGGCAGCACATCCAAAGTCACCAGGAAAGCAAAGTGGTGGCAGAGATACCAACACAGGCAGCGATGCGTAATATGCTCAGGGGATGCTGTCACTACACGAGTCACCCCAAGGCTTTGGACCAGAACCTCAGACTGAAATTTTACAGGCATTTTTATGTGGCCCTGCACTGTGACCTCTAACCTGTGCTCCCCTCTCCTGGACAGACAAAAGCAACCCTGCAGCCAGGCTGGGAGCTAGGCAGGGTTAAAGGGGTTGAGGTGAGGCTGGTGGTTAATTTTCACCCAGAGCAGCTCCCTCCGCATGGCTGCACGGAGTCTGATTGGCTGGGGTAGGGCTGGAAAGGGCACCCAGAGGAGAAAGCGGCCAGGATGAGGGGAAAGGCAAAACCCCACCTCCTGCAGACACAGTGCCCACCTGCACCAACACAGTGCTTCCCAAAACTGGGACTGGAGAGGGTGAGAAAATCCCTGGTTCTCGACAGAGCTGCAGCAGTGAACAGAAGCTCCCACTGTCACACAGAAACAAACGTAGAGCTGATGTATAGCTGTGTATTTTGGTAATTTGGTTCCCAAGTGAGTAATATTTGTTCCCGAGGCTACTGGTGTGGATCCTAAGGAGCTCAACTATCAGCAGAGCTTACCCAGGTCTCCTGGCAAAAGGCTGCATAGCAGGATGATGGCCAAGTAGAACATGAAAACTCCTATTTTCCTAATGAAAGCCCCTCTCTGCTTGCAGCCTTGACTGTAACAGTGCATTCACCTTTCTGCCGTGTTTCTAAAAGAATCTCAAGTGTTCAGGAATGCAAACATTGAACTCGCTACACAACCACTGCAACAAAGCACCAAAATACTCTCAGCTCTGTTTTAAAGCGAAGGAAACAAAAACTGCCTCTGCGTGGTGTTCATGCTCCCGTGCACACAGCCGCTGTGCTCAGGTACAGCAGCTCGTTGCACCTCCACCCTAGGGAGGGTTAAAAGACACAGGGCTGAATCAGCAGGGGAACATCACTGCCAAAAACCTAAAACAATGCCAGAGACACAAAAAGATTAAGGCCTAAACTGCCACATTTTGGTGGTATGCAATCATCTCCAAAAGTGCTCTCATTTTCAGGCTGCTCAATCAACCCACCCCAGGGGAATGGCCCACAGTGCCTTCTCGGTCTCAAGGTGGTTATGGAGGCTCCCAAAGCTGGGCAATTAATGGCAAATGGTTTGTGGGTTTTCCACCAAACCGATTCTGCCACCAGGTCCAAACCCTCAAATCCAGAGAGCCGTGACTGCCCGGTGTGCAGTGGGTGGCCGCAGTCCGACCGGAGGAAAGCTGACTTTCCATCAGCCCAGCAAAGAGCTGAGCTTGGATGGGGAGATGAATTCCAACTTTGGTGACTACAGAGATGAGAAGATCAAATTAAAGGACTCCAAGCCCTCCAAAGATGCAGCTTGCCTAAGCAGAGGGAGTAATAGTATAGAAGGATCAAACAGATCAGGAGCACCAGAGGTGCAGGAAGTGCTGGTAAGCAACAATTGCTCGTCAGCTGTCACCAAGTGTTCAAAAACACTCTGCTTTCTAATTCACATGTGCAAATCCAAACCTTACCCAAGACAAAAGACTTTACAAAAGGCCTCAGACTTGTGAAGATGTAACTGGCAAAGTCAGGAACGGGACAACCAGCAATCTCCCTTCTGAGTCTCCTCTAGGAGTTCCTATGACTTGCACTGCACTAGTTAGTGCAAAACGTATTACTGCTACTAACCGTCACCATCATGTGAATCTTCCAATCCAAACGACCTCCTAAAAATTATCTGCTTCATTTCAGTGTAGTAAGTGTGTCAAAATTGTCCTGTTTTGTCATTTGGCTCAGTCACACCAGCCACACGTTCTGTAAAGCTTCCATCAGGGAGGAAGCACATAGCGGCTGGTTCCTCAGGGAACCAGTGCTTCTGTACAGCAGCTCTTGGTGGGAAGGAAAGGGTTTGCAGAGCACAAGGACAACCTCAGACTGACTGTGTACAATATCATAGTAAGGTCATGCTCAAAGATGCAATGTCCAATGCATTTTAACAAACAAAATAACACGGCCTAGATTGTAAGGCATACTGGGCTTTTAAACATTCCCACTTCTGGCAACAGACCCATTTGGGAGCACAGGAGCTATTTTTGTCTACATTTCCTAATTCACACTAAATAAGTAAATTCAGTAACTTATTCTCAGTTAGGCCAAATTTTCAGAGCACAGAGAAAGCCAGAAGGCTAGCAAAGAGTCCACACTGCCGTTAACTTATTTTGACTTCCTAGAAAGCAGAAATTGGTCAGATTGCCCTGTACTGAAGACACTTTACCATTTATTGGGTTATGGGGAAGCTGAGGCTGAAGGGCTGCCCAGCCCAGAACAGAGCTATAGGGGTTAGTTAATGAGGACCTGCTTACTCTTGAATTGCCCCGTTCTCCTGTAAGCCGTACCAGCCTGCAGGAACTTTCAGCCGCACATCCAAAAGAAACACAGCAACCAGTTCTCCACGTTCTGCTCCTCCCTGCAGTGCCTGGCCTGGTACAGAGAGCTGGCTGCCCCAAACAGCCCCAGCTGCCAGGACACAGTCCCAGCAAGGGGACCCCACACCCATGAGGTGCCCCCATGCCCAGGAGGGGTCCTGCACCCAGCACCCCTTCACGATCAGGCTGCAACAGGGGAGGTTTAGACTGGACATTAGGGAAAAATGTTTCACAGCAAGAGCAGTCAGAGACCGGAACAGGCTGCCCAGGGAGGGGGTTGAGTCACCATCCCTGGGTGTGTTTAAGGGTCCTTTAGATGTGGTGTTGAGGGACATGGTTTAGGGGTGAACTTTGTCGAGTAGAGTTAATGGTTGGACTATATGATCCCAACGGTCTTCCCCAACCTGAATGATTCTGTGATCATTGCTCCCTCAGGCCTCTTGGAGCCTCGGGGTGCGGGGGTCAGCCTGGCTGGCAGCACCCACAGTTTTCTGCCCCCCTTACCATCATGGAGCCGACACAATGGAGGAATTATGCTGCTGCTGCGAGTGCCGCAGATGCAAAACGGCCAGAGAACAGACCGCTCCTGCCAAACTGTGCCGGCTGGCCACGGGCTGCACCAACTGCCCGGAGCACATCGCTGGTGGCTCTGTACACCGAGAGCAGGAACACCGAGGAACGCTGTCCTTCCTCGCTATCCAGAGGGCCGGGAAATGCCTATCCCTGCCAAGAGACCGTAGGCATGTGGTAACTAACTGCGTTTTTGCCCAAGTGTCTGAGACTGCTCCAGGATGGTAGAAATACTTCCCCTGTTCACTGTCATTGCTGCGTGGTACTGCTCGGAAAGGCCCTCAGCTAGAGGCTGGGGCAGACCGGCCGATGCACACTGCAGTGGCCAGCGCGCTTTCCTCGCCTTTTTCTGGAAGATTTTAAAGGAATTTAGGCATCAATAAAATCTAATCCCACCGCACCAAACTCAAATGTGCTCATTAGTTGGGACGGTCACTTTAATTTGCATTTAATTGGTTTAAAGGCTGTTTCAGAAGAAAAAAAAAGAATAGAAAGCACAGTCATCATCAAGGACACCCACCAAAGGTCTGCTGTTCCACTTGCTTCACACACCAGCACGTGGGACAGGTTGGCAAACTCAAATGGGGTACTTTCAAGGAATTTTATGAGGAGAAAAAGAAAGGTTTTGTGACACTCCATCAACGAATTCCAACACGACAGGGGAGCAGAGAAGGCTAAAGTGATTAACATCGGAAAAGCTCGCATATAAAAAGGAGAACGTTACTGACTATGTGATAGATGTGGGTGGGCTGTGGAAAAAGGGGGGAATTCAGAAAAAATAAGCAACAGAAATGGGAGTATGTGAATTCAGCAAGGAAAAAAAGGAGTTAACAAAAAAAAAAAAAAAGTTATGCATAGGAATCCCATGCTTTGAGCACCCGGAAACCTCCCAAATCTTAACTACACCGAAAGGCAACGCCGCACACCGACGGGTTTCAGCCCTGCCCTGCAGCAGCTCGCAGCAGCCCCTCAGGCACCGTGCCCTTCCCAGGCGGGGACCGGGCGCTGGCGGGGCCGCTCTCCGGTCAGGAAAGCGGCTGTTCCGGTCACGTCGGAAGGAGCCCGACGGCGGCTCCATTTCCGAGCGGGAGCCGAGGCCCCGGGGCGCGCCGCGGGGGAAGGGTCGCCCGCCGAGTCCCCGCCGCCGCCGCCACTCCGCGGGCGCTCCGGCCCCGCGGCGCCCG